>OX463757.1:40109975-40651581 GCA_949824845.1 Rhingia rostrata
TAGCCATCTTAAACGTCCAATGCGGAGTTTTTTGACCAGAGGCATGTCGCTGTACAACTCGTATAGTTCTCGGTTGAATCTTCGTCTCCATAGCCCGTCAACGCAAACGGGACCGAAGAATTTTAATCTCGAATCGATCAAGGATTTCTTCATCCGCTTTTGAGACTGTCCATGTTTCAGCGCCGTAGAGCAGGACTGGGATGATCAGGGTTTTATATCGGATCGCCTTAGTAGTTCGAGTGTGGGCTTGAATATTGTATTGCCTCCTAAGCTCGAAAAAACAGTGGTTGGTAATTCTTCGTTTAATTTCTGACGAGATGTTTTTGCCCGAGCTAATAGCGAAGCCAAGATAGACAAAGTCCGGTACTACCTCAAAGTTATATCTGTCAATGGTGACGTTCTGTCCAATTCGTCGATGTTGTGTGTTATTTCGTGTTGACAGCATATACTTCGTCTTGCCCTCATTTACTGCTAAGCCCATTTTTGCCGCTTCCTTCTCTATAATAGCTAACGTGTCTATGACATCACATTGAGTCCTACCAATGATCGTCGGCGTATGCTAGTAATTGCACCGAATTTTGGAAAATTGTTCTTCTGCGAGTTTTGCACAATCCTCTCAAGAATCAAATTGAAGAAGTGACATGACTGCGCATTGCCTTGACTAAATCGTTTTTTGGTATCGAAGTGTCAGTGAGGTCGTTTCCGACCCTGATGGAGAAGAGAGATTTCTCCATCGTCTTACGACACAGTCGGACGAATTTGGGCGGTATACCAAAACTAGACATGGCTCTGTATAGTTCGTCTTTATAAATGCTGTCTATGCGGGTTTCAAATCGATGAATAGGTGTAGGGTATAGATTTGGACTTCTTAAGTTTTTTCCAGGATCTGCGGAAGTATGAAAAATTTATCGGTTGTGGACTTTCGCGGTTTCAGGCGTTCACATATTTAGGCAGATATGATCTTGTAGGAGATGTTGAGGAGACTTATGCCTATGTAGTTGGCGCAGAGGGTCTCTCTTTTTTTTGTGGATCGGGCAAACAATGCTGAGGTTCCATTCTTCAGACATACTTTCTTCTGACCAGATTTGGCTTATGAGCTAGTGGATGTTACTTACAAAGTCATCTCCGCCTTGACTTTTATCTACTATGAATATTATAATATACAACGCAAATTTAAAAAAAAAATCTAAATCACAAATTATTCCTAGGTCTTAAAAATGTCGTCTATCTTTCAGGATTTAGTAGTTTTTACCAGGCTGTGGTGTTCTGTAATTTATTTAATTATGTGCCGTAGATATATTTAAATATTATAGCTGTTAAATTTGGCTTAGAACGACAAATAAATAAAACAACGTTTTTTTTTTAGATTTTTACAGTCTCCAAAAGCATATCGCTTTTCAAATGTTGACGTCTCTAATTTTTTTTATTTGTAAATTCATTAGGGATTCCTATATATTCGAAATTTGACAGCTTGAACTGTTCAAAAGTTTAACCGTTAACTGTTTGTTATGCCAACATCATGGAGAATTATTCTAAACAATTTTCGTGTGTATATTTGACAAGCCATAGATGGATCACAACCGAATGTATTTATCGAATTAGCACAACGCTAAAATATCCGAAATCTAATTCTAAATCAAATTCCTGCGGGTACATGAACTCTCAACATCTATTCAAACTAGGGCTGAATAACAGTTCATCTGGCGTATAAAAGCCAAGAGCAACTTTTGTAACATCAACATTTCGTTTGTGTCTCTAGAGAAGAGCTGTTCCCGTACAACCATGATTGTTGTGAAATTTTTACGTACTCTGATTGTTTTGTTGCCGTTGACAGGTACTTGCAAATTTGTGAATTGTTGACTTTAAGAAGAGTGTAAATAATATTTCTTAAGACAAATAAAGAATATCCATAGGAAAAGGGTAAACTAATGATTGTTTCTTGTAAAGTTTCAGAAGCCGAGTTTAACTATGACAACCCTTTAGAATGGCTCCTAACATACCCAACATGTGTGGGTAATAAGCAATCCCCAATTGCTTTGGTTGCAGATTATGTAAGTATGATAGTGAAGTGATAAATGTATTTTTTTAGAGAACATCACAATTGGGTATCTAACTGAAACAGCAACAACTTAACATAACTCCATAAGAAGGAGACGCGGCCGTTAAACTTAAACTCATGTGCGAGGTGGCCCTTTTTTAGGCAGTGGGTCTGATCAGCCATGGCCAGATAGCCAAAAGTCTGATCAGCCATATGCCAGTAACACCTACTTGTTGGAACCAAATATTACAGATATTACTGATATTAAATTTCTCCAAATCTGGCCAAAAAGAGTCTTCCAACAAAGCCAATCAGCGGAATCCATTGACAGTCACTGACTCCATTAATCAATGAAAAAGTATGGCCCAATCAGACTATACAATCACCTTTTGTTCAAGAAATAGAATATCACCGAGCGAGTGTTTATAGGTTGGGTTCTCAATCACGCATATTTTGGTTATTGGCAAAACCGAAGTCAAAAAATTAGCTATCGATGTTTTTTTCCCTAACATTCATTAATTTTGCTTACAAAGTCAGAGCCCAGTCAAAGAAGTGTTGGCACCTCTTACGATGAAGACACTTCAGGTTAATAGTGAATTTCCAGTACCAAAAATGTGCTGATGATGTTTTTTTCCTAAAATTCATTCATTTTTTTAAAAACTTTTAGAGAGCCACATTAAAGAAGTGTTGGCACTTCCAATGATGAAGGGACTTCAGGTTTTCAGTGAATTTCCAAGTTCCAAAAATGAGCTCATGATGTTTTTTCCCTAAAATTCATTTATTTTCTTACAAACTTTAGCAGAGCTCAATCAAAGAAGTGTTGGCACTTCCAATGATGAAGGGACTTCAGGTTTTCAGTGAATTTCCAAGTTCCAAAAATGAGCTCATGATGTTTTTTCCCTAAAATTCATTTATTTTCTTACAAACTTTAGCAGAGCTCAATCAAAGAAGTGTTGGCACCTCTTATGATGAAA
This sequence comes from Rhingia rostrata, assembly GCA_949824845.1. Classification (NCBI taxonomy): domain Eukaryota; kingdom Metazoa; phylum Arthropoda; class Insecta; order Diptera; family Syrphidae; genus Rhingia; species Rhingia rostrata. Next base: position 40,112,988 of record OX463757.1, read on the forward strand.
GGACTTCAGGTTTATAGTGAATTTCTAAGTTCCAAAAATGTGCTCATTATGTTTTTTTTTTCCTAAAATTCATTAATTTTCTTAAAAACTTTTGCAGAGCCCATTCAAAGAAGTGTTGGCACTTCCAATGATGAAGGGACTTCAGGTTTTCAGTGAATTTCAAGTTCCAAAAATGAGCTCATGATGTTTTTTCCCTAAAATTCATTTATTTTCTTACAAACTTTAGCAGAGCTCAATCAAAGAAGTGTTGGCACTTCCAATGATGAAGGGACTTCAGGTTTTCAGTGAATTTCCAAGTTCCAAAAATGAGCTCATGATGTTTTTTTCCCTAAAATTCATTTATTTTCTTACAAACTTTAGCAGAGCTCAATCAAAGAAGTGTTGGCACCTCTTATGATGAAGGGACTTCAGGTTTATAGTGAATTTCCAAGTTCCAAAAATGTGCTCATGATGTTTTTTTTCCTAAAATTCATTAATTTTCTTAAAAACTTTTGCAGAGCCCAATCAAAGAAGTGTTGGCACTTCCAATGATGAAGGGACTTCAGGTTTTCAATGAATTTCCAAGTTCCAAAAATGTGCTCATTATGTTTTTTTTTTCCTAAAATTCATTAATTTTCTTAAAAACTTTTGCAGAGCCCATTCAAAGAAGTGTTGGCACTTCCAATGATGAAGGGACTTCAGGTTTTCAGTGAATTTCAAGTTCCAAAAATGAGCTCATGATGTTTTTTCCCTAAAATTCATTTATTTTCTTACAAACTTTAGCAGAGCTCAATCAAAAAGGTGTTGGCACTTCCAATGATGAAGGGACTTCAGGTTTATAGTGAATTTCCAAGTTCCAAAAATGTGCTCATGATGTTTTTTTTCCTAAAATTCATTAATTTTCTTAAAAACTTTTGCAGAGCCCAATCAAAGAAGTGTTGGCACTTCCAATGATGAAGGGACTTCAGGTTTTCAATGAATTTCCAAGTTCCAAAAATGTGCTCATGATGTTTTTTTTCCTAAAATTCATTAATTTTCTTAAAATTTTTTGCAGAGCCCATTCAAAGAAGTGTTGGCACTTCCAATGATGAAGGGACTTCAGGTTTTCAGTGAATTTCCAAGTTCCAAAAATGAGCTCATGATGTTTTTTCCCTAAAATTCATTTATTTTCTTACAAACTTTAGCAGAGCTCAATCAAAGAAGTGTTGGCACCTCTTATGATGAAGGGACTTCAGGTTTATAGTGAATTTCTAAGTTCCAAAAATGTGCTCATTATGTTTTTTTTTTCCTAAAATTCATTAATTTTCTTAAAAACTTTTGCAGAGCCCATTCAAAGAAGTGTTGGCACTTCCAATGATGAAGGGACTTCAGGTTTTCAGTGAATTTCAAGTTCCAAAAATGAGCTCATGATGTTTTTTCCCTAAAATTCATTTATTTTCTTACAAACTTTAGCAGAGCTCAATCAAAAAGGTGTTGGCACTTCCAATGATGAAGGGACTTCAGGTTTATAGTGAATTTCCAAGTTCCAAAAATGTGCTCATGATGTTTTTTTTCCTAAAATTCATTAATTTTCTTAAAAACTTTTGCAGAGCCCAATCAAAGAAGTGTTGGCACTTCCAATGATGAAGGGACTTCAGGTTTTCAATGAATTTCCAAGTTCCAAAAATGTGCTCATGATGTTTTTTTTCCTAAAATTCATTAATTTTCTTAAAATTTTTTGCAGAGCCCATTCAAAGAAGTGTTGGCACTTCCAATGATGAAGGGACTTCAGGTTTTCAGTGAATTTCAAGTTCCAAAAATGAGCTCATGATGTTTTTTTTTCCTAAAATTCATTAATTTTCTTAAAAACTTTTGCAGAGCCCAATCAAAGAAGTGTTGGCACTTCCAATGATGAAGGGACTTCAGGTTTTCAGTGAATTTCCAGTACCAAAAATGAGCTGATGATGTTTTTGGCACTTCCAATGATGAAGAGACTTCAGGTTTTCAGTGAGTTTCAAGTTCTTTAGCCAAAATTCTCCGAAACATAAATTTAGGTGTTGCTAAGGCTGAGAATCGAACCCAGACCTTCAGCACGGCAGTTCATCGCACTAACCATCGCGCCACTGAGCCCTTGGTAGCTAAAGCGGTAAAAAGGTGAACGAAGAAAGCCATTCATACGATGTTCGAGCAGGACTTAAAAGTTCGGTACGGAGACACAACGTCTCCCTTCAGGCTTATCGCACGCTCTTGTATTGTATTCTATCTCATTTGTTTGTTACCAACTTTGATGATACAATCGAAGAAATTCAGTGGAACTAAATTATGTGCTGGTGACTCTCGATTTTATCGATTAAGCTCGATAAAAACTAGTAATGTACTAGCACCCGTGATCAGATGGGGGCGTGTTGAGCTCAAGCTAAGGGTGTATTGTGGACACATAAGAAGGGGTGAATTATTTCTTACATCGATTTTGGAAACCTAAACCATTATTATTTGTTATAACATTGGTGAGTTCGTTGCCGACCTAATGGAGTAGCGGGAACCGTCCTCCTGCACTGGTTCTGTATAGAACGCCATCATGTTTATGAATGTGGGCTTTTTCGGTTTTATGCCAAAACCAAACAGTTAGGGTTTGCTTAGATTATTTCAGGCCTTCTCATATTAAGGCAGACACGACCTTTAATGTCACATTGAGATGACTAATGCCTCTGTTATTGGCACAGTTCAGAGGGTCTCAATAGGGGCAGATTAAGTAAGGGTTCCATTTTTCATGTATACTCTCGCACGATCAAATCTTTTTAGTAAGTTGGTGTCTGCTTCTTACCAACTCGAATCTGACGTTTTTATATAGATTGATAGGAGTGACCTGTTTTCCGACAGCTACGTTTAGCTTCAGCTAGATATTGCAATCCTTACTTCATTTTGTCTTGTGATTAATCGACTGTACGACAGGTACTATATTTTGCAGTTTACTCATGTACATCGATAATGATCTCACTGTAAGAATCTCCCGAAGTGTTTAACTTGTATTCGGGAGTTCGGCGATGTTCACAGGATGAGTATATTCTACTAAATTCTTGTATCCCTGGATTTGACGTTTTACACGTTGGTAAAACTTACTAACAGCTTTCCTGAAGTGGCACATCTCTAAAACTTAGATCAAAAGCTTCTCTTGCTAACTTGTTTTTCTTTCTGAAAAAGCTCAAAGGCGTCTCTGTTTTGAACTGCAGCTTCGCCTCATAGATCTTGTTTTAGCTTGAGAACATCTGTAGGCATTTTTCATAAGACTAGGGGTTTCTTGTTGACGGGCGTGAGATACCTAGCATATCAGTTACGGCTGATATATTGGCTTGATGACATTGTTGCCATTGGTCTTCGACATTCGATGTTGGTGGCATGGTGTTAATCGAGGGGTTAAGGGATAAGCGTTCTCCAAAGGATTTGGATTGCAGTCTTTCGATATTATTCGCGCATTATTACTTTGACTGTAACAAAGTTCGGAGTCAAAGTTAGCCCCCTGGAAAGTTCGGAAATACTTTACTCTATGCCTCTGCACTTAGGAACAATCCTTTGCAGTGTCAATTTTTTTTCTTATTTCTGGGCGCATACAAGGCTTAATTTTTCCTTGATGCGGTTAGTAGTTTTCGAACAAAAGATTTCTCATCACTCCGAATTGTTGGAGTCTCTGGTCAGTTTTCATTTACCCTTTTGCACAGCCTATGGCAACGTGTTTCCTGGATTTCAGAAATCTATGCTTTGTAGCAACTTATTTGTTCAGCAGTACCATTTTCTGTTGCAGATGCAGATGCAAACGTAGTTGTCCTTTCATCATTGACCAAGGTTGTCAACATTAAAAAAAAACATTTGCAGGCATTTGGTTGCTTCCTAACAAAAAGGGTTACGGCCATGTTTTGACCCAACAATCCGGAGAGTATTGGAGAATGTTTGGAAAATGATTCAATTATTTTCGTGATGGTGTATATATGTGCACATATTATTAGAAAAGAGAAAATCTCCTCGACTTTTTGCATAATCGGGATCACAAAATACCCAGTACCCTTAATAATAATTTCTCTGTTTTCAGTCAACGGCATATCAATTAAATCCACTGGTTCTCGTAAACTACAACACCCTACTCGCTCATCCTGTTACGGCAACCAACAACGGCCATACTGGTAAGTGTCCTATAATCCAATAGACTTATAACCTCTTAAATCATTTTTTTGTTTAGTATCCATTCCTATTAAAAAAACAATTGATGGGGTCGTCCCTTCAATATCTGGCGGAGGCCTAGCCTCTACTTACGAAATACAAGATGTCCGTTTTCACTGGGGAGCACCAACTGTCAAACCAGGATCGGAGCATTCAATCAATGGCAAACGATACAACATGGAAATACAACTAGTTCATAAAAATACAAATTATGCGACATTAGAAGAAGCCTCTAGTCACCCTGATGGCATAGTTATTTTGGCCGTATTATGCTATGAGATTGAGGTAAGGATATTTTTGAAATTTGATTTAAAACAATGTTGTGCTGAATAACTATTTTCATTCCCAGAGCAAGTATTCCAATAACACCTCATTAAATTCAATTTACGCTGTCCTGCCCAGCTTGATTGCGGCGGGATCTACGAAAGTCTTGACTGGATCAGTCATAATGCGATATTTTTTGAATGACGTGACATTGCGTCGGTACTTTAAATATCAGGGTAAGCTTTTAGAATATGCAAGATGACGTGCAATTAGTAATAAATTGATTGACAGGTTCTTTGACAACTCCACCATGTTCGGAAGCCGTTACATGGTTTGTTTTTGCAGATCCTGTACCAATTGCAATTGAAAACGTAAGTTGATAAAATGGATTTATGTACGATTTTTATTATTTTTTTTGTATATTTAGCTTAAACTGTTTTGGGCATTGCTCGACAATCGTGGACAACCATTGTTGAACAACTTCAGATCAATACAACCATCTGAAAATCGTGAAGTTTTATACCATCAACCTTAAAGATGTTTTAGTATGTAGCAGCGGGTGCGTTCCAAGAGGCTGATCCGCTTTTATTTAGAAAATATAAATTGTTCGACTGTTAATGAATTGTTTCATGGTTTCTTGTAAGGATGATTATTCGAATAAATTAACGTCCTTCGAGTTGGAAGTTTTGAACCCAGTTGTTTGGTCAAACTGAAGTAGCAACGTTTTTCTATGGTAATTCTTCGTCGGATATCAACTAGGGTGTCAATGACGTGGAGTCTATGTTTACTTCGAGGTAGGTGAACTCCTTAACTACCTCGAAATTGTTGCTACCAATAGTGACGTTGTGTCCTAGGCGGTGGAGAGATGCTTGATTGTTTGTTGATAGCATGTACTTAGTCTTGTCCTGATTTACTTCAAGACCAACGAATTTCATCTGTTCTTCAATCGCTGAATGCTTCTCGCACGGCATGCTGGGGGCGACCGATGATGTCAACATCGTCCGCATATCCCAACATCTGGACGGACCTGTTGAAGATAGCGCATTCGGTGTTGAAACCTGCTCTGTGCACTCTCTGCTCCTGTACGAGGTCGCGGCATGATATCTCATTAAAAAGCTTTAACACCTTGATGAGCGATTTTCCGTAAATAGCTTGAGGATTTCTGTTTCTTGAAGTACTGGACAATACGATTAAATTAGAAGATAACAAGGATTTCGTCTTCCATGGCGATTTTCTATTCTAAGATACCTTGAGAACATACCATTAGAACATAATATACCAATTCAATTTGCACATTTGTTGCTGCCTTAATATAATTTGCCCGGGCGTGAGAATTATAAGCTTGAGGTTTCGTTGCAATAATTGTTCAAGAGAAGCCTATTTTATGTATTCCTGTCCGTTTTAATGCTCATATCCATGGGTAGATAACAACATTCCACCTAAATGACACAAATAAAATACCCATCCTGGTGATTAGTACGATACCTTATACCGAACGCGATGTAAACCAGAAATATCCCCTCCAAGGACTCCAAACAATTTCCTCAATTAAAACGCTTACCGCAAACCAACTGGAAATGTCAAACACCCAAAAAAAAAAACCACAAATGTCACATATGAAATGAACTTCATATCCTCATGCAGAGAAAAGCAATTCAGCGTGTGCTTCTTTCTAGTGCCTTTCCGTACCATGACCATTGAAAGAGGGGTTCTAATGCTTTCCCCCCACTTGAAGGGACAGACAAAAAGTCCTCTAAAGTAATATTCCTCAAAAAAAAGAAAAAAAAACCCATACATATAGCAGTCAATGCAGCTTCAATGCACGCTCATATCGATGAACATCACAACGTACTAGTTTGACTTGAGTAAATGGCACTCTTCTTCACCAATCCGTACTCCAAATCTTACCAAATTGGACCTCTTAGTCATGATAATGTGAACGCATTCATAAAAACAAAAAGCTCCTCATTTACCTCAAAAGAAGGAAGTTTCTGAAATATTTGTTAATCCAAGCCTTCCCAACTAGGGTTGAGTCCAAATTCTGTAGCACTATCTTGTACTTTGAACGCCATTGTACTCTGATTTTAAGCCCTAAAAGTCATTGAAAACCAAATTCAAACGGTATTATCCTTTGCCTTTAAGCTGTCACTTTCATTAAATTATTGCTATCTAAAAGGAATGGATACAGACATCTTGACATCTTTTGACATCTTTTGACATCTTTTGACATCTCTTACCGACGATGACAACGAAATGAAAGAATTTCTGCCAACAGCAAATGAATACAAAAACTAAAAGCAGGGACCCTCAGATCTTGATGAACTATATAATCTGGAATCAGAAGTTGCAGATCCTGTCAGCAAACTAGACCTACTTATATCGTCGATACGAGAAAGTGTAGATGATATTTTACAAGATATAGGTGACCTGGAACTCGATACTTTTGTATCGAGATAAAAGGAAAAATATTTCAAAAAATTTGCCAATAAAATTGTAAAAACCCATTTTAGAAAATTTAAAATTGCCAGAAATAAGGCAGGTAGTTTAAGAAACTACAGGACAAAATCAAGCCCACTACGGTATTGGACAAGGAGACCAGTAATGATGACCTAAAGGAGACATTTTCAAGAAGAGTTCGAAAGCTGCGTGATGACACGGAAAAGTTTTGAAAAGTTTACAATTCATTTATATGTTTTTGTATTTATTTTGCATTTATATTATTTTTTCAAGAATTAATAGATTTTTATCTCTAACATCGTTGAACAGTGTTTTGGTTATAAGTCCTGTTTATTGGTGACGAGCAACCCGGCCCGACTTCGCAGAAAACTTAGCAAATCAAATTAATGGTTGTGATAAGTTGTTACTTAGGGTCAAGTTATATGAAGGAATTTCAGTTCCATCTTTTTTGTGTTCCATGGAACTGAACCATTTCAGGAAGACGAGAGATACCACTCGAAACAATGGCATTTGGTGTGAACGAATATGTTAAATCCTTGTTTACTTACATACTTAAGTGGCGCTACAGTCCGGATGAAACTGGGCCTCAACCAACATGCCTCTACAATTAGCTGGGTCCTAAGCCAATTGCATCCACTTCAGCACTCCAAGTTGGTTGAGGTCGAAGTAACCAATAGCCTCGGAGAGGACTGATTTTATTGGCGACGACGACCCTGCTAAACGAAAAAAGTGACAATGACGTTCGTATCTGCATCTGGAATGTGCCAACATTAAACAGGAGAGGTGCAGGAGAGCAACTAGAAGAAGCCCTAAAGTGCTACAAAGCAGACATTACTGCCATCCAGGAAATTCTATGGGATGTGCCCGGCCCAATAGATAATGAAAAACTATGACATCGACTGCGAACCGTGTTATGGTCAGCAACTATTCGGATGCGGAATTGTTACAAGTGCCACCTTTAAGCAAGCAGTCGTATGCTACAAAAACATTAAGGAACACATTATAACAATTCTCATCAAAGGCCAAATTCGCCAACATAAGCCTTATATACCCTCACGCTCCGAGGAGGAAAAATTTTATATAGCTAATGATTGCTTCGAAGAGCTACTGGGAGATTTCAACGTATAGGTAGGAAGAGAAGACATCTTTAGCTGTATTGTCGGAAGCCTACACGACAACACATCTGGCAATGGCCTCAAGTTAATTGACTTCGCTAAGGAACAAAATGCCACTCGAGACAGCACACGGTTCCGTTACCGCGATATCCCTAAGGGGAAATGGTGCTCTCCAGTTGAACGAACGGCGAGAAACCGCCAAGTCCTTCTCGCAACGCGTATCCCTTAACCTCTCTATTTACACCATACCATCAGCATCTAATTTCGAATACCAATGACAACGATGCCAATAAGCCATTATATCAGCGGCAAATGATGTAATAGGTGTCTTGCGCCCACCAGCGAGACCCCTGGTTTGATGAGGAATGCCGTCAGAGTGCGAGCATCTGACCAATAACCGGCCTACAAATCTAAGTAGGCAGATAATAAGGAAAGAGCACCGGCTTTTCAGAAAGAAGATAAAAGTCCGCGATCGAGGATGTAGAGAGGTGCCACTCCAGGAACGATGTTCGTATGTTTTACCAAAGTGTACAACGTTAAATCGAAGAATACAAGTCTCGAACAGAATCCTGTCGAGATGAACAAGAAAATATCGCAATTGAGACACAGTCGATGCTGAGTATATGGAAGCACCACTTCTGACGACTGTTAAACGGCGATGACGAACAACATTCCCCTGTCAGGCAGAACGATTTAGTCAATATCGACGACGACGACAGTGAAAACTGCCAACCACCCGACCCAAAAGATGTGAGGATATCAATATCTAAAGTCATGGTTAATAAGGCTGTCGGAAATGTCGGCCTTCCCGTTGAGCTTTATAAAACCGGCCAAGATGTCTTGGTAAGTAACATTCACCAACTATAAGCCAAATCTGGTCGGATGAAAGTATGACTGAAGTGTGTAACCTCAGCATTGTTTGCCCGATCCACAAAAAAAGGGAGACCCTCTGCGCCAACTACATAGGCAGAAGTCTCCTCAACATCGCCTACAAGATCATATCTGCTGTATTGTTTGAACGCCAGACACAGTATACCAACAGCCTCATCGGCCCTCATCAGCGTGGTTTAGGCCTGGAAAGTCCACAACGGATCCAATTTTTACATTTTGGCAGATCCTGGAAGTCCAAATCGATAACCACCACCTATTCATAGACTTCAAAGCCGCATACGACAGCATTTATAGAGACCAACTATACAGAGCCATGTCTAGTTTTGGTATACCGCCCAAACTCGTCCATTTGTGTAGGATGACGATGTAGAATTCTCGCTGCTCCATCAGGGTCGGAAACGACCTCACTGACACATTCGATACCAAAAAAGGATTTTGGCAAGGCGATGCGCTGTCATGTGACTTCTTCAATCTTATTCTTGAGAGGATTGTGCAAAACTCACAAGCCAACACCAGAGGCACAATTTTCCAAAAATCTGTACAACTACTAGCATACGCCGACGATATTGACATCATTGGTAGGACCCAACGCGATGTCATAGCCACCTTTGCTAGTATAGTGAAGAAAGCCGCAAATATGGGTTTAGCAGTAAATGAGGGCAGGACGAAGTATATGCTGTCAACACGAAAGGACACACAACATCGACGAATTGGACAGAACGTCTCCATTGACAGATATAACTTTGAGGTAGTACGGGACTTTGTCTATTTTGGCTTCGCTATTAGCTCGGGCAAAAACATCTCGTCAGAAATTAAACGAAGAATTACTCTAGCCAACCTCTGTTTCTTCTTAGAAGTCAATGCAGTAGTAAAGCCATGACTCGAATTACTAAGGATATCCAATATAAGACCCTGAGTATCCCAGTCCGGCGCTGAAGCATGAAGAAATCCTTTGTCGATTCAAGAGGAAAATTCTTCGCAAAATCGTCGGTACCGTTTGCGTTGACGGGCTATGGAGACGCAGATTCAACCAAGAACTATAAGAGCTGTACAGCGACATACCCCTGGTCAAAAAACTCCGTTTTGGACATTTAAGATGGCTAGGACATGTAGAACGAAATAACACCAATACGCCGGCTCGCAGAGTCTTCAGTTCCCAGCCAGACGTCGGACGCAGTAGAGAAGACCTCGCCTTAAGTGGAGCGCACAAGTATCGGGTTTTTCAACAAGGGCGCTACAAAAGTTGAGCGACAGGGACAGCAAACGACGCAATATTTCTTGCCGCTCATGATGAAAAGATATACGATCCAACAACGAGTCAAAATTGTTAAAATTTACAACCGAAATTTACAACCGAAATTTACAACCGGAGTTAGTGGCCTCAACGTTAAGAGTGCTACGTCCAATATATCGTCGTCATAATCGTCCTAGCAGAGCGACAATTGAGCGTCTAGTGGAAACAATTTGAATCCACAGGCACAGTACAAAATGTCCCCGTGCCAGTGAGACAAAGAAGTGCCCGTAGTGTCGAGAATATTGCTGCCGCTGAGCCTTCAGTTGAAGAAAGCCCAAATGTGTCTCTCACACGTCGTTCTCAAGCGTTATGCGTCTCTGTGACGTCGTTGTGGCGAATTTTGCGAAAAGATCTTGTCCTACATCCTTACCAGATTAAATTGACGCAAGAACTGAAGCCGCTTGACCACCAGAAGCGTCGTATGTTCGTGAATTGGGCTGATCAACAGCTTGAAAGTGATTCGGATTTTTATCGAAAAATCATCTTCAGCGATGAGGCTCATTTCTGGCTGAATGGCTTCGTCAGTAAACAAAATATGAGGTATTGGTCAAGCTACAATCCACACGTACTCCATGAGTCATCATTGCATCCCGAAAAAATGACGGTTTGGTGTGGTTTATGGGCCGGCGGCGTCATTGGGCCGCACTTCTTCCGTGATGATCAACACCGGCACGTTACTGTGAATGGGAATCGCTACCGTTCAATGATAACCGAATATTTTTGGCCCCAATTGGATGATATGAACTTGGAGGACATGTGGTTCCAACAAGATGGCGCCACAAGCCACACAGCGAAAGCCACAATAAATTTATTGGAAACCAAGTTTGGAGAACGTGTTATCTCACGAAATGGTCCTGTCGCTTGGCCGCCTCGGTCGTGCGATTTGATGCCGTTAGACTATTTCGGGTTGGGCTACGTCAAGTCTATGGTCCATGCCAACAAGCCAGCGACGATTGATGAACTTCGTACGAATATCGAACGTGAAATTGCAGCAGTATCGCCCGATTTATGCTTGAAAACCGTCGAAAATTGGGTTCAGCGTCTGGACTTCTGCAAGCGTGCCCGTGGTGGCCATGCAAAAGAAAGCGAGTTCCATACATAATGGCATCGAACGTACTTTCACAGGAATAAAGAATTTCATTGATATCCAAAACCCTTTTTGTTTTATTTAAAAAAAAACTTTTGTAGCACTCTTATTGAAAAACCCTTTAGAAACCTACCTTATCCAACTTGGAGTGCACAACTGGAGGCAGTAAGCTAAGGACCGGGCTAATTTGAGAGGCATGTTGGATGAGACTTAAGTTTTTTCCAGACTATATTGCCACCTAAGTAAGTAAGTAAGAGGCAAGAGCACGCAGACAAACTTTACCACCCGTCAAATTAAAAAGCGAATTTGGGAAATTTATGTTTCCTTAGGATTTTTAGAAGAAAACTATGTTGAAACGAAAATGCAAACGATTATTTGCAAGCATTTTATTTTAGGGAGTTTATAAGTCGGAATTGTATTTCATTGTATTCGCTTTCTAAATAGTTAGGTATATGAAATGCTTTTATCACTTTTATATAACATTTTTTTTTTAGTTCGTAACTATTTTTTGATACGAAAAGAGCCACTCTTGCGTCTAGTGAAGCAAAAGGTACATGTAGATGTATACTAAAATGCCAGCCTTCAGTCGTCAATAACACCTTTGATACACAGGTGGTATCAATACAATAGTAAACGGATGTACCACCTATGTGTCAGGAAATATCACACAAATGCCACGCAAGCAGCATGGTATTAGTGTGACTTATGGCGTAAATCTGGATTTTGATCTGAAATTTGATCTTTTTTGTTACCAATGGAACATGATTTCAGATTGATTTTTTTCTGTGGTTGTATTTCGTATTCGTGTCTGTGAAGTTAATGCCGGAGTAGCTGTCCAGTTTCCAATAACACAGGTTCTTTGTTTTTCATTTAAGGAGAGATTGAAGGTTAATAATAGTTTTTCACAACCAAAATAATCTTAAATCAAGACAAAAATCACTCTAGTCAAACTGACAGCTATCACTTGTTTTAATGTTAGTGCAAGGAGGGGTAAATCTGCCGAAAAATCCAGTTCAGCAAAATAGATCTGAGATAAAAAAAAAAAAAAATTTTTGCCCAATTGAAAACACAACAACTTTTGAAATCGGTCTTTTGGAAGATCTAAATCAATAAAAATGATTTTTCTGTAGTTTACATGTATATCTGTCCATCGCAGCGCCATTCTCCCTATGTGACACGTTGAACAATTAAACTTTGTAATGCAATCATACTACATAAAGCGTGTGTCAACTGCCAAGGTGTTGCTGTTACAATGGTACTGATGTCATAGTTCTTAAACCACCAGTGTGTCAAATGTATAAGATCCACCGATCTCTCAGCATCGCATCAAAGGCGACCAATTTTTCTCTACACTATCCCAATACCCAATCCCAACCCGAGCACCACTTCACCGACACTTTTTTTTTTATTCTCTTCCACGCACTCGCAATAAAAGTTCGGCAACAGCACTTTCAGATCGAAGCTCGCGCCTATAGCTTTCCCGTTGCTATGCTTTCCACAGCCAGGAAGTTCTTCAAGTCCGCGTCTATGCGGATAACATGTTATGTAGCTTTCATTTGGTTTGTTGACGCTTCAGCAGCGGCTGACTCGTACATCCTCCTCCGAGGAATCGTATTTCATCGCTCAGATAAATCGCGTATCGCGAAGTAATTACCAAGTGCATACATCAAGCGAAACGAAGAATCGATTTCGTTGCGTAAAAATAAGTTGACACGGATTATAAAACACCACTTAGCCGGGGGTGAAACTGTAAACGAAAATTATTCATTGTTCAGCTTTGTGTTGGTGTTTTTTTTTTCTTGTGACTTGTGCTGAAAGTTTCAACAGAAATACACCGCTTTTAGCTTGAAGACTGAAAAGCTGCGCTTGTAAAGCTGTATTCGGTGGGCTTTTCTATCCACATAGGTGGTCGGCATCCGACGCGCCGTCGAAACATCAAAAACAATGAGCACCAGCAACAGCCCCACAAGATCTGAGATGGCCGTTGCAGGCGGTAGTAAAAGGAAATCGACCAGGCGCTGCATGTTTGGCTGCACAGATGGATCGTCGACGCTTTGCCGTTTTCCCATCCACGACGCCCAGAGGTAAGTCGGGGTTTCTGTGTTTTTTTTGTTTGTTCTATATTTTGATTTGCGGTGAGCTTTTTGGGAGAGTGGGGAAAGAATATGTTTGGTAAAGCTGTCCCTTCTCTCATGAGTCATAGACAAATGTTTCTTAGCCATGTGTCTCCTCAGTCAGCTGTTGCATTCTTCGTTCCTAGTATGCGGCAAGGGGTAATTGAACTTTCAATCGCACATCCAATCGCACATCCAATCGCGTATGCGAATAACCAAAGTGGCTTTTGAATTTGAGTTGAGCGGTATTTTTGCTGAACAGGAAGGTTCTGCGTCTGCCTGCTGTGGCAGACCGACGATAAAGGCACCAACACCAATCCATGACCGCTTGCACACTTTTGTTCTGTGTGGTTGCTGGAGGATTTTGTTGTTTGACAACAATTTGATGCCTAGGGTGGATTGTTCGCATGGATAGGGAGGAGTCCCAGACCTTGTTTATGTTTTTTTTGTTTTTTTTTGGCAAAGCCTATATCGCGCGTTTAAGAACAGCCGGCATGTAGGCAGCGCTTCGGCTGTAGTGTAGATCTTGTGTGCATTTTGCTTTTCCTTTCTTCTTTCTTTGTTTTCCTGTTCCTCGCAAGGGCATTGCTGGAATATTTTTAGATGTAGCCTGTGCATGTGCAGCCAGTGTTGTGTAGCGGTTGTAAAAATCGTTTTTGTTGCGATTTTTTTAGGAGTTGTATTGATTGATGATAACGCGTTCAGTAAGGACTAGTATAAGTTTCCGGTTGTCGATGTGTAATGGACATAAGAGAAGACGGGTGTTTTCACTAACGTCGATAATCTGCGCTAGTCCAATCGTCTTTCTTCTTTGTTGCATTAATGAACACACTCATTCTGCATTCAGCTTAAGTACAATTTTAAGTAGGTAGTCACTGAATGTTCATAAACGTCAGACAAAAATTAGAAATGGCCGCGAAAGAGTTGTGCTCAATCTTAATTGTGAATTAATGACAAAGGAGAAGAATGGATCAACCTTTTTAATGTCCTCTACAATGATTTTTTTCCTTTTTCAGAATCGAATTCTTTTTCCATCAGAATTCTTTTTCGAATTAATAGCTTAGTTCTGGCCACATTCGACAGTGCAGCTTGTTCTTCCCTTACAAAAAATATAAATGTTATTGCAAACACGGGCTCAGTGACGGGATGGTTAGTGCGTTGAACTGCCGCGCAGAAGGTTCGATTCCCAGCCGTAGCAGCATCTAAATGATTTTTCACAGGCCCTCCTCTCGTGATGATCTGACAAATCATCCGAGTAGTATCAATTGTCATGAAAAGTTTATCTCAACTAAGCCGTTCGGATTCGGCATAAAACAGGAGGCCCCGCCATCGTGCAAAGAAGAACACACGCACACATGAATGGTTGTCTTTATATCCTACCGTCTCTGCAGTCAAAAAAATATACATGCACAAACTGCCAAATGCTGATGAGTATTATGACGTTTATGAACATATCTTCTGCACTTCATCGGGGTCTTTTCGATCAAAAATCTGACTTTATGAACACGTCTAACGCAGATCTTAGTTCGCCAGACGTTTATGAAAACACCCGAGATGCATTTAAAAAGAAAATAATGTGAAAATTGCGTAAGACTGACTAATAGTACATCTTACGCAATGTCGAAATGTGTCATTCCAGCGAAATTCGTGATTTCAGCCGAAACGCGATGCATTCCGCCATACACTTTCAAATTCTGAAATTCGACATTCCACTGAAATGTTTTTTGACACGATACCCAGCAGAGTAATGTCAAATCAAACATTACCTACTTGTTTCCCCTGTAAAAACCTTTTTTTTTATCCTAGAAACGTCAGATTGTTCTGTAAAGGCCGCCCAGAATGCATATCTGTAGCTGACGATTGTACAAGATTCAGAATTTAAAAAAAAAACAACGCAAGTCGTAAGCGCTTACAAAATGTGTATCTTCGTGAATCTGTAGCTTAAAGTTGAATGGAGGGCAACTCCATTCAAGAAATATATCTCTCTTTTGACAGCGATTCAAGATACCAACTACAGATACGCAATTTGGGCGGCCTTAAATTATTAAATGTTTGTTTGAAAAAAACCTTCAGAATACAAATTTTAATTTTAAAGGCCGCGTTTCAATTGCGTTAAAATGGGGGTTAAATTTTATCCACTGGCTTATTTTTGACATTTCTGTAGGGATAAAAAATTGCCTTTTTTCCGTGTCCGTTCCGTGTGGGATTTTGTTTTAATACAATTTTCCCAAAAGAATTGAAACAAAATTCCTTTCTTTATAATTTCTTGAAATAAAAGAAAACCTAGCAGATCTCAGAGAGATCATCAAAAAGCCCTAATTATTTATTATTATCAGTAACAAACATATTGTTGTATGATTTTTGTTCATAATTGTAAGGGTGCAGTTATTGCCATCAGTAAACTATCATGTAAAATTCTCTATTACTCTTTGCGGCTTTTTTATAAATACAATCATTGTGGAGTGTGTCAAAACAAAGCTTAGAACATGATTATCAAAAAATATTTTAATTTTTAAATACGGTTTTCGCAGAAAATAACTTTTTATTTTTCACTGATCAAGATTTACTTTTGTGAAGTAAATTTTTGTCTTTCCACGAAAATGAAACATAATTTCATTTTGCAATAATTGCTATAAGCAGCTTTGTATGTAAAATTTAAATTCCCTCAGGTTTTTTGTTCCAATCAAGTTGTTCAGTGATAGCTACAACTAGACCCTAAGCATATCAATCCTACTTTGTTCAATTTAAGCATACTTTGCATATAAAATATAGCAGAACAAAGGAAATCATAATATGTTTGTAACCATCGATTTTCAAAAACACTGTTTTTATTTATTTTAAAATCTGAATGATGTGCTATTTTCCCGCCACATGTGAACACTGGTATTAACTATTAATCCAAAAGTGCGCTTTCCATATCTCTCACTCCTCAGTAGGTATACCAAATGTCAAAAATTAAATTTTAGCGAATTTTAGCGGTTCAAATTCTGAAGGAGCTTCACCACACTAATATCAACAATTATCCACTGGCTAACATTTTAACACAATTGACACACGGCCTAATGCCATTTGTTTTCCATCTCTGTCACCCCTCAGTAGGTGTATCAAATGTCAAAAATTAGCCACTGCATACATATGTCAAAATTTATCCAGCTGCTAAAATTTTAATGCAATTGACACACGTCCTAACAATATAATTCAAAATATTTTTAGTCCACGAACATTCGAATCATGTTCTCTTGCTTTTTCTTGTCAAAATAGCTTCTGCAAATGTCATTGGCAGCACGGCGTGATCTGCGAGAGGGCTTATTGAAAATATTGAGAGTGCACATGAAATTTTTGACCTTGGACAGGATCGTTAGTACCCAGGGCCTAGCTTTATCGGTTCAGTGGAAACGTACTATAAGGGTGTTTTCATCAACGTCTGCCTAATGGCGTTTTCCATTAATAGATATAGATTTCGATCGGAAATTTGATTTTTTGCTACCAACGAAACAAGATCTCGGATTGATTTTTTTTGTCTTTGTATTGTTGTAATTTAATGTATGTGAAGTAAGGGCCCTCTTAAAGATATCATGAAAACCCTCATTGGAAATTTTCATTTACTTCTTGAGGCTTTTTTATAAATTCAATCATTGGCGAGTCGGTTTCAAAACAAATCTTATGAATTTTAGAACACGACAATCCAAAAACATTTAAATTTCTTATTATAGCTTTTGCATAAAATCAGTTCTTATTTTTCACTGATCAACATTTAATGTATTGAAATGGTTGCCATTCCACCGAAGTAAAACGGAATTTTCCAATATTTCCTATAAGTGGCTATGGGGTTCACATTTTAATTCCATCATGTGTTGTGTTCCAATGAAGTTGTTCAATGTTAGGTATAACTGGGCCCTAAATTTCCGTGTTGCTGTCAAGTTTCAAGTCACACAGGTTGTATGCTTTTGATTTAATTTATATTTTACATAAAACTGCTACATTTTTAGGGATAAATAATAGTTTTTCACAACCGAAATAATAGTAAATCAAAACGACAATTACTCTAGTTATCATTTGACATTAGTGTTAGTGCAAGGAGGGGTAAATCTGCCGAAAAATCCAGATTTGCGAAATCGATCAGAGGTAAAAAAAATGGAACACAACAACTGTCATACAAAGAATATGCCTTTCAAGGCCATGTGCCAATTGCGTTTAACTTAAAATTGGTATTAAATTTGATCCATTGGCTAACTGTTGACATTTTTAGCGTTAAAAAAGTAGGATTTTTTCTGTGTCAATTAAATTATTTTCAATTATTTCCTTTAGTTAAAAAAAAAACAAACACCAAATAGATTTCAAAGACAAATCAAAAACAAACCCTTGATTATTTGTTATTGTCTGTAAATAAAATGTATGTTCATGATTAAATATGTCAAACCTATTTTTTCCAGTTAACCAAATTCCCCCTGCATATAAAAGAGAAAAATATGTAATCATAACTTTAACATTACCATCCAATTTTAGATTGTTTAAAAATGTTCATACCATTTTCGGATATGAAATACATGTTCCTTGCTTTTTTTTTAAATATATAAACGACGTTCTGTTTTTCCCTCCACATGTGAACACTGGTAATAAGAAATAATATACGGTTATGCTTTCTATTTCTCTCAATCCTCAGTAGGTATACCAAATGTCAATAATTCGCCACTTGATTAACTTTAGCTACTTCCCCAACCTAATGTCAAAAATTATCCGCTGATTAAAATTTTAACGCAATTGGCACACTGCTTAAGTGTCAATTGTCAATTAGCACACTGCTGCCAAGTCACCATCGTTTATTTTAGCTTATTGTTATTTTTATTTAGCAGATGATTAGCGGTTAATGGCTTTTTATTTTCTTTCCAAACTAATATGAAATAAATGAAATTATTTGGAATTTAAACTCTTGAATGTTTGTCAGACTTTCTCAAGAGATACGGCAGATTGGAAATTCTGTCGCCTATTGAGTGTTTTGGTGACTGCAGTGCTATGAAGATTCTGCAATATTTAGTGTTAAATCATGCGCCAAGATTTTTATCATTCAAAAATTGGTCTAAAATTTGGAAAGCAATTGAAAACCTAAAAACCGGTTGACATTATCGTCAAGAAATCGTCGACTTAGTAAGAAAACCTCGTAACCCCAAAATTTTAAATTTTACTGGAGGAACGAAAGTTTATAACCAACCCCAGTTTTTTGGTAAACGGTGTTATTTTATATCCTAAATTATAAGCAAATTCGCAAGTTTTTGGAAAACAATACGCTTTTTGTAGTACAATATTATAGGGGTAAAAAATTGTCTTTTTTGCTGTGTCAATTGGATAACATGGAATTTTAATTCAATACTATTTTGAATAATTTCCCAAAAGACTTAAAACAAAATCCCTTTCTTTTTATTTTCTTGTTGTAAAATATAACGGAATAGATTTTTTAATGCAATTCCGTCAATTTATTTCTATTCCTAGAGTTGTGAAGTTTTCTGCCAGGTTTTTGCAGGCAATTTCAGTTGAGATTGAAATAATTGGAAATTCTCGGCTTTTTCATACCAACTTTATACCTTTGGATAGTGGAGCTACGAGTTTTGACTATCATAGGCAGAAGTTACGGGGTTTGCTCTTCCATAAAATTGTCGGAGTTACGAGGTTTTCAGGAACTTTGACTACATTGCGGTGAGGAGATATAAAAAATTTATTTTTATGGGATTTAAAGTTATTAAGGAGCTATAAGGTTTTCCATTACATTGCATCTACCGAGTTTCCATCGAAAAGAATTTTTTTTCCAAAAATGAGGTTACGAGGTTTTCCTATTAAGCCGACGAAATTTAGAAAACTAAAATTTAGAATGCTAATCTTTATGATCCGAACCTTTAAATTTTGTAAGCGTGTAAGTGCTTTAAATGTGCCTCGATCATCATTACACCTATTTTGTAAAAAGACCTATGGCTGCAAACCTATAAAATTCAATTGAAAAACATATAAAAGCCCAAGTGTGTCAGTCATAGGATCGACTTCGTTAACAATATAATTGGACATTTTAACCGTTACCAACATTTTTTTGGATGAAGCTAATTTTTATATTAATGGGCACATGACTAAGGGCCCAGGTATAGCTATCTTTGAAAACCCTCATTGGAAATTATCTTTTTTATTAATTCAATCATTGGCGAGTTAGTGTCAAAACAAAGCTTATGAATTTTTGGACATGATTAACCAAAACCATTTAAATTTTGAATTATAGTTTTCGCAGAAAATCAATTTTTATTTTTCTCTGATCAAGTTTTATTTGTGTGATATAATGATTGCCATTCCACCGAACTGAAATGGAATTTACCAGTAATTCCTACATATAAGCCATGGGGTTGACATATCCATATGAAGTTGTTCAGTGATAGCTATAGCTGATCCCTATAGCTATCATTGAACAAGTTCATTGGAACACAACATACGATGGAATTGAAATGTCACCCCCATATTCCAATAATTCCTATAAGAAGCGATGGGGTGACATTTCAATTCCATGATGTGTTGTGTTCCAATGAAGTTGTTCAATGAGTCAGACAAATTTATACTGGCAAATCGAACTCTAGGAGAATTGACATAAAATCGACTCCACACAGACCTTTATTTGATCCCGCATGTATTTTTTCCTTTATCTCAAATCGAAATTTCCGCAAAAACATATTAGAAGGCTAAAATCTGCTGTGCGAATCGTTGAATACCCTATCCCATTCCATCCTTAAATTAAGTGTTCCCAAAACGTTGTAGGTTCTAAAACTGAATGGGCATGAAATAAAGAACTTCACGTTGGCACTACATTAAGTTCAGAAATTTGATCCTAATCACATATGGTCCGGCAAAAAGTACGTTTTTCTATAGGTTATGTTTTACATATTGCTTTTTCAGGCAGACGCCCCGAAAATTATTGGGCGTGTGTAAAACGGATATAAAGACGAAATGAAAAATGGTATTCAGCCATACCGAGGTATCCGTCGTAGCGGAAAATTCTCTGATTTTGTACGATTCGAAGGATTTTAGCTTCGAGATATTCTTCCGAAAAGCTGTTCGGAATATTTCTCCGATATTTTGTAACGCACCCCGGCGAATTGCGTTAAAGTGTTTTCAGGTGTATTTTTCGTGTAATTTTTGGATAGCTAAGTGCAATTCTTTTCCAATTTCCTCCGACACAAATTCTTCGCGGTATTTATTTACGAATTGTAAAGAAATGATTTTTCTCCGATGACACATACCTCGAAAGGAATTTCCACCTCCGACGAAGTAAGCGTTGCGGAAAATTGTTCGCTCCTACGAATACCTCGTCAAGGCAAATTATTCTCAAAACATTTTCATAAAAAATTTTTGCCATTTTTTTTTAAAATTTCATCGAAAATTGTTTTTTTATTTTCGGAAAACGCCCTAAAAAAGTAAAGTGGGCTTAGCAAAACACTTAATGTAGACCAAATATAGATATTAAGATTGTCTTAATCTCTTTCTCAGCGACTTTTTCAAAATCCTTTAAAGCTATAGCAAAACACCTTTTTTTTAAGTGAGCATGGCAGCAGTACTGACAAGGATCGCATATACCAAATTTCATTATCTTAGCTCAAAATGTAAGGCCTAAAAATCGGTAACCTATAGACGGACAGACAGACATAGCTAATAATGCTTTCACATCGAACCAAAAGCTGAATTTTCGCAAAAATACCTGAAACCTTCATCGAAAACTGGAGTTTTCCCATACATTGCAGTTTTCAAAAACGCCGTAATCGTCTAGAAAACACTTCGCAGGCGTCATCTCGTTGAAGATTGTTGCAAAGAACACACCTTTTCATATAAATAAAAAAGATTTGGTGTGTGGAAGACGATGAGTATCTGGTGGAAAAAAAATTTGCAGATAAAAATTACGAACTCACCTTTATCCACGTAATTCTCTGTTGATCGCGTTTCATAATTGCCTTTATAAGAATATCTTTTGAAGTTTATATTTGTTTCCATTTTAGTTGCAATTGCAAATATTAATTTTAGTATATTTGAATTAATTTTATTTGATTAATATGATTTCATATACAAATTTTGCAGCTAGTTTCACAGCTGATTGATATGTCAATCGAAATCTGGTCGGAGTTCGTTCTGAAAGCACAACTAGTTTTCGAAAACTTTTTGCCGAAAACTCAGTTTTCGATTCGGTGTGTAAGCGCTACAGCTAGCGTTTCTGAGTCGATCCATAAACCTTAAGATAGATCGTAACCCTCTAAATTATTGTTCTATGTTACGAACTATTTATATAAACAAATATACCCCTATGCTATATAGGTTATAAAAACCGACTTTCCGTCATAATGAAATTTTGCTGTTGAGCTAAATGAGTGCTGCAAACATTTGGATGATAATATTTTTAAGAAATAAATTTTCAAATCGTGGACTTAAGGCCGTGCTGATGAGCAGGCTAAAATGTTGAAGTCTCTATTCACCATACTAGTGTCAAAATGTATCCACATTTTGATGATAATATTTTTAAGAAATAAATTTTCAAATTGTGCACTTAAGGCCGTGCTGATGAGCAGGCTAAAATTTTGAATTCTCTATTCACCATACTAATGTCAAAATGTATCCACTGTCTAAAATTTTAACGCAATTGACACTAAAATTTTAGACAGTGGAAACATTTTGACATTAGTATGGTGAATAGAGACTTCAAAATTTAGCCTGCTCATCAGCTCGCTAAAATTACTCCAGTTGTTAATTTTTGACATTTGGTATAACGAATGAGGAGTGACAAAGATGAAAGGCACGGTCATGGATTATTCCTCGTTACCAGTGTTCACATGAGGCGGGAAAATTGTACATCATTCAGATTATCAAATAAAAACCAAAGAGCATGAATTTTATATCAGAGAATGTAATAAAATTGGATATTAAAAAAAAAAGATAGTTTCAAAAATGTTTCTGTTGAAAAAACGAACGGAACGTTATTTATAATGAAAAGTAGTATATGACTGTTTTGTATGGCATGTACGGTTTAAAATTTAAATGAATTGTTCTTTGGTTTGTAGAAACACGTGCTTTCATTCTTTAAGGTTTCCAATTTGCGTTAAAGCTCTGAATAATATCCGTTCCACTGTTTGTGAAATATGTTTAACATGAACGAAATAAGGCGGATATCCTTAATCATGAGCACAAATTGCACAAAAATGTTTCTTTTGTTGCGAGCAATAAAGAAATTTTTGATGTTCTTTCTGAAATCTATTTGGTATTTTTTTATTACAAGAAATTATAGAGAAAGGAAATTTGTTGCAATTCCTTTGGGAAATTATTGAAAATAAAATCCCATTTAATCCAACTCACACAACAAAAAGCCAATTTTTTGTTAACCCCTTCAGAAATGTCAAAAATTAGCCAGTGGATACAATTTAACCCGCATTTTAACGCACTTGACACACGTCCTAAATTTTTTTATAAAAATTTCTCCAATAGATGGGATCAAATTTTTTAATCGATCTACTAAACAAAAACATCCACTTGAGGCATCTGTTATTTGTACGCATAAAAAATTACGACAAATTTTTGAAACGAAAAATTTACGATTTTCGAAAAAAGTGTAGGACAACACTGCGACTGCATGCAGCAGTCAGTACTCAGTAGTGCCGCTTTGTTGAGCCATCCGTTGGCATTGGAACCTTGGAAGATGGAAGTTGGAAGTTAGTGTGTAGTTTGGTCTTTGTTTGCTTAGTCGGTTAACATATTTTAGTGCAAGTGCGATTAGAGTATTTTTTTGTGTTTTTGTAGTTTTTTTTTTTGTTGGTAAGATTATGAACGCCATTTGACTACCGTTACACATGAGTGACAGTGGATGCGGTTGTGGTCTTTTCAATGTTCACACGATTGATTGTTTTGATTTTTATCTATTTCAAGTGCAAGGCGATTATGGTTCAATGACATTACCGTTTGTTTTTGTTTACACTATTTGCGAATGGGTGAGTGCACTTGTTTATTTGTGTGCGGCTTGGCGTTTTATTCGAATAGTATGTGCTTGTATTTACATTTTTTGTTGGTATGTAGTGGTATAGGGATGCGTGGTTTTTCGGTTTTCATTTAAGCCGGCATCGTGCTGTAATTGTGCGAGCTTTTAATAATTGTTCCACAAGGTCATGGTTTTTGTGCGAAAGTGATTGTTTTTTACAAATGTCCGCATGGCATCAGTTGGTTTGGTATGCATGGTCTGACGCATTTTGTAATTTTCAAAACCATTGTGATCGTTTTTTTTTTGTTATCAGGACCGTAAATGTCTACTGTCTATTTTTGTTTTGTTGTCCATTTACCTGTGTGAAGTACTATATTTCGTCTGTTATAGCCTTATAGCATCGACATTTCTGATTCTTTTATAAATGCATACCTACCTATCTTTCCCCGTCTAAATCTACTTCAACAAACACATTCGGCAAAAGTAAGCTAATTAAAATCTTTTTTTTGTGGGTGGGTAGAAATCTCTGGGGGAGCGTCTGTGTGTGGTCACAGTAGTGTGACATTTTTGCTTACTAAAACCACCACCCTTATTGAATTCGTATTGCAACTAAGGCCGTGTGCAATTTCAATTGCGTTGAAATTTTAGCCAGTGGATATTTTTTGACAGTGCTGTGATATTGAGACTTCAAAATTTTAACACATGGTCAACAGATCACTAAAATTTATTAGCCACTGGATAAATTTTAGCGATCTGTTTATCAGGTTTTTTGGCATTTGGTGTACCTACTAAAGAGTGATAGAGATGTAAATCACACTCGTGGAGTAATTATCATTACCAGTGTTCACAAGGTAGGTATTTGTTTTTATACAAACTTTGTAACTTTTGCAAATAAACTTTTGTCTTGTTTTATTGGGCCTTCGCACACGACACTGCTTTTATACCATACTCCAAGCGAACATTTGATAAATTATGCGAGCAAAACAAATAGTATTTATGAACTTCTGTTCATTGTGTTACTATTTCTATCGAATTTAAGATACTTTTTGACTATTCGCAAGCTCTCGGGTTTTTGTGAGAATTGCATTCAACTACATTGATGTTGACGGTTCGACTGTTCGTAAAATGGTGAGTAGTGTGTTTGCAATGGTTTTCAATCTTGTCCTCCTGCTTAAACTCAGTTGAAGATTTTTATCAACAAAACCGGTTCCATGTCAGTTCAATAATCTCGGATGCGAAGGCTCATTGATGGGTGCTTCTCAAACAATTTAAATTTGTTGTCGAAAATCCCAAGAAAGTCACTTTGATCCACTCCTTTTTATTAAATCCAAGGTATACGTAGTATTTCTTACTTAAGTGGAACTAAAGCCTGGAATGAACCTGGCCTCAACCTTTGTGCATCTCCAATTAGCCCGGTCCTCAGCTTACTGCCTCCTGTTGCGCACTCCAAGTTGGTTAAGGTCGGTTTCAACTTGTGGGCACCACTTAAGGCAAGGTCTTCCTCTGCTGCGTCCGACGTCTGCCTGAGAATCAAAGACTCTGCGAGCTGGATTATTGTTGTACATTCGTTCTGCATATCCTCGATATCTTAAACGTCCGATGCGGAGTTTTTGACTAGGATATTGCTGTATAGGTCGTAAAGTTCTTGGTTAAATCTTCGTCCCCATAGCCCGTCAACGCAAACCGTAGGTTTTTCGAAGAATTTTCTTCTCAAACCGACTAATGATTTCTATGTCCACCTTTAATATTTTCCATGCTTCAGTGCCTTAAAACAAGGCTGTGCTGATCACGGTCTTATATAGGACAACCTTAGTAGTTCGAGTGGGGACTTTTCTACTGAATTGCCTTCATAGCCCGAAGTAACAGCGGTCGGCAAGAGTAATTCTCCGTTTAATTTCTGATGAGATTTTTTTTTGTCAGAGTTAATAGCGGAGCCGAGGTAGACAAATTCCCGTACTACCATAAAGTTATATCTCGTCAATGGTGACGTTCTGTCTAATTCGTCGTTGTTTTGTGTCATTTCGTGTTTACAGCAATACTAGCAAGCTTGGCTATGACATCACGTTGAGCCCGACCAATGATGGCAATAATGTCGGCGTATGCTAGTAGTTGCACCGATTTTTGGAAGATTATGTCTCTGGTGTTGGCTGGGGACAATTCTCCATCGTCATCCTGCACAGACGGACGAGATTGGGCACGACTCTGTATCGCTCATCTCTATAAATTTTGTCGTTTGCGTCTTTGAAATCGATGAATAGGTGGTGAGTATAGATTTGGACTTCTTGGGTTTTTCCAGGATCTAAAGAAGTGTGAAAATTTGATCAGTTGTGGACCACACTTATAATCACCAATCATGTTGTTGGTACATATACGGCTTACGGCGTTCACGTATTAGAGCAGATAGGATCTTGTAAGCGATATTGAGAAGACTTATGCCTCTGTAGTTGGCGCAGTTCAGAGGGTCTCCTTTTTTGTGCATCGGGCAAACGATGCTGAGCATCCATTCTTCAGGCATGCTTTCATTCGACCAGGGTTGGCCTTTGAGTGGGTGGATGTAATTTACCAAGTCATTTCCTCCGGCTTTATAAAGCTCAGCGGGAAGGCCGTTAGGCTATAGTTTAGATATAAATATTTTCACTTCACTTAGGTCGGTGTTGGGCAGTTTTCGCCGTCGTTGCCAACATTGAATGGTTCGTTCTGCCAGACTGCCGAATATTGTTTATCACCGCCGTTAAACAGTCTAAAGAAGTGGTCCTTCCATATCCTCAGCATCGACTTTGTCCCAACTACGATATTTTCTTGTTCATCTCTATAGGATTCTGTTCGAGCCTTGAACGCTTAGCTTTTGATGTTTTCCTGCAGTGGCACCTCTCTATATCCCTGTTCTCGCTCTTCTTTCTCTATGAAAAGCTGGTGTTCTTCCCTTCTTCTCTGCCAATGTATACACCTGCAGCTTAGCCTTGTAGGCCTCGTTTTTGGCTGCGAGCAAAGAACGAGGTTTCAAAACGGAGGTTTATTGATAGCAGGGGCGAGAAACCTAGCACATCAGTTGTGACTGATCAAACGGCTTTTAAGCATCGTTGCCTTTGGTCTTCGACATTGGATGCTGGTAGTATGGTGTTAATCGAGAGGTTAAGGAATACACATTGCGCGAAGGCCTTGGCTGTCTCTCGCCGTTCGTTGAACGTGGTGGATATCGTTGTGAAAAAACCGTGTACTGTATCGGGTTGCGTTTTATTCCGTAGCGAAGTCAATTAGCCTAAGTCCGTTACCAGATATGTAGTCGTGTAAACTGTGTTTTCCGACAATATACAGCTTATGATCCGACAATATACGTAAAGGTAGAAAGTCTTCTCTTTCTACCTTTACGTCGAAATCTCGCAGCAGCTCGTAGAAGCAATCATTAGCTATATCATATTTTTCCTCCGTCGCGGTTGGGGCGTGAGCGTATATATTTATTTATTTATTTATTTATTTATTTCATCAATTAGAATACAATCTATTAGACTAAGAATAAATACATAATAAAACTTCTGGTGGGTACCTATATGCGTTCATATATTACATTACAAAATAAATATATGTTGCATTGATTTTCATTAAATTAAATATAATTAAGGACTATTAGAACATAATGTTGAAATATTATTTAATACCATAGATTTAAAGATATCTCTAGAAAGATTCGAATAAAAATCAACTGAATTACAAATTAAATTTGCTTCTCTGATGCAACGGGATATAGTCTCGTTTCGTCCATAATTGCTACGATGAAACTGTTCATAAATTAAAAATCGACAACGTGTAGTCCTTGATGGTGCATTGCCTTCACTCACTAATGCTAGCAACGGGGGACACTTTATATGATATGTTTTAATATCTCTTATAAACATTACGGAATAGTATACCCTGCGATTTTTTAGAGATTGCATTCCAAATAATAAACACCTACTGTTATAGGATGGCCTTTCTCCAATTTAACTTGAAGAACGCATATCTAGTACATTTTCTTTGTACTTTCTCAATTCTTTCCATTGAATTATTGTAGTAAGGATTCCAAACTATGCTACAATACTCCAGAACTGATCTTACTAGAGAAATATATAATAACTTTAGAGTATAAGGATCCGAGAATTCTCTAGTGTTTCTTTTAATAAAACCAAGCATTTGGTTAGCTTTATTAATAAAATAGTCGTAGTGTGGTAAGAATGACAGGGTTGTGTCTAATATAACCCCTAAATCTTTCTTCCTTCTCACTCGCTCAAGATTAATGTTATTGATATTATAATCAAACAAAATTGGATTTTGATTCCTGAAACATGACAAAACTTGACATTTTGAAATGTTAAGATGAAGCAGATTCCGTTTGCACCAATGATCAAGTCTCGTCAGATCTTTTAAGAGAAGACAACAATCCGATTCACATCGTATCTTACGATAGAGTTTGAGATCATCGGCAAATAGAAGGCAAGTCGAATCAATAAACATACCGGGTATGTCATTGACAAATAACAAAAATAATAATGGTCCTAGATGATTTCCTTGTGGGACCCCTGACGGAACTGAAATGTTATTTGAGAGCGAATTGTCAATTTTTACTAATTGGACTCTACCCGTCAAATATGATTCCAACCACTTTAGTAAAGAAGAATGAATACCAAAAGAGAATAATTTACTAAGTAGAACTTTATGATTTATTCTGTCAAATGCTTTCGCAAAATCAGTAAAAATAATATCAGTTTGCCACTTTTTTTCCATGTTTGATATGATGGCGTTAGTCATTAACGCTAGGTTTGTTGCCGTTGATTTGCCTGACATAAAACCATGTTGAGACACTGATATGTAGTTCTGAACCAATTGTGATAATTTATTACCAACTATTTGTGTTATTTCGTGCTTTGACCCGGATTTAAAAATGGGAGACAAAAACGAAACTTTCCAACCATCAAAAAATTTGCCTTCTACAAGAGAAAGGTTAAAAATTATTGAAAGTGGCTCAACTATCGCAATTGCACACTTCTTTAAAAGAACAGCAGGAATTCCGTCGGGTCCAACTCCTTAACTAGCATCCAATGCTGATAAAGCCTCTTCTATATCCAATGGACTGAGAACAATCGAACCGATGTCGACAACTCTACTAACAGAGGGCATTTCTTGTATGGAGGGAGCGTCCAATGAATGATGATGCTTTCCTATATATATAAGGCTTATGTGGGCGAATTTGGCGAATTATTACAATGCGTTCGCTAATGTCTTGGAAGGACAAGACTTCTGGCCTATGTCTGGCACTTATAACAAATCCGCATCGGAATAGTTGCTGTTTCTGCTCACTATAACACGATCCGCAGTTGTTGTCATAGTTTTTCATCCTCTTTTTGCCCGGCCCATCCCATCGTATTTCCTGGATGGCAGTAATATCTGCTTTGTAGCAGTTTAGATCTTCTGCTAGTTGTTCGCCTGCACCTCTTCTGTTTGATGTTCTCACATTTCAGCTTCTTCGTAACAATAGGTTCTTTCTACGGGTTGTTAACCCATTGCACAATCCCCAGTTCCAATTTATTAGATACCCCTAGGACTGGGGGTACAGTACTTGTTGTTTCTTGGTACAGGCCCCTGGTAGTAAATGAAGAAGGATCAAGTTGTTCGTAAATGATAGTCCCAGGCATCAGGTAAATGTTTTCATTATGTTTTTGGCAATCTTCCATTCGAATACTGATTTGAAATTTACTAACACAAAACTCTCCCCGAACTAAACAACAGTTATGCTAGTAATGTAACTAAAACATCAACCAACTGATGAAGCTATTAAAAATAAATCGAAAAATACTTAACAAATATTAATTTTAAACAGCTATTTTTGGTGTCCATCAAGGAAGTCACTTAGGGTCAATATTGCTAATATTTGTGTAAACATGATGATGACCAAGAAGATACTCTACTCTAAAGCTCTTAGATAACTATTCAGGATGAACAGTTATGCGTGTGCTCGAGATATTTATTATTTTTTTTATTTATTTTTTATTCTTAGGCTATAAGATTCTTGATAAACAGGTCAGAATTAAAACGCAAAAATTATAGAATGTTTTCGAAAAGTCCAATTTGTTCCATGTGGATTGCATACCTAATTACCGTCACAATCGTCCAATTTCTACGTGACCTTGTTCATTTAACGTTTCTAGCTTTGCTTGGTATAATAATACACCGCTTTAAGTTATCTCTTTGGGCTTTGAATACGGATAGGAGTGTATTTTTATCGCAAAGCTTTAAAGTCTATGCATAAAAGCTTTACTCTCAATGCTTTTATTGAAATATCAGCTTTTGTGCTTAGAACTAATAAAATTACAAATCAATTCTCATAACTATGCATATGTGCTCGTTTACTTATGAGAGCTGTTTTTCCCTCCCATTACAGATGTCAAGATTGGGTGGACTTCTTTCAAGTCAGCGAGGAGCACATTCAAGATAACAGCCTGGTCAATCTGCGCGTTTGCATGAAACATTTTAAAGAGAAGATCGTAATGAAAAACGGAAAACTAACCCGACATCCATCCGTGGACAGTGTCACTTCAAATCCATCATCAAAAGAGGCAAAGGTAACAAATTAAACCCCAAACTTATAAACTCATCTGTATGCTAAACCTATTTGTTCTTGCAGCGTTCTAGACAGAGCTCAACAAGTGGCTGGAATGGTGTTACATCGCGTGCCTCGTCCGTCCACAGTGACTACACAACCGACTCTGAGCCAAAGTCAAAATGCAGCATTGATTCGGCGAAATCTATACGAAACCTACCAATTGGAAATCTACAGGCTGGGGGAAATCGAAAGCTGTTCGTTATCGAAAACAAGACTGAAGGTGGTGCACCGGGACAGAAAAGTAAAATGTTTCTAATTCTGGAGAATGGCGATGATAACGACGAGACAAAGAAGCACCAAAAGATAACGCTTATCGCCGACAAGTCGGATGCGCAGACTGCAGAGCGCATTGAACAGCTGTTGCCCCAGCTGATACAGAAAATTCAAAATCCCAAGCAAAGCATCAAGAAGACGACACCCGTACTTTTGATCGATTCAGATGACGATGAAAAGTCCCAACTGAGTGCACTCGAAGACAAGGCTGGTCTGCCAATTCAAATCCAACGCGTCGAAACACTAGCCAATGTGCCAATTTCCCCACCCGCGGCACCAAGATCTGTTAATCTTTCGCCCGATTTTCTATTCCTCATGAAAATGGTGCCCAAGTTGGAAGCCATCGCTGAACCATTAAAGGTACACATCAAGAATAGGATTGAGAGCATGCTGACTGAACCGCTAAATGAGATCGCATTTGAGGATGCGTATTCGCCACATACAAGTAGCGTGAATATTGAGAATGGATGGAAATAAAATATGCGATTTTTTTTTAAAAGACTTGACTATTTTTTTTGGTATTTCTTCGACTTTTATTGGATTCATGTAGGTTAGGTTTAATGACATATGGACCTTCTAATAAAATGTGTACCTAGCATTGGCCTATATGGGGCTTTATCCCCTTTAAAACGGTATAACTATAGATAATATACGTCGAAGGGATAACAAAATGACATTTATTCGTTGTTGTGCGGTTTCCTTTACCTCAGAAAGATTGAACATTCAACACATGGTGGAACACTTCTTCGAAATCCTATGCATTTAAGCTGTAGAATCAGAAGGAAAGACTTTGTTTGATGCAGTAGATATTTTTAAATTGACGATGAAAATCGTCTAATCGATGTCATCAACCTTGCGAATTCATTTAACGAGAGAACGGCTGATTCAATTTCTACCGTTTACAGCCTATTGAACCTTATCGATGGATACAGGACCCATACAAAATATCGAGTGTGAGTTCACACTCCATAGAAGTGAAACTTTCTTCTGTTTAATTTCTCTCTAGTGACGACAGCGAAAACTGCCAACCACCTGACCTAAGTGAAGTGAGGATAGCAATATCTAAACTCAAGCTTTATAAGGCTGCCGGAAATGATGGCCTTCCCGCCGCGCGTTATAAACCAGGCGGAGATGATGGTAAGTAACATCCACGAACTCATAAGCCAAATCTGGTCGGAAGAAAAAATGCCTGAAGAATGTAACCTCAGCATCGTTTGAAAGATCCACAAAAAAGGAGACCCTCTTAACTGCGCCAACTACAGAGGCATAAGTCTCCTCAACAACGCCTACAAGAACCAATCTGTCGTTATGTGTGAACGCCTGAAACCGTCTACCAACAACCTGATCGGCCCTTATCAGTGTGGTTTTAGGACAGGAAAGTGCACAACCGATCGCACTTTCACACTACGGCAGATCCTTTAAAAAACCAAGAAGTCCAATTCGATACCTAATGTTCGATTTCAATGCCGCATAAGACATCATTTATAGATACGAGCTATACAGAGCCATGTCTAGTTTTGGTATACCGCCAAAATGACGATGACGATGGAGAATTCTCGCTCGACCTCACCGACGATACCTAAAAACGATTAAGGCAAGGCGATGCGCTGTCATGTGACTTCTTCAATTTGATTCTTGAGAGGATTGTGCAAGACTCCTGCGCCAACACCAGAGGCACAATTTTGCAAAAACCGGTGCAGCTACTAGCATACGCCGACAATATTGACATCGTTGGTAGGACTCAACGTGATGTCATAGCCACGTTTGCTAGTATAGAGACGGCAGCGGGAAAAATGGATTTAGAAGTCAACGAGGGCAAGACTATGTATATGCTGTCAACACGAAATAACACAACATCGACGAATTGGACAGAACGTCATCATTGACAGATATAACTTTGAGGTAGTACGGGACTTTATCTATCTCGGCTTCACTATTAACTCTGACAACAACATCTCCTCA
Source organism: Rhingia rostrata (assembly GCA_949824845.1). Taxonomy (NCBI): domain Eukaryota; kingdom Metazoa; phylum Arthropoda; class Insecta; order Diptera; family Syrphidae; genus Rhingia; species Rhingia rostrata. Next base: position 40,145,228 of record OX463757.1, read on the forward strand.
GAAATTAAACGAAGAATCACTCTTGCTGTCGGCTGTTTCTTTGGGCTAAGAAGGCAATTCGGTAGTAAAGCCCTCACTCGAACTACTTAGGAGATTATATATAAGACCCTGATCATCCTATTCGTGCTCAACGGTGCTGGAGCAAGCGGATGAAGAAATCCTTAGTCGATTTCAGGGAAAATCCTTCGAAAAACCTTCGGTCCAGTTTGCGTTGACGGGCTATGGAGATGAAGATTCAACCAAGAGCTATACGAGCGGTACAGCGACATGGCCCTTGTCAAAAAACTCGGTATTGTACATTTAAGATGGCTAGGACATTTTATGAAACCCAATACCCGTTTCGCAGAGTCTTCGATTCCCAGCCAGACGTCGGACGCAGTAGAGAAAGACCTCGCCTTAAGAGGCGCGCACAAGTAGAAACCGACCTCAACCAGCTTGGAGCGCACAACTGGAGGCAGCTAGCTAAGGATCGGTCTAATTGGAGTGGAGAGGCATGTTGGTTGAGGCCCAGGTTCATTCCGGACTGTAGTGAATAAGTGAGAGATCTTATTTTGCACTTGAACACAATTTTCAAGCAATTTTAAAAATTAAAAAAAAACATCCAGTCCCCCGCCAATAAATTTGCCTTAACGCAAATGTCAGATTGGGTTTTTTTTATTGTTGTGTGTCTAGGTAAGCCACGTGGGTAACTTCGATGTTGGAGAAGAGGGTGCGGCACGCTTGCGATTGCTTGTCTTAACTCGTCGGACGGATGTAGTTCTTGCCCTTTTCTTCAAACATGCCAGCTCAACAAACATTTTTGTTCGTGCCAGAATCAACAAAAAAAAAAATAAAGAAGAAGGAAGTTACTCCATGTTGACCACGGACGGACTTAAAAGGACTCTAAAGGAAAAAATATAAAACGAGCCGGTTGTTATTGGCAAAGGCTGGCCTTCCCACACTTCAAGTCCCGAAAGACTTCCTAGGCTATCCCTCTGTCCACGTAAAGGGTTTTTTAATAAGAGCGCTACAAAAGTTTTTTTTTAAATAAAACAAAAACGGTTTTGGATATCAATGAAATTCTTTAATACTGTGAAAGTACGTTCGATGCCATTATGTATGGAACTCGATTTCTTTTGCATGGCCACCACGGGCACGCTTGCAGAAGTCCAGACGCTGAACCCAATTTTCGACGGTTTTCAGGCATAAATCGTCCGATACAGCTGCAATTTCACGTTCGATATTCGTACGACGTTCATCAATCGTCGCTGGCTTGTTGGCATAGACCATAGACTTGACGTAGCCTTACAGGAAATAGTCTAACGGCGTCAAATCGCACGACCGAGGCGGTCAAGCAACTGGACCATTTCGCGAGATAACACGTTCTCCAGACTTGGTTTCCAATAAATTGATTGTGGCATTCGCTTTGTGGCTTATGGCGCCGTCCTGTTGGAACCACATGTCCTCCAAGTCCATATCATCCAATTGGGGCCAAAAATATTCGGTTATCATTGAACGGTAGCGATTCCCATTCACAGTAAAGTACCGGTCATGATCATCACGGAAGAAGTACGGCCCAATGACGCCGCCGGCCCATAAACCACACCAAATCGTAATTTTTTCGGGATGCAATGATGACTCATAGAGTACGTGTGGATTGCTGCCTGACCAATACCGCATATTTTGTTTACTGACGAAGCCAATCAGCCAGAAATGAGCCTCATCGCTGAAGATGATTTTTCGATAAAAATCCGAATCACTTTCAAGCTGTTGATCAGCCCAATTCACGAACATACGACGCTTCTGGTTGTCTGGTCTTGCGTCAATTTAATCTTTTAAGGATGTAGGAGAAGATCTTCGCAAAATTCGCACACAACGACTTCACAGAGATGCCCAACGCTTGAGAACGACGTGTGAGAGACACATTTGGGCTTTCTTCAACTGAAGGCTCAGCGGCAGCAATATTCTCGACACTACGGGCACTTCTTTGTCTCACTGGCCAGGAACATTTTGTACTGTGCCTGTGGATTCAAATTATTCCACTAGACGCTTAATTGTTGATCTACTAGGACGATTATGACGACCATAAATTGGACGTAGCGCTCTTAACGTTGAGGCCACTGACTCCGAATTTCGGTTGTAAATTGTAATAATTTCGACTCGTTGTTGGATCGTATATCTTTCCATCCTGAAATAGCAAACCTGACTGAAGAGAAATGTCAAAAGAGCGGCAAGAAATATTGCGTCGTTTGCTGTCCCTGTCGCTCAACTTTTGTAGCGTCCCTGTTGAAAAACCCGATATATGACAGATAGCTCCTTGTTCACCTCATTAATCCACGAAAAGCAAAAATTAAAAAAGAGATGGAGCTGGTGCCGATGACATTTAAACGCCTTAACTTTGGTGTGCCTTAACTTTTATTAAAAATAACTTTGTGGTACGCAAGTGTCCTTTTCAGTGTGACGTAGGCCTCAAATTAAGGAATAACCATGTGAAAATTTGATGATTTGCATATTAATTTTGGTTATTGATGTACAAAAATATATATAAAAAAAAAATTATTTTGAAATGGAAATGAATTAAAGCATTTCTCGAAAACAAGGTATACAAAAGGTCTTATCCATTTTCTGCCATTTACAGCTCATTTGATAGCCTATTAATCATGGTCCTTGGATACAAGACAAAATAAAAATTCCAAAATGTTTTTTCCATATAAATATTATTGTCAGCGACTCCATTTTAAAACAAAGAAAACACAATGATTTACTTTTTTTCTTCAAAGAACTATATTCAAATGAAAGCAAATTAATTACAAATATAATTGCTCCAAATTTACAAATATTTACAGTTGTATATAACACTTTTTGGTTTCTTCCGCATGGGTGATGGGTGGAACTTCACATTTTTACATTTTACTTCATTTGTTCCATTTCCCAAAAAAATGTTCGCTTAAGTTTTTGTTTTTTATTTCATTTACAAAATTCTAATCTTGTTTGACTTTTTGTCGGATTAAATTTTTCAAATTTACAGACTTTTTTTTATGATAAATAATTTTTTTTGTCTTTAAATTTATTTATTGTTTTTTTAATTTTTTCGAAACTTTATTTTTTGTTCCTGGTTTTTTTATTAAATGTTTGTCAATTCATTTACATTTTATTTAAATATAAGGGCAAAAAAATAATTAAATAAAATTTATATATATATATTACAAATGTTTGTTTATTTATTATGTTGTGTTTGTTAATATATTTATAATCTTCTTCATATTGTGCTACATGACAATTGTTAGTTTTAAAAGAAAGAAAAAAATTCAAAAATCTTTTAAGTTGGAAAATAATCACAAATACAAGAATTTTTAAACCAAATTTGCTAATCGTTTAAAAATTTATTTAATATTCAATAGTGCAAATATGTTTAGTATATAAAATTCATTATATAATATTTTTTTTTTTTTTTGAATACTATTATTTCATATTTGGGTTGGTTGTGATTAATATCGTACATAATGTAATAATAATTTCATTTCTTTGTGTATCATATGGTTAAATATTTTTTACGTTTATGTTTAGCAGCAATGCATATAGAAACACACAGAACTACATATACATACGATTGATGAGTTTTACCTTGATTTTGTTTTTTTTTTATCTTAACAAATATTTTGGTTTGTTATTGTTTGCAAATTCGTTAAGAACATCAATAAAATTTGTTAATCCTTTTGTATGATTTTTTTTATTTCATTTTAACTTTTATTCTAGAAACAACATCGAAAAGCTTTTTAAATTTCATTTTGGTTTATGTTATGTAATTGTTGTTTGAGTTATTTCATGTATTTTGTTTAAATATCAACAGCCTTTTCTTTTATTTCTATTTTTAAAGATGAAAACTGAACGCAAATCTCAATAATTTATTTTTGTTTATAAAAATGAATTAAATACAGAAAAATGCTATTTTTTTGGTCTTTTAATAACATTTAGTTAAAGACCCTTTATTAATGTAAAATGAAGACTGAACCATGTTCAGATCTTTTTAGCTGCCATCACACCGGTAAGTACTATCTATACAAGAACAATAAATGTACAGGGTGGTGATGAATCAGAGCAATAAATAAAAAGGGTTTTGGTTAGTTTATAACCGTGATGAAATAGTTTGTTTTCGAAAAGACTAAGGTTAAACAAAATTGAATAATTATTAAAAGCCTTTGGCTAAAAATTCGTTCCTGTTATTTTTGCATACCTTTTTGTAAAATAAAAGATGTCCTCTGTAATACAAAACTTGGTTTAGATCAAAAAAAATGGTTAAAACACATCAAAATTTAAAAAAAATCATCACCACCACCCCATTCACAAATTTACCATGAATATATTTATATTTTGTAGTTTAAATATAATACTAATAATATTTTCTTTTTAAAAATGTATATCTGTTGTTACTATTTTTTAACGGCTACTATCCTGAGTACAAAAATGTGTATGAATCTATTTTCATATATAAATATCTATTACATTCGGGGGAGAGGGAGATAAAATCCTAAAAAAAACAAAAGATATAAAAGGAAATGAAAAAATATTTTTAATTATACTTAATATTGTCAATATTATAATTTTAAAAATGTGTTTACTATGTATTACATTTATTACAATTTTTTGTTCACACCATAGAAACATCTTATTGGATAGTTTAAATTGTAAAAAGCTTTTTTTTTTTATTAATTTGGTGATATTATTGATTTATCGTGTGTACACATATAAATAGAGATTACACTACAAATATTATGAATATGCAATTGTATATATATACTTTTTTTACATTTAAATTACTCTTGGTGTATGTATGAGTATTATTTGTGAGTGTGTCTATTAATGTAAATATTTAAGAAGGTACATATATTAAACACATTTCCTTGAGGTACTAGATGATGAATTCTAAATTTTTTTTTATTTTATTATATTTTATTTGTATGATATACAATTATATATAATATGTTTAAATATCATTGTTTGCATTGTTTATACAAGAAGTGAAAGACATAAATTTGTCTGATTGCATAATATATATTGCAACCGAAATGTACACGTTTAATAATTATTTTATTTGTTTATACATTTAATAATAACTCTTACAACATTAATTTATATTTAGAAACAGCCATCAGTTATTTTTTTTTTATTTTCTATTTTATCTTGTGTTATTGTAAGAGATTAGAATATAATTATTTTATTTAGTTAGAAAATCTAATTTGACATAAATAAAAATGTTTTCAATTTTAGTGAGCAAAGACATAAATAAATTAATTGAAATTTTTAATTTTTTTATATGTAGTTCAAACAATTTTTTTCCCAGCCCCTGTAGTTTATTAATGAAATTTATTTTGTCAAACTTATTGTTATAAAAAAAAACATTGTGTCACTGAAATTTGAGTTGACAACCAAATATGGTTTTTTCGTTTGAATGTTGAGACAACGTGTACAGTTTTTGACGAATTTCGTTCAGAAATTTAGTTTTCCCGCAATTTTTTATGTACAAAGACAACAAAATATTTTACCAATTTTGTAGATCTTTAACCATTTTGTAGAAAGAACATATATTCATCTAATCTTTAAAAAATTAAAATAAAGTACATACCAGTAATCCTAGACGTGTTTTAGTACAACACAGCTGATCTTTTGTCGTAAGGTTACAATTTACAATGCAAATAATTTGTATATACTCATGTATCAAATCATTTTTATTTTTCGCTAAATATAATGCTGAAACATGTCGCGCAGATCGTGCCAAGCATATGGAAGGTCGATGAGGTCATAATGATTGCAAATGATGCTGGTAAAACTTCCGCAAATTATATTGGACTTTTTAATTTGGAGGTCTTTTCTCGCCTTTAATCCTTCTTTTACCCTCCAATCAAGCTCCTTTCCCATCGATTATTTTTAACGAAAAATCAATTCAAATTAAGCACAGAAACATTTTTAAGGGTTAGGCACCAACGGCATCGGTCAATTCCGTAATGGATAATGACGGACCTATGTCTAGGTGTATTCTAATAAATTTGAAGCCAACTATTCAATCACGGAAAACACCTATAATTGCGAAGCAACTAAAACGACCATTGCTGAATGTAAAAACACGATTCGTATCTACACCTGAAATGTGAGAACATTAATCAGAAGACGTGCAGTACATCTAGCTGAAGCATTAACCTGCTACTAAGCAGCCTTAACCTGCTACTAAGCAGACATTACATTTAAGAAAATTGAAAGGGCCGGCAAAAGGATGATGAAAGACTGTGACATTTACTACGGCCAGTCTTATGCTGAACATGAATAAGTACTTATCGCATGTGGTTATAAGGATAGCAAGAAGTCGTATGGTTTGAAGACATCAGCAAAGGTACTATAAAAATGAGTATAAGTGCTACATTTGTCAATATAAGCCTTGATGACATTGCTTAGGACTGTTTCTACCAGTTCCTGAGGCACTGTTACGTGAAACGAAACGAGCGGCAAGAAAACGATACACAATTCAACGACAGTGCGTATGATTGCGTAAAACGAGAAATATTTATGACAGCTCAACGAAAGCTATACAACTGCCAAATTCCAGTCGTAAGAAATTACGAGTATCGTAAAACCTAGAACGACACTCGTTTTATGTAATCGTATTTCAACGAGAACGAAGTGATTTCAACGATTTCGCTTTATGCAATATGGCCCCTGGATAAACGTATGAGCGACAAGCAAAGCACGATTTTAAAGTTTTAAGTTTTCAGCGAACGTATTTTTAGCAGTATTGTCGAAAGGCACAACCTACATGACACTACTACTACGCGTATCACCTCGATATCTATAAAGGGACTAGGCGGTCTCCAGATTAACAAACGGTGAACCAAATTGATCGACAGAGAAGAAGCACCCGTCCAGTTTTTGGACGTCCGAAAATTCCGAGGGGCTATCTAACTCACACCACTACCTGGTTTCAACGATTTCGTGTTATGGCCCCTGGATAAACTGATGAGCGACAAGCAAAGTACGATTTTAAAATTTTGCTGGGAAGTTTTCAGCGAACGTATGAAGAAACAACATTTTTAGCAGTATTGTAGAAAAGGCCCAACCTAATTGACACTACTACTAGCGTATCACCTCGATATCTATAAAGGGACTAGGCGGTCTCCAGATTAACAAACGGTGAACCAAATTGATCGACAGAGAAGAAGCACCCGTCCAGTTTTTGGATGTCCGAAAATTCCGAGGGGCTATCTAACTCACACCACTACCTGGTTTCAATGATTTCGTGTTATGCAATATGGCCCCTGGATAAACTTATGAGCGACAAGAAAAAGTACGATTTTAAAATTGTGCTGGGAATTTTTAGCGAATGTATGAAGACACAACATTGGGCACAGCCTACATGATACTAATACTACACGTATTACCTCGATATCTATAAGGGGACATGGCGGTCTCCAGATTAAAAATTGATCGACAGAGAAGAAGCACCCATCCAGTTTTTGGATGTCCGAAAATTCCGAGGGGCTATCTAATTCGGTCTCCATATTAACAAACACCCAAACTTGCACTCGGATGTATCTGTTGTATGAAACCCCTGGCTTGGGTTGACTCTTGCATTTAGGATGGGTGCGAAATTGGAATATGTATTAGGGGAGGGGGCACGCTTTTAAGAACAATTTGTTTTAAATTTGGAATTATTTCATCCGGCCTTACCTCACGTCACCAGCCAAGTGGCGTATAGTAATTGACAATTAATCAAACAATGAAAAAACAAATAAAATGCTTAGGAGTTGCTGAAATCAGATTTGCTTATGGATTTCCGTAATGGGTAGTAAGCGTAACTGCATCAAAAAAGCCTAAATACGGAACTCAAATGGCGTTTCTGAGTTGAACCATATACATTGAGATATATACATCGAAATTATTTCTCTATGTTACAACTAAAAGGAAGATAGTGTCCATCTAAAGGTCCACTAAGAGTGTTTTTACCGTTTACCGTTGCCTCCAAGTGAGTAGGCAAACAAAGCCCATGGCTCGAAAGAAAAATACTAACTAACCAAAAAACACTAATGGGCCCTATTTTGTTATTTTGTTTCGACCCAACAGCATTTTCGATTCGATAAATCACTATCAAAGCTATTTCCCCTCCAGCAATATTAGCTGTATAAAGTCTTATAAAAACATGTTTGGCACGCTCCACGGTACTCTATAAGGCTGAACGAAGCCTTACCGAAACTCAAAAATAACAAAGAAAAAACTTATGAGATGGCTACAATTCGCTGTGCGTATCGTTTAATACCATATGCCATCCCATGCTGAAAATAAAGATCCCCAAAATGTGGGCTTTTTGGCAACGAAATAATGAAAATGTGTCACAAAATATTGGTCAGACAGTTTATCAAAATATAATATTATGGTTCGACAAAAACATAACGTTTATCTCCTGCATATGGTATGGAGTAGGGTATACAAATGGTCGGGTGTTTTCATAAAAGTCTGCCCAACTAAAATCTGCGTTAAACGTGTTCATGAAGTCAGATTTTTGAACGAACAGACCCTGATGAAGTGCAGAAGATATGTCCATAAACGTCATAACTCATAAGTCTCTGGCAGATTGTGCATACATATTTTTTTGACAGCAGAATTCGCAGGAGAAATTTTAAGTCCGAAAATAAAAGTTTTTTTTTTATAGTTTGCGTGCACTCCAGGGGTTATGAATACCCTTTATATGTTTTAGCACAGTGTGGGCGTTAATGAATTTTGGGATAACGAGATAACGATCCACATTGGTTTTAAATGCCTGTAACTTGTAATGGAAAGAAAAACAGAGTTTGGTAGAGTATTTAACATTCGTGTTGTTCGGTTTATGTACGAATCTCCATATTTCAGCGTTCGTCCGAAGATAGGCTTGAGGGTAAACTGATTTGCATTCATAGCATAACGAGTATTGCAGCTGAATTGTTGAATGGGAATAATGCAGCTGCTGGCTATTTCATTTGAGCATTTGTTGCTAAAATAGCGGTAAGACAATGTAAAGCAGGAGATATTTCGACGATGTTCGAGCGAAACGAAAGAGTTCGCTATTCTCATGTCTCCTATAAGTTTTTTGCCACGCGTTTGAATCCTATGTTGTTGTTTTTAGTGCATCCGACCAGATGTGGGCGTTAAGCCTAAGTTTAGGGCGAATAAACCCTTTATATATTGTGGCCAGATCAGAAGGGGTGCAATGTATCTTGCATCGCTTAAGGAAACCTAGACATTTCGCTGCGTTTTTAGCAACTTGGAATATGTGGTCGTTACACATACCTAGAATGAAAGTTTTTCGGTTTCTTCGACGTAAGCGCCATTCATGGATCTTGGCTCTTTGGTTTCGCTTTAACGACAGAAAGCGTTTGGAAGCATTGAATTCTACTCTGTAAGAATTACCCCATTTGATGATGCTGTCAAGGTCGGAATTCAGTCAGCTTAACATATGTTGTCATTGTTTCATAAGCTGACGATTTATCAGCGTTTCCATGACCATGGAAAGAAGGGACGTAAGTGCAATTGGTCGGTAGTAGGAGAAGAAGATTCGCCTTTTTTGGTACAGGCTGGACAAATGCAGTTTTCCATCTAATCGGAAAGAGACCTGATGAGTAGGATAGATAGAAAAGCTTACGCACTAGTTTTGCTAGCGTGAACACCTGTTCAGAATAATGGGGGATATTTGGGTGAATTTTTCCCATAGAATGATCTACGTTCTCAAGTACAGAAAAAGACTCTACACAATCTGGCAATGTAGAACTGGCTGCAAAATGCACAGCAAGCAGATTGCCTAAAGATCTGACAGCTGGAATTTCATTGTGAATGAGCGTCGGAACTGCTGATAAGGCCGATTTTTTTTTATAATTTTGACAAATGACCAAAAGTTGTTATTACCTCTTGGACATTGATGAAATTTTTGCCTCAACCTTTGGTCGTATAGGAATTTGATAAGTTTCGAATGTCAGTCAGTCATTTCTGGCTTGTTTGAATTTTGTTGGGTGCCTCTGTTGGATTGGTCTTGTATAACTGAAAGTTTGTCCTTCTCGTCCAGATAGCTTCTTTGCAGCTCAAATCATACCACCCCTTTTGCCTTTACACTGATACTTTTTATTCTGTTGGGACAAACAATTATTGGTAATTTTTACATTTAAATTTTTTTGTAATTAATTGTTTGTTTACAATAACATTTATCTCATTTTAAGGAAAGAGTGGAATTTGGCGAAAACTAAGTTGAGAAAAAAAAATCATTCTTCCCCTTTATTATTAATTCACAATTAAGATTGAGCATAACTTCTTTCGCGGTCATTTCTAATTTTCGTCTGCGGCTTATGAACATTCAGTGACTACAATTGTACTTAAGCAGGCCTGTATCCGTTCTGCAGAATGAGTGTGATCATTAATAAAAAGAAAGATTGGACTAGCACAGATTATCGACGTTCGTGAAAACACTAATCGCCTCCAAAAAGTGGGCGTGGGTTAAAATGGCATATGAACGAAATATTTATATTATCATATCTAATAATTTTGAATCAAAAGTTTTTCCGAATTTTATAAATTTTGACGAAAAACGAAATAAAGACGAAATATAGACATAAGGACTGTCGAAAGTGTTAAGTTTCTAACCGTTTTGCCAAAAAATTTTCTTCACTAAAGTGGGCGCGGCAGTGCGCAGATTTCAAAAATGTTTACATTTGTTCTGCTTCGTCGGATAGACACTCTATATACCAAATTTCTAAACTATGGCTCAAAATTTAAGGCCCAAAAATCGGTGACACGGATGGCTAGATCGACTAAGCTGGCGATTCATAGTCGATCTATATACTTTGAGGAATACCTATCGAAATTATTTACAAACCTAATGTCGAAACTAATATACCCCTTTGGGTAGGGTATACAAAATTCAATTGGTGTATTTGGCTGAATTCCAAAATACAGTACTTCTGCATTACTGATTGATCAAGAGTTCCGAAACGCAAGCAAATTACTACTAAGATGCAAAGCATATTTTTCTAAAACGCATTGTGAAACATCAACTGCTCAAACACACTTAAAAAAGACTGCATCGTGAATGTTTGTGATGCATAACACATGCGAAGCAGCAAAATTTAATGTCAAAGAACTGCAATCGCAAGAGACCGTCAAGGCCTTAGCGCAACGAGTATGCCTTAACCTCTCGATTAACACCATACCACCAGCATCGAATATCGAAGAACAATGGCAACGATGCCAACAAGCCATTAGATCAGCCGCAACTGATGTGCTAGGTTTCTTGCGTCCAACAGCAAAAAAAACCCCTGGTTTGATGAGGAATGCCGACAGTTTCTCGCAGCCACGAACGAGGCCTACAAGGCTAAGCTGCAGGTGAAAACGCGAGCTGCCGTTGAGCTCTTTAGGCTTAAAAGAAGGGAAGAACTCCGGCTTTTCAGATGGAATAAAAAAAAGCAGGTTTTACCAAAAATTTAAAACGTCAAAGCCAAGGATACAAGGCTCCAACAGAATCCTGTCGAGATGAACAAGGAAATATAGTAGTTGGGACACTGGCTGAGGATAACGAAGAATCACTTCTGCAGGCAGCGAAACGGCGATGACGAACAACATTCCGCTGTCAGGCAGAACGAACCATTCAATACTGGCAACGACAGCGAAAACTGCCAACCACACGACCTGAGTGAAGTGAGGATAGCAATATCTAAATTTAAACTTAATAAGGCTGCCGGAAATGACGGCCTTCCCGCTCAGCTTTATAAAGCCGGTGGAGATAACTTGGTCAGTAATATCCACCAACAACTCATAAGCCAAATCTGGTCGGAAGAAAGCTTGACTGAAGAATGGAATCTCAGCATCATTTGCCCGATCCACACAAATGAGACCCTATAAGCTGCGCCAACTACAGAGCCAAAAGTCTTCTCAACATCGCTTATAGGATCCTATCTGCCGTAATATGTGAATGCCTGAAACCGTTTACCAACAACCTGGTCGGCCTTATCCACAACCGAACGGCTGATCCTGAAAAAAAAAACCAAGAATTCCAAATCGATACCCTCCACCTATTCATCGATTTCAAAGCCGCAGACGACAGCATTTATAGAGACGAACTATACAGAGACATGCCTAGTTTTGGTATACCGCCCAAACTCATCCGTTGGTGTAGATTGACGATGAAGAATTCTCGTTGCTCCATCAGGGTCGGAAACGACCTCACTGACACATTCGATACCGAAAAAGGTTTTAGGCAAGGCGATGCGCTGCCATGTGACTTCCTCAATTTGATTCTTGAGAGAATTGTGCAAAACTCCAGAGACAACACCAGAGACACGATTTTCCAAAAATCGATACAACTATAGCATACGCCGACGATATTAACATTATTGGTAGGATTCAACGTGATGTCATAGCCATGTTTGCTAGTTTAGAGAAGGAAGCGGCAAAAATGGATTTAGAAGTAAACGAGGGCAAGACGAAGTATATGCTGTCAACACGAAAGGTCTCACAACATCGGCGAATTGGACAGAACTTCACCATTGACAGATATAACTTTGAGGTGGTACTGGACTTTGTCTATCTCGGCTCCGCTATTAACTCTGACAAAAACCTCTCGTCAGAAATTAAACGAAGAATTACTCTTTCCAACCGCCGTTTCTTCGGGCTAAGAATGTAATTTAGTGGTAAAGCCCACACTCCAACTACTAAGTAGATCCTATATAAGACCGTGAATATGCCAGTCCTGCTGTACGGGGCTAAAGCATGGACCGTCTCAAAAGCGGATGAAGAAATCCTTGGCCGATTCGAGAGAAAATCCTTCGAAAAATCCTAGGTCCCGTTTGCGTTGACGGGCTATCGAGACGAAGATTCAACCAAGAACTATACGAGCTGTACAGCGACATGCCCCTGCTCTAAAAACTCTGCATTGGACGTTTAAGATGGCTAGAACATGTAGAACAAATGAACACCAATACTCCGTCTCGCAGAATAGAGGAAGACCTCGCCTTAAGTGGCGCGCACAAGTAGAAACCGACCTCAACCAACTTGGAGTGTACAACTGGAGGCAGTTAGCTAAGGACCGGGCTAATTGGAGAGGCATGTTGGTTGAGGCCCATGTTCATTCCGGGCTGTAGCGTCATTTAAGTAAATAAGTATATCATTGGAATCATTTATAGCAATCAATAAAATGTACACAAAAAATAAGAAATGATTCATTTGTTGTGTGCATTTGAAGCGATTACACTAAGAAATAGGCGTCTGAATAATATTTGAAAGGAAAAAAAAAACATGTTGGTGTTGCCACAACTGGGAATCGAACCCAAATAATTTGCATTGCAAAATCACAACTGACATAAGCCTTAAGTAACAAGCTCTATACTTATTATGCTTCTTTGTTACTTAGGCGGAAGCTCTAACAAAACAATTGTCACATGTACACACATCTCCAGAAACTTTTTAGAAGCCTTATACCAAGTAATCTTCTATAAAGTCTGTGCATTCACCTCTCCACAAGTACTAAAAAGCTTAATAGAAGAAATTGCTTCGTGAAATTTGAAACTTATGCTTTAGAGAAGAAAGATTGTTAGTTGGGTAGTTTATACTGATCGATCCTGTTTTCACCCTTCTATTGAAAAAAAAAAACGTTTTTTTTGGAAAAATTTGGAAGGTGTACCCTCCTTTTTGACAAACTTGAGATGGGATAGTTATATATAAGGAATAACACCTCAACACGAAGATTGATTAGAAATTTAAAACCAACCCACAACCAGTGTTACCGTTTTTGTGACTTTGTCGCTATATCTAGTGGAATTTTCAAAAGTTGAGTGACAAAAAATTATTTTATGTCACCAAAAATTTGTTTGTAGTTACTTTTCTAGAGACTTTTTTTGCAAAAACAGTTTTCTAAATATTGCGCCCCTGGTGATGTTACATCCGAGGTATTCGAGTTTGACACTTGCAATATTCCATTATCACAGTTTTTACCAGAGATCAACCGATCCGAACCGATCTCTTACGTGTCGTATTGACACATAAATTAACTGGCGTATCTGGTTGGACTGTGGTGATCTACTTATCTGTCAAAATCCTGGAAAATTCCAGGATTAGCTTTTAGGCAAAACTTTTAAGTCCTGGAAAATTCTTCTTTACGACTTTACCTGATCTCTGGTTTTTACCACGACCACTAGTAATTCCTTTGACTTTTTGCGTACTGTTGATTCGTTTCGACTGGGGTGGAGATTTAGGGTTTGCGAATAAATAAACGTATGCTTAACTTAGGCCGTGTGTCAATTTGCGTTAAAATTTTAGCCAGTATATATTTTTTGACATTAGTAGATGTGGTGAATAGAGACTTCCAAATTTTAATTTTATTTTTTTAAATATTTTGTTAAATTTTGTTTATTTCTAGTGAAAGTGAAACTTTTTTTTCTAGTGCTTTTTTTTTAATTTTTAGCAAATCTAGGTGAGTTTTAGTATTGAGTTAGTGATTTTCTTTCTTTTCATCCACAAATACCGTGTTGTACTCAATTACAAAACCCTTTAGCGCGTACTGATTTAAAAAAAAACCTCCTATGGTGCTTCTTACTCATGGTTTTCGACTGCAAACAAAGATGTCATGAATGATTTTTTCGCATAGAAGTTTTCTAGAATGTCCAAAAAAAAAGGAAACTAAACTAAAATGTGCTGTGTGTTCAGACCTGACATAAGTTTTTTAGTTTATATTTTCTTTTTGGGCTGGGAAAGAACATCCGATTATATCGACAATGAAATAAGTTGAATGTATATATTTCATGTATTAATATTTCAATAATTGAAAACTATATAATTATGCATTTACCACATTGTTAGCATGTGTTACATTTATTGTTAACTACGAGATATATCCACAAACAAAAATGATTAAGCATGTTCAACTACAAGTAACATGTAATTCTGTTGAGTTTTTTTTTTTAATTTAAATGCATTTGCTGGATGTATTTGCGACGATTCTCTTGTTGCTTTTTAAAATGTACAACTTATCAACTACTATGATTATAAATACTTTTCCAAATAGACTTGTGTGTATACAGTGTGCAAAATGTGTTAATAGGTATTTTTTATATATTTTCACTGAAAAATGTAAGAAAAAAAATATAAATAAATAAAAAAAAAAAACGAACAAAATGAAATAAAAACACCAATTTACATACTTTTTAGAAAATATAATTGTTTTCTGTATTCTTTATTATTTATCTACAATTGCTTAAGAAAAAACTTAAATTCTAAACAATTTATTTATTTTTGTTTTCAGAAAAAACAAAACTAAAATCAAAGACAACTTAAATTTAAGAAAAATAACTAAAAACGAATAAAAATGAAATGCGATGATTACGTGTGGATGAATGATTAAAATTATTTTTCTGTTTTTATTCAGATGACATTTTTTTTTTAATACGAACAAACAAATATTACAAAAATATATAAAATATATATACCATTAAAATATATTTTGTTTTTAAGACGAGCATAATTTTGTTGTTTAAATTAAAACAAACAAATAAAAAACACAATAATTATGTTTAATGGTTATGTATGTAGTTAGCGTGTTGGTTTTTTTTTTTACAGACTGTATGTGGAACAGTTCTCTTTTTTATATTTACAAAATCTTAGCCTTAACCTATGTAGTTTAAAGATTTTTTTTTAAAAGAAACAAATAAAATAAAAAAAACTAACTGCTAGTTAAGAAATAAAAAAAAAACACATTTATGTATAATGGCTCTGTAAGAAATTCGAATCACTTTTTTTCTGATTTTTGTTTATAGCGAAAGAGATTTGATTTTTTTTTAACATTATACATTGCATTTTATGTTGACTTTTGGAGGGCGAAATTTGTTAAATTAAAAAAAACTGGAAAAATACAATGAAAGTGAAAAAAAAAACTCCCCAAACAGAGCGCATGCAATGAGATCGATATGAAAGATTGATAAGAAATGTCTGTATGATTATAAATATATATAATTGGTATTTACGTTGCACACTATTTGTGTTTACAAAAAATTAACAAAAATTAGTAAAAAAAAAAAATGTTTGATACATTTTTTTCAATGGGTTTTCTGTGTTATTTATTTTTATATATTTATGTATTTTTAAAGAAGACATTAAGTATTTAAAATCGAATGTAAATGAACTGCGCGGTATATATGCTAACATATGTTTTAAATCAATTTAATTTTATTTAAAAATTATTGTTTATACATTTATTTATTTACATAGAAAAAAAAATAAAACAGATTAATATTACGTCGAGTGAAAATACGAAAAAAAAACATTCCATTCAGTTCTTTGTGATTTTTTTTTGATAAATTTTAAATTAAATTGAAACTTATAACCAAACGTTTGTACTATCTAATTGTAAAATAAATTTAAGGTAAATTATTTAATTTAATTTTTAAAAGTATGTTTCATCAGAATAGTGCTCTTTATTTTAATTTAGAATTAAGCAAACCAAAGTCAAGAGGCAAAAAGAAATTTAGAAAAAAAAATGTTTTTAAGCATTTTTTTTGAATATCATTTAAGACACGCTATATTTAGGTACAAGTAATAATTTATTTTATTTATTAATATTTTTATTTTGCAAAGTTTTTTTTCATTTCGTTACTACTACACATAAAGAAGGACGAAGACATTTGCCGTTTTCTGGCAAACTTCTTCGAGAATGAATTGTTTCATGACATACATGTGTGTTTTATATTTTTTTTTTTTTATTTACTTAACAAATTATATCGAAATAGAAAAGAAAAGAAATTCAGTCTTAAAAATATGTAGTGTTTTGCTTTTTGCGAAATTAAGTTTTATTTTGCTAAAATCATGATTAAAACTAAACAAATGTGAAAAAGTGTGACCAAATATATGTTTTTTTAAATTAAAATTAAAACCAACCAAGCTGATTGCGAAAATCGACTCGTTGTGAGTTTGAAAGTATGTAATATGTGCATGTAAATTTTGTTTACTTAAAAATTAAATTTCACTGGGGCAGTGTGTCCACGTTTTTAGTATATTTTAGTCATATACATTTTTTTAGTTTTTTTTCTAAATTTAATTTACTTGCTAGTAAAAGAGAAAATTATACTAAATTAAAGTTAAATTTACAAAAGAGTCACCCAGTCAGTTCGAGGGTTACAGAGAATTGGAAAGATTTTCGGGGGATAGTCGTGCGATGGTTTTAGTCACATGGGGGGTTTTATTTAAGCTGTGCATCAGAGATGTAACAGGAGATCGCATTCGTGCAAGACAGACATACTAGGCTGTTATGCCAACAATTTAATTTAATTTTGTTTATCAGTAATGTTAGTCCTTGGACGTATTTCGTGGAAATGAGTTATCTACGTGTGAGTTTTTTACTTCTTTTGAGTTTTTTAAGCAGCCATAGTAAAACAAATTGACTTAGGACTTGAATTAGTTAGCTTAGCTGCACAACGTTAACCAAGATGAACAGTAAAAGCGGTTGCTATTGTTGTCTTATTGAGCGGGGGATTGATTTCTTTGCGATTTTTGTAAATGGCCATAGAAACACAATCGTACAACAGTCACTGAAAGTATAGCAGCTACCCGTTCAATATTTGAATGGGACGGGAATAGTTTGCTGAAAGACATTTCTCTAGTAAGAATTCTAACAAATTTTCGGATAGAGGTAGTTTATCCTATCTCATGTCAACGGCAATAAGTAAGAATCAGTAAAAACTATAATGCACAGAGCTAAAGTCCATAATCAGCGTAAACTCTGCTTCTGCTTCACCGTCTGAAGATAAATCAGTTCTACCATCGATCGAATTACCAGGTGACGAATAGTCGGTTCAGTGTTAAATACCAACCGCAGGGTTAAGAACTTACAACAGGGTTGGAAACTCTAAAATATCGAAATCTTACATGAAAGAGACAATGAAGAGAAGGCAGAAAAGGTTCAGCTATGCGGATTCTTAATACTGCCCGCGAATCCTCCTCGAAATAGTCCAGATTGAACAACTACAAAAGAATATCGAAAATAACAGTTCTAAGCCTGGATTCGTGCATAAAACATTAACAAAACTAACTCTTCGTTCGAAAACCTACTTTGTGAGGGTTTTCCTCTACTGGATCTACGATCTAGCTCGAATTCGTGTCCTCTAATGGTAGATCCATTATGTGAAACCCCTCACAAAGGAGACACCGGCATGATGTAAGGAACTAGAGACAGATAGCTAACGATCGCGCCTATGGAGAGACATATTGGTTGAGTCACAGTTTCATCCCAAACTGTAGCGACACATTAATCCGTATGTATGTACGGATTTGGTTTTTGGAATGTCCTCAAAATGAAAGGTTCCTTCAGCTGGAATGAAATCAAATGATATGAACTTATTGGGAGTAAACGAAATAAGAGAGTTAGTCTTCTAGCAGTCAGCACGAATTAATAGTGGGTTTTACACAAACACCAATGGCACCACGAAAGGTTATTTAATTGTGCTAGCTATACAGTTTAAGGGAGAAGGGCATGATCATAATGCCTGGGTTCACGTTCATACCAACGACTTCCATTCGAATGAACGAGGTAGCGACACACAACAAAGCGTCATTGGATTAAAGGCAGCTTTTACAGCTGGAATACGGATATCTGAAACAACCCTCTTTTTGTCTCTGGTATCGATATTGAGGTCTGAAATCAGCGATGGCAAATCTCAAATGAGGATTTAGGACATGAAATGTTCATGCCTATAGTGAGAATTCTGCTTTAAATGAATTCCCGGTGGATTTTCGGTGTAATCTTCATATTTTCCTTTCAGCTCGCATAAAATACGCATGTCTTGCAGGAGATGACTTTTATCACATTCAACGTGTAGCCAGGTACATAGGACATGATCATAGAGTTTCAGGACATTTCGGAGATCAGCAAGGCAACTTCTGCAACCATCAACCCACTTATCATGCCCATAGGGAGAATTCGGTTTAAAATTGTTTTTCGGTGCAATCTTCCCTGGGAGATGACTTTCATTCCAAACAACGTGTAGCCAGGTACATAGGACATGATCATAGAGTTTCAGGACATTTCTGGACATCAGAAAGACAACTTCCTCAACCATCAACCCACTAATCATGCCCATAGGGAGAATTCGGTTTAAAATTGATTTTCGATGCAATCATCCCTGGGTGATGACTTTCATTCCAAACAACGTATAGCCACGTACATAGGACATGATCATAGAGTTTCAGGACATTTTGGAGATCACCCACTAACCATGCTCATAGTGAGAACTCGGTTTAAAATGGATTTTCGGTGCAATCTTCCCTTTTTCTTTTCGGCTCACATAAAATTAGGGTAAATGACTTTCATTCCAATGTACGTGTATCCAGGTACATAGGACACGATCAAAGAGTATCAGTACTATTTTGGAGATCAGAAAGACAACTTCTACAACCATCCAACTACTAAACATAATATTACAACGCAAAGCCAAACGGATGCATTATTATTCCGATGGGAGACTGGGATGTGATGTGAATGTGCAACGGCAAGCTTAGAGTTGTGACCGGATAACCGATCTGATCGGGACATTTTCAAGTATTGGAAATATGAATATTTTACACAACAAAATAAATAGTGTTTTTCGTTTTGTTTGGTATTCAACAATTCAAAAACAATTCAATAACCCACATAAATTGGTAGTAGATATAGTCAGAGATCTGATCGCGTAGAAAGAAAACCATTAGAAGACATCGTTTTGAATATTATTTTTACTGAGTTCGATCATTTAATCGTAGCAGTATAGAGGACATCGATTAAGGATTTTTTAAACTTACACCGGCACAGAAATATATTCAAATCTATTGTTGTCAGTGTGTTAGATAATCCTGTCGACGACGATCGTTTTTATAAAGAACCCATTGATCGACGATGATTGTATTGTAACCCATACATTTCAAAACTAAACATCCCTTCATTCTGAGGCTTAAATTAAAAATAAAACATCCAACTATCCACGTTGAAATTTTGAATATTTAACCAAAATACATTTTTTTTAAATTTAATTTAGAACTATGCGCTAGCGTAGTTGTAAGTGAGGATCGTCATCACATCCACCCACTTTACAAGAAAAAATGTTAAAAAAAAATTTCCTAAATGCGTACTATTTTGTTTAATTAAAATTTGTTTACAAACGGATATTTGTAAGTAAGAAAAAATTAAATATTATAGAAGAAAATAAAAAGAAGAAATTCTTTTAAAGTCAAAAAATAAGTAAAATTGAAAACATAATGTAGATGTTAAACTAAATTAATTTTTTTTTTAGAAATACATAAAATAATGTAAATTTAAATAGGATTTAGTTTGTTGCTGGTTCGTTCTCATTTGTTTGTTTCAATTGTGAATTACATAGAATAATTGTGTGTGTGTTTTTTTTTTATAAACTAAAATTGAAATCAGTCCATAGTTAAGTGTTGTTTTCATCATCATTTTTCGTTCAAACTAAGACATTTAAAGATTAATAATTATGTTTATGTCTGTCTCATGTTATTTTCTTCTTATTTTAAGTTTAATAGTTACAAGGGTTTTATTTTTCTAATATACTGACACCTCACAATAACGATGAATTAATATTTTGTTTGTTCACTATAACTACATTACATTTGTTGTATTATTTTTTTTTTGTTTAAATAAGTTATATGGGATTTTTCCACAAATATTATGTATTCTCAATTAGAAAAAGGAAAATTAATTTTTTTTTTTATGGTTAGGACATTATAAGAGTTTTTGTAATGAAAATTTTTTTTTCTTACAAAGACAACATACACTTTTTTTTAAATTGAATATTATTTATAATAAGTCCTTTAAAATTAATTATTTTGTTTGTAACATTTTTTTTTATTTTTAACAAATTATATTTTTGTTAAGGTTTTTTTTTTTTGTTTTCTTGAGGTAAATTTGGCAAACAAATTACGATGATCGATCGAGTGTTTTATTCTTTTATTTATGTTTAGCTTTTTTCCATTTAACTTAACGTCTTGATTTATCGACTAGTGTGTGTTTTGTGTGTGGTGAGCTGTAGTTTTCCTCTTTCGATACAGATGGTGGAATGGTTTTTCTCTTTAAAGTTGTCCAATGTTATTGATTAATTTTTTTTTAATTTAAAATTATGTTTATGTGGTTTAGTTATTTTGTTTGTAGTTAAGAATTAAAATAAAATTTCAATTTGGCAGAAAGTAATCTATTTTAGGCAGCTATCGCCTCATTTTGCCGTCATTCCCATTGATGAGGCGAAGGAGGCAGTTCTGAAGGATGGGCGACGGTTGAACTGTTAAGAAAAATAAATAAAAAGAAAATATATGTTTAAGTTTGGATTGGTATTTTCATTGCATTTATATATATATTTATTGTTTTTCATTTTTTTATTCATTTAAATTTGAAATTTTGAAAGTATTTCGAAGCACAAACAACAAAATACGTATGACTACTAAATTACGAAATTTACATGCACTAAGGTACTAATTTAATTATGTACATATAACAGATAAACAATTAAATTAAATAAAGAGATAATAAACGAGTAAAATATTAAAAGAACAAATTTTGGATGGGAATAATGTTTTCAACTAAAAGAAAAATAATTGGTAAGAGTGCGCTTTCTCCTTCTAGTCTGGATGTTAAAAACTAATATATTTTTTAAATTAAATTTAATCAGTGAACTTAAATATACATGTTGATGTAATGTAGACGGTCCATTCATACACCTAAGAAGCAGTCAAAAAGCGCTTATAACAAGCGTTTGAGGGAAGAAATCCAGTCTAGGTTATTTTACACTTAAGCCTTTGACAGATGCATCTACAACCTTTGTGTCAGGAAAAAACACGCTTATGTCACGCGGCTAGCACGATATTTGCTTGGCTGAATACTGACATCTTTACCGTGGTATCCATAGAATTCCACCGATCACGGCGCCATTCTTCCTAAAGGCTGAACTATAATAGAAGATGGTTTCGGCCGACCACTTCCGTAACTGTGCGGACACATACAATTTGTATTGTACGACCATAACAGCTTTTCGCTTCGTTTCATTTGCTTTTTCCTTATTTCGTTCTTTCATAAGAAAATTTGACATTTCACTTCAACAGCTGTGTACATTTAAAACTGTAAGTTCATAAGTAAAACGACTTTCACTCTGACAATCGCTTCCATTCACAAAAGTCTATTATGGACAACTTGAGTTATTGACAGTACTGAACAAAACTTAACGTAGAATTTTGACATTAGCTTCCGATTGCTTCCGACCATGCCGCTGTGGAAATGACATGACGACGGCATGTGTTTCATTGCTAATCCGCAGTGAAACAACGGCGCCTGTGCTGTTTTGCAACATAATTTCTCGCAGAAGCTCATGAAAGTGACATTTCACTAGCAGTCCATATATAAAATATAATAAGACAATGCTTCCGACTATTATAGTTCAGCCTTGTGGTACGTTACAGAACTATATATTTCAATTGTCCTTTCTCAACCCATACTACATGCAGAGTGTGTCACCACCAACACAATGGTATTTGTACCACCTATGTGTCAAAGGTGTTAGGTAGCATAAGAAAACTGCGGGGGTACAATTCCGTACATTGAAAGAAAATCAAGCATAACAGTGGCATAAAAAAGTCAAAAAGAAATAAAATTCAGATAAATTTACAGTGGTACTCAGCAGTTAAGTTTTTCACAACGAACGAAAACAGAGTTTTCGCTAAAACACCTTTAACCTTCATGGAAAACTTGAAGTTTTCCCATAAATCAGTTTTCGAAAACTTGTGCAGACATTCAAAGACTAGACCACTGTACACAGGAACCTATTTGACATAAGGTTCTCAACCAACGATATAACGGATGTTTTTTTTAGAGGTTGGTTTTTCGAACAGAGATAAAACTGACATTTAGTGGACAATTTGGGCAACTCTATTGTTATTTATGCTCAGTTTGGCTTGCCATTTCATCATAAACAAGTTGACAAATGAACAACGCTTATTTCGAATTTATTTCGAAAATAATGGTTCAGTTCGCGAAGTTTACCGCAAGCTATGTCCATTTTATGGACAACATGATCGTCCGTCAGAGCGTTTAATTCGGTTAACCATGGATCGCTTTCGCACTACATTTACTCCATGTGATAATACGCATCTGCAGACAATTTGAACAGTGCGCACCGAAGAAACAATTCCCGCTGTAGAGCAAAGTGTTGAAGAGGACCCGAATGAATCGATTCGCCACCATGCACAGCAATTGGAGCTTTGTCCATCAACTTTTTGGAAGATTTTGCGCAAAGATTTTCGCTTACGAATCTACCAGATCCAGCTTGTGCAAGAACTAAGGCCGCGAGACCATGCAACGCGTCGTGATTTTGGTGTAAGGGACGAAAATGAGGTTAATCTCGATGCTGGTTTTCATCGCAAAATTTTATTCAGCGTTGAGGCTCATTTTTGGTGGAGAGATCCTTGAGACGCCATTACCTACATCCACAAAAACTGACTGTTTGATGTGATCTATGGACTGTTGGAGTCATTGGGCCATACTTCTTCCGAAATGATGCTCGAGAGTCAGTTACGGTTAATGGAGACCGGTATAGAGCCATGATAACCGACTATTTCGTTCCCGAATTGGATGTCATGAATGTGAATGAGATGTGGTTCCAACAAAATGGCGCTTCATGCCACACAGCGCACGTCACAATCGATATATTGAAGGAAACATTCGATGAGCGCATAACTTTGCGGAATGGACCTGTCAATTATCCACCAAGATCGCGTAATTTGACACCGTTGGATTATATAACAGTTAGTACTAAAAAACTGGTTGCAAATTGTTTTTTAGTACTAACTTTGAGTAAGGCCGGGTAAAAACTCAATGTATGTGTGCCACACTTTTAATACAGAAAAATGTCATGGACCGAATTTCTATCTTTGAAGCGGACTTCCAACTTTAAATGTTGGACACCATTCGCGCCGGCTGATTGCCATTCAACCACGACTTTTTGCGCTTGATATTGTCGTAAGTGACCCATTTTTCATAACCAGTTATCATCCGCTTCAAAGATAGAAATTCGGTCCATGACATTTTTCTGTATTAAAAGTGTGGCCAAGATTGCTGTGTGGTTTTGCAGGAAGGTTTTGCTCTGTGTTTGGTGAGATTGGCAGGGAATCATCTACTACGAGCTACTCCCCTACAGCCAAACTGTTAATTCGATAGTGTACTGTCAACTATTAGACCGTCTGAAGAGAGCAATCGCTCAGAAGCGGCCGGCTTCGGCAAATAGAAAAGGAGTTGTCTTTGATTAGGATGACGCCAGGTCAGACACGTCGTTAGTTACTCGTCAGAAGCTAATGAAGTTCATTTGGGAGGTTTTGGAGGTTCTTTTGCATTCGCCATATAGTCAGGACTTAGCACTAGGTGATAACTACCCGTTCCTGTTTGTGTCGGACAATTTTGCTGGTGAAAAACTCGCTTCATGAGAGGTTTGGATCATAAGGATCAGGGTTACTATGTGAGACGTGTAATGTATATAACAATCGCCTTCAAATTGGTTAGATAAAGTCTTAGTGGCGCGATTTAACGTTTAGTAAAGCCTTCGCCTTTTCTAGGAAAGCAAAGCTTAATTTTGAATAATCAGATGACTTCCGGCACGTCAAACCTTAGTCCTTCTATATTTTAGGCTATATGATCATTGAACTATATTAAGAGGAACCATATATCCACAAATTTGATTCGCCTTAAGCCGATTTTGAGTGTGTAGTTCTAATTTCGCTCGACAGATTGTACATTCAGGGCTAAAGGAGCATGTCATTGGTAGACAGAGTCTTATAGGCAAGTTTCAAGTAGGCTTTCGATAATGTCTAGCGGTTGTTCGATGATTGTTGACTTGGACTTATCAGGACTTTGTAAGCTTTTATTATTTGTTTGCAATTTCATCACTTTTGTATTCTTTTTGATTGTTGCTCAAGAACTGTTTAAGCTTTCGGGTTAAGTGCAGATCAGAGATTGATGAAATTTTTTCGGAGTTTCGCAGAACGTGATGGATCTTTCGTGAGCCTTGAGCAGTATGCAATTACTCTATGGCAGGGCTTTCAAATATTTAGGTGCAGGTCGGCACTTATCGGTGTCTTTTAGGTCAGGAAAGTTCACAACCGATCAAATTTTCACACTTAGGCAGATCCTGGAAAAAAAACCAAGTCCAAATCGAAACGCACCACCTAATCATCGATTTCAAAGCCGCGTACGACAGCATTTATAGAGGCGCAGTAAACAGAGCCCATGTCTAGTTTTGGTATACCGTTCAAACTCTTCCGTTTGTGTAGAATGACGATTGAGAATTTTCGCTGCTCCATCAGATTCGGAAACGACCTCCCCGACACATTCGATACCAAAAAAGGATTTAGGCATGGCGATGCGCTGTCATGTGACTTCTTCTAAAATTTTTAATTCTTTAGAGGATTGTGCAAATCTCTCAGGCCAACACCAGAGGCGCAATTTTCCATAAATCGGTGCAACTACTAGCATACGCCGACGATATTGACATAATTGGTAGGACTCAACGTGATGTCTTAGCCACGTTTGCTGGTTTAGCGAAGGAAGCGGCAAAAATGGGTTCAGCAGTAAATGAGGGCAAGACAATGTTTATGCTGTCAACACGAAAGGCACACAACATCGACGAATTGGACAGAACGTCACCATTGACAGATATAACTTTTAGGTAGTACGGGACTTTGTATATCTCGGCTCCGCTATTAACTCTGACAACAACATCTCGTCAGAAATTAAACGAAGAATGCTCCTGCCAACAGCTGTTTCTTCGGGCTAAGAAGGTAATTTATTAGTAAAGCCCTCACTCGAACTACTAAGGAGATCCTGTATAAGACCCTGATCATCCCAGTCCTGCTCCACAGCGCTGAAGCATGGACCGTCTCAAAAGCGGATGAAGAAATCCTTGGTCGATTCGAGAGAAAAATTCTTCAAAAAATCTTGGGTCCCATTTGCATTGACGGGCTATGGAGATGAATATTCAACCATAAGAACTATACGAGCTGTACAGCGACATGCTCCTGGTAAAAAAAAACTCCGCTTTGGACGTTTAAGATGGCTAGGACATGTAGAACGAATGGACCCCAATACTCCGGCTCGCAGAGTCTTCGATAGAGGTAGAGGAAGACCTGGCCTTAAGTGGCGCGCACAAGTAGAAACCGACCTCAACCATTTTGGAGTGCGCAACTGGAGGCAGCTAGCTAAGGACCGGGCTAATTGGAGAGGCATGTTGGTTGATGCCCAGGTTCATTCCGGACTGTAAAGCTACTTAAGTACGCGTAAAGGCTGCATGGACAAAGAGGAAGTAGAAACAATACTTCATCTCATTCATAACTGTCCGACCCTGCAGTCATATAGTGTACAGAATAGCTGGATAGCCATTGAAATGAGGATCGAACGAGTCGAAACATGACAACGGATACGCATACACCGTACACTTAGGGCTTGCACTAAATATTTGAGTCTTAGACCTTTTTATTTACACCATATAGGACTGAGTGCAGAACTAACGAGTTAACGACATCTATACTTCATCTTTTGAAAAATGCTCACTGTTTTACCAGTTCAGTTGAACTTATACTGACTGCTAACGCAAGGTAGAATAAAAGTTCATTTATTTTTGCCCAGATCACCAGATTTTGAGGCCTGACATAAACTATTTAGTTCTTGTTGGATATATTTAAACATAAACCATATTCAGGCTTAGTAAAAGTTAAAGTCCATGGTATAAGCGTAGCCAATAACAATCGCGACTGAAGTATGTATTTTGACTGCCTCTGAATTTTTTAGTCAGAGGAATACAAATTGGTAAGGTCACGTGGCAAAGGTGTGGAATAGCCATATATTGCCAATAACAACTGTCATGTCTCGAAGGTCAAGTGAACCTTTATCGGTGAGATATATGTTAAGGACACCATTATTGTGGTTACATTGAATGAGTTATTTATTTAAGCTCATCTTTTCGTGGTCTTACTTCACGGTACGTTATCAATTAACTGATCAACCCGTTTTGCAGTCAAAGTAGAGTAACTTTCTTTCTTAATTTGTTATTATTGCTTACCGAAGATATCTCAGGAGCCCAATCCTGACTTAAAATAATATAAATGACTTCAGCAGAAGCACCATGTTTGGTGACGAGGATGACGAATCCACACTCTTATGGGTGTATAGAGTGAATATGCTCTATACACCCATAAGTACGTATCCGGTCCCCATTAAAAAGAGCAATCATTGGAGGCAATTTCCTCCAAAATCTTTGTGATTCGTCACACACTGACGTAAGTTCAAAATTGGTGATTAGAGAGACATTGCCAAGACAAACAGTAGTCTCGCAATTAGCTAAATGTTGGTTGAAGTCTGTTGGAAAACAGTTGGCAAGAACAATCATATGACATAGCGTACGTATCGCACGTACGCATTAACAATCTTTTCTCACAAGTTACACAGAACAGTCGCAATACATGAGTTCTTGTCAGTGCCAGATACAATCAGTTGCCAGATTTAGTGATCGTCTATACTCGTTTGCATACAGTGCGTGACCGTGTTTTTTCACTTCCAAATAGACACCTAGAACAACTTATTGAGGGACCTTGCTAATTATAAAAAAAAAATGCTTCATGATCTTAAGTTGGTCACTGTTAGCAAATAATTATATAATTCTATACCGAAACAACGCCAAGTAACAGTTGGATAAAGTAATCCAACTATTACTTGGCGTTGTTTCGGTTGATTTGTCTGAATTTCTGAAGTCAAAAGGGTCGTCGAATGTCTGTTCTTTTTTCTGAAGTCAAAAGGGTCGTCAAATGTCTGTTCTTGTTTTAAAGTTTGTAAAAGACTTCTACAGGAGATGAGTTGACAGTTGAAAAACACATAAGTTGTTGTTACTTTCAAGATAGCTTCGGAGTCGAACAGTGGTATAGTGTTTGGAGTGTAGTACTAGAATGCGACCATGGTTCATATCGAGAAATGTATGCCAAAGATTCCAAAGGACTGTCATGACTTATTCGTTGTGCCAAAAATTCAAATTCCCATACAAAAACAAGCAGAGAAGCAACATTTGAGGTACAATACGTTAGTTAATGCCTAAAAATTACGCAATGTGCAATCATTTATTGCAAATGGTGTCAATTGTCATTGTGGTTTGACATTTGTGTTATAGGCAGAAAGAGAATTAAAATGATAACAAGCAATGGAGCGAAACACGCGGAATTTCAGTTAAGCGACCCATTGACTTATTATACAGGGACCGCTAGTATCCAACTTCACGTATGTTTTAAAACTACATACACGCCACTGTTTCACTGCGGAAATCTAAGTAAGCAACAAAATCGTTTGCTTCATCACATTGCAAAAGGAATTGATGGAAATGTAATCATGTAATCATAAAACTTTAGTAAGAAATAAATTTACCAAACATGTTCAGTTTATATGTCAATAAGTTAAGAAATGTATTGTTGTTGGAATTTTTTTCTCCAAATTTTAAACAGATGACGCTACATGTGGCTCGGGAAATGAATCTTCTGGCACAAGATGTCGCTCTTTTGTTCGCATGGTACTATGGAAATTTCAACTGGATGACGACATGTGTTTCATTGCTAATCCGCAGTGAAACAACGGCGCCTGTGCTGTTTTGAGACATATTTTCTCGAAGAAGCGAATGAAAATGACATTTCACTAGCAGTCCATATATAATAAGATAATGAAGCGACCAATTTGTGGTCAGGTGTTTTACCGCTGTGTGAATTTCGCAAGATTTCTTCCTTTAAGAATTTATGAAATCTATCACAAACCTCGCAAGTTTTGAAAGCCAACATTGATGAAGAAATCACCCATTTAGAGCTAACAAAATCGAGCACAAATAAGCATCAACTCAGGAGATATAATTTTGTCAACATAATGTCATCAATTTCAGTAAAAACAGAACCCAATTTTGTAAATTTCTGAAAAAAATGCATTTAATTCACAGAAATAAACGCTGTAGATCACTAGGATGAGGCCATACAATTCGCAAACGATTTTCACTCATTGAAAATGGTTTGTCCAAAAACGTTTACTACTTGTGAACATGTATATATTCGGCAGACATTCGACGACCCTTTTGACTTCATAAACTTCAGAAAAATCAACCGAAACAGCGTCATGTAATAGTTGGATAAAGTGTTTAGAGGGTAAACACAAAACGATCGTTGGAATTTCCCAAGATTAAACAATGAACTACTTGAAAAGCGTATAAAAAGATGCGCCACTAGGATGGGCCGATTTTTTTTTCAAAGTTTTCTGAAGAATATTTAGAAAGGCGTTGAAAAGAACGCTTTTAAGTACTTTGACAGCGACAGAAAGATGCAAAATGGATACTGGCGGTGGTCCGGGTTTTAGTTTCACTTTCGCGATGCACTATTCTCATTGAGATTGGCGGTTAACTTGGGAAATCTGAATCCCGGAACAAGGCCACTTTTAAGGAGTTAGGACTCTCAGGCCGATAATTTGCAGGGAGGCTTAATATAGGGTGTTTTTTTTTTAAAGGTATAGAACTTGCAAATGGAAAAAAACAAAGATGATTTTTTTTATATTGTCATGAAATTCATCATGGTAACCTTCTGGCATTATAATTTAAAGATGATGTCTGGCATATGATAGCCACGGCTGGCTCGGACATAGTCTAATCTGGACATCTTCGATGACTTTTTCTAACATTTGTGGCGGTATATCGGCAAAAACGCAGCGAATGTTGTCCTCCCAGTTGACTTATCGGCATAGACAACCGACTTCACATATTCCCACAGAAAATGGTCAAGCGGCGTTAAATCGCAAGATCTTGGAGTCCAATTCACAGGACCGAAACTCGAAATTATGCGCTCACCAAACGTTTTCTTCAACCAATCAATTGTGGCACGATCTGTGTGACATGTTGCTCCGTCTTCTTGAAACCACAGCTCCTGCACATCATGGTTGTTCCATTGATGAAGAAAAAGGTAGTAATCATGGCTCTATAGTGGTCACCATTGACTGTTACGTTCTGGCTAGCATCGTTTTTAAAGAAGTACGGACCAATTATTCCACCAACCCATACGCTCTGTACAACGTCTCTGTGGATGCGTATTATCATTTAGAGTAAACGTGGTTCGAAGACGTTCCATACTTAATCGAAGTAATTTCTCTGATCGAAGATTATGTTGACCGTAAAATGGACGTAGTGCGCGATATGTATTTCGAACAGAACCATGATTTAACAAATTTGCACAATTTGGGAGCGTTGTTCAGGCGTCAGTCTATTCATATCGAAAAGCCAAACCAAACTCAAATAAATCACCTGATAGCTGACCAGTTAAAATAGCTTTGCCAACTTAAAGTTCTATACCTCTAAAAAACAAACAGGCGTTAGAAGTAAGACTGTTGTAAATAGTTATATTGAGGATCCACAACGCAACATCACAAGACATCACGGCCCCGATGGTTACAACTTTTATTTTTATGATCTAAGAAAGGAGGACATCATAGCCGTCCATCAGGTGTAATGGTGTGGGAAGCTGTTACCAAATAGTATAGAACTACATAGAGTAGCATCACAGCTAACAATTTTGTAGCCGTTTCAGACTTGGGCGGTAAGTGCGAAGGAGAAATTTCGTCGATCGTATACGTCGTTGTTGTTCGATGCTGGGATAGCAATGTGAACACTGGAGTATCAATATCAGTACCCCACACAGAAAATTTTCGTTGTATAAGATGCGCACTCTATGTAGATCTTTACTCTTTGCTATTACCTACTAAGGCACAATCGAGCTGGTTTTTTGGTCCAGAACAATGATCGGAAACAACTACAAATGCTTGCTGAAACGGTCATTTCTAAAAATGAAAAACGTTTTCAGACGCCTGCCTTGGTATTCCAACAAGACAATGCCTCCATCCACACTTCCAGGGTTGTAAGATATTGGATTTCATCAGAAGACGGGAAACTTTTGAAACCGCCTTATTCACCGGACTCAAACATAATCGAAAATGCTTGGGCATTGTTCTCTCGTAAAGTGAAGGAAACTTTTCGTGATGCATGGTCACCTTTTTCTCTTGATTATAAAAATAAAGCTGTAGAACGTATTCCAAACCGTCTTACAGAGGTCATATCAGAACATTTTTCAAATCTTAACATTTTTCCTTACTTTCAAAGATTTTACATGTGGCCTCATCCTAGTGGCTGATCTTTTCATACGTTTTTCAAGTAGTTCATTATTTTATCTGGGGAAATTATTTTTTATCCTTTTATGACTTTCTGTTTACCTTGAAGCCAAGCAATGCTCGAACTAATCCTTCTAATCATCGCCAGAAATTTCATAGTAAAAATGAAAAGAATATAAAAAAACGAATATACCCCTATGGAATAGTGGAAAAAACATCTCCAAACAAAATTCGTTTACGTGGACAACTTTATTCTTTGTATAAGATAACAATGGCGTCAACTATACCCCTAATCATTACACTGTAAGGCCCGGTTTTTCAGTGCGAGATCATCCTAGTTTCGGGATTTAACTCGAGAAAGTAGTTTTTCAGTCCATTTAAATCCAGAGTTAGCTTCGAGTTAACCCAGCAAGCTTGGTGAACTAACCATGGGACTAAATGAATTCCATTTCTGTGGACATTTTATCAAATTTATATATATGGCTTTCCTTCTATGTGTCTATCTGTCTCTCTCTCTCTCTGTTGTATTAATGTATTGCTCTGTTCTAGCCGATGGCCTCAGTCGCCTGTGCTGTGTCTGTAGTTCGTTGCATTCATGTGCGAATTACTATGATGTCAATGTCAATGTCAGTTGTAATTATTGAATTTCACTCTTTTAAGAAGGAAATGACTTGTAAGTTCGCGACAAAGGAGCTGTTGCAACTGCGCTGTTGCAGATTCTATACATTTCGATAACTTTTTTCCATCAATATCGATAAATCATGAGTGCTACCAAATCAAAGCACCACACTCGGAATCAAATTTAATCTTGCCCTGATAAACTGCTTCATGAGTTAGCTATGGATTAAATTTATTCCGGGGTTAGTTAACTCTGCGTTAGCTCAGAGTTAACTGAGCATTCAAAAACCGGACCTAAGTGTGAGGAGCGACACGGCGTTCGTGGATTGAGGAAGAGGATATTTCTGTTTTGATTGACGATAAAGTTACCAACATCTGCGCATTATTTGCAGGAGTGAAAAAGTCTGGATAGTTGAATAATTAAGTTGGTGAAAGTCACCCAATCGGTGACCAGTACTTAACCACACTGTAGGTTAGCTAAGCAGTGACTTCTAACAGAGTTTCAGTGTTTATCCAATATAGGAAATGATTGATGTCGTACATAAATATCCGACACCACAAAAAACAAACGTAGACATTAACGTGCAAACCCATCACCACCAAATCCATTAAAATAGTCCCTCTGTTTTTTTTTTAAATTTAAATGTGATGTTCTCTTAATTAATGTGCATAATTATTAATAAATATTAAACAGAACTGTATTTTGCTGTTGATTATTTTTAGTACTCTACATAAACACAAAATGAACAAAAAAAGAAAATAAATTAAACACTGACCTTATAATGAAAAATGAGAATTTGATATTGCTTGAGAGAAACATCCTTACTATCTATTTGTTAACGTTTGCGACCATAACCTTGTTAGTTTTCTTTTTCGTGTTTTTTTTTTTAATTTTGTTTTTTAAGCAGCAAATAAGAAAACAATAGGTTTTAGAACAAGTTGAATTGTTGCCTTCTTAATGGAATGAGATGAGAGCATTTTCTTAAACCCAAAGCATGATTTTTGATTTGGTCTACAAGCGGTATCAGCAGAAGCAGTTTTGAAACACTTAAAAGTATTAAGTAGTTTTCTGCAAAAATATGTTGAAATTTTGTGAAAAAAATAGTTTTTTTCCTAATTTGTGGGAATGAATTGGATTGGAAATGTTGAGTGTTTAATGCAAAAATACAGTTCATGCTTTATTATTGATTATGAGGTTGTTTAACTTTATTCTACTTTTATATTTATAATTTATTTTGATTTTTCTTCCTGAATAAGACATTAAACAAATTCTTATATATTTGATAGGACTTTAAATAATTTTAGAACTCTAAATAGATCTATACACCAAATAATGTAGAAACTAATTGTAAAAAAAACAAAAAGTAGCACACTTAATACCATTTAAAACACACATAAATACTAAATTAAATGAAAATAAAAACCATCCATAGTATATCAATAGAACACACATTTTTGACATTAAACAATCAAATATCCAGTGTTTAAAAAACCAAAAAAAAAATTAATAAAAAAAATAAAATAAATGTTTAATAGGAATTAGAAAGCGATGTTTTTTTTTTAAATTATGGTTTGGAGATATCTACTAAAAATCACTGCTGCTTTCTTTTTTTGCATTTCTTTTCAAAATTAACTGTTAAAATTAAATTTTGAATATTCCAAATTTTGACGTTTCGTAATTTTTAGTATATGTTTTTTTTTTTTTTTTTTGAGTAGGGGAAATATAAAAGTTCGTTATTTATTAAATTAATTTTGTTAAGGCCAATTAATTGAGTGTATGATAGCTTAAGTTGTTAAATATATTCAATTTAATATTAGTTGGGCTTAAATTAAAATGTTATATGTGGATATATTATTTATAAAGCAGTGGGTGAAAAAATAAAACAAGAATAGCAAAAATCATAATTTTTGGTTGCAACTATTTGATGTTTTTGAAAAGAAACCCTACTGCTAATGATAGATTTCAAGAGCTATGATTACTGATGAGATTTTTGTTGGGGATCTGACATTTAACAACAAAATTACAGCTAAAAGGGACACGTTTAGATATGAGATAATGAGATTTCGTTTGTAAATACTTTGGTTGAACTTTAAAGTAGTAATGCAACTTAAGGAAGTAATGAATGGTAGCTATTTTAATCTACGCAGTGAGGGAGAGTGTACGTGACAATTGATCGAGATCGTTGACTAGACTTTGAAATGAAATGTCTAGTTCAAGGGAAATCTATAAACTATGAATTTAAGGCCTACAAATGAGCATACTTTTTGACTTGTATGGTGCTTATTTCTGTTAAAACGAGAACATAAGAACAGGCAAAGGATTTAATGTTAAGATAATGCTAGATAAGCCAGCTCAACTGCTGGAAAATGAGCTTAAGAGAACACGCTCAAACTCTAAGCAGATATATGGGCTCAGCTGTATTTTCTAAAGACTACATGCGGCCCAACGCTGACTTTCAAAGACCATTCTCTTGCATCTTTCTGAGTAGAGAAGAATGGGAGAGAAACGAAATGTACACCAAAACCATATCCATCTACCCTGATGGTTTAAAAATTGACGTAGTCGTTGGAGCTGGAGTGTTTTCAGTTTTCAGCTAAACAGCACTTTGCGTCTTCCAGGCTGAGATATTGTCAGTAGAAGAGGCAGCCGAAGCGACCTCCTTTCTGGCACTACCAACAGATGATCTTCATTGACAGCAAGAGTAGTCTTTGCTGTCGAAATGAAATCTAAGAATGAATGTTTAATATTTTAGAAAGTAATTCACTTTCGAATGATTTTACCGCTGAGCTTTTGACAGTAGAAGAGGCAGCCAAGGCAATCTCAATTCTGGCACTACCACCAGATGATGTTCATTGACAGTCAGCCTGCAAAACAAGCAATCTTTGCTGTCGAATTAAATTTCACGAATGAAAAATGTAAGATAATGTTCACTTTCAAATGAATTTAAGGAGAAAAAAAAGCAAAAACTTGTTAATTCCCGAGAAAAATATTAAATTTTTTGAAAGCTAGTCTATATCAGTTGCTTTGTGGGACATGGATGCATGTGTAGAATATATCAAGGGGTGTGTTCGCTTCAGCAACTTTTTACAAAATTACATCCGCAAAGCGGTTTCGTGAATATTCTTCCCTTACGGGGTATCCGTCGGAGCGGACAATTTTCCGCAAAGCATACTTCGTCGGAGGTTCAAATTCCATTCGAGGTATGTGTCATCAGAGAAATATCACTTCACTACAATTCGTAAGTAAATTCCACGAAAAATTGTGTCGGAGGAAATCGGAAAAAGAATGGCACTTAGCTGTCAAAAATTGCACGGAAAAGGCACCTGAAATTTCACGGAGAAATATTCCGAACAGCTGTTCGGAAGAATACCTCGAAGCTAACTCCTCCGAATCCTACAGAATCGGAGAATTTTCCACTCCAACGGATACCTCGCTAGGGCTGATTACCTACCAGTTTTCGAAAGCTAACAATGTATGGGAAAACGATTTTATCCTTTTTCCAGGGATGACAGCAAATACATTTAACCCCAGCCTTTATATTATCATGTTATGAACTTTTTTGACATTGACATTGACACATAACAGCACTGGCGACTGAGGCCATCGGCTGGTATGAACTTTGGAACATTTTTACTTTAGCTTCCAATCACTTTTTTCACTTTTTTTTTTGTTCCACTCACTAAATTAAGCTAAAAATTTAGCAATTTTTTTTGTCGCTCTCAATTAGTTAAAAAGTTATTAAACAATGAAATTTCCAAAAATCCCTATAGAAATCAACCAACTTTTGACAGTTCACACATAGCTGAGTGATAAATATGAAGAAAAACATTCCAATCCAAACATTCTGCGTGGCCCGCTTCGCGGGAACAAAGGATTTCAACTCTCTTTCTGTGGACAGTCCACGCTCACGCAACTTCGTTGCTCCGCTCAGGGTATTTAAAGTCGTCAGGCAGGCGCCTTAGTCAACATTTCTTTTTGTTAAAA
Organism: Rhingia rostrata; assembly: GCA_949824845.1. Taxonomy (NCBI): domain Eukaryota; kingdom Metazoa; phylum Arthropoda; class Insecta; order Diptera; family Syrphidae; genus Rhingia; species Rhingia rostrata. Next base: position 40,181,044 of record OX463757.1, read on the forward strand.
TATTTTTATTTGGTATGTTTTTCTCAACATGGCAATGCTGCGTACACCGCAGCAGAAAAATAAATAAATGAAGTGTCAAACTACAAACAATTTGTACGGGATTATAACCCAAAAAGTGCAATTTTATTTTATCAATAACTTTTAAACTAAATGTGAGCGACAATTTTTTTAAAAGCATATAAATGATCAGTGCGCAGAGACGAATCGATTAATAAAAAAAAAAGTGCAAAAAGTGAAAGGCAGCTAAAGTATATTTATGCCTGAACTTTTTATTGTTAAATTTTCGGGTGTATCTTAAGAGAAAACCAATTAAGTCCTTAAATAATCTAAAAAAAAAAGATCAGTGCCCAGATAACATATTAATTCAGCAGCTGACGGTAAGAGGAAGTTTCTGTCCCTTAAACTTTATTATTTTTCTTAAAAGATCTTCGCATGAATGCGCAGTGCTGAATCATCTTCTAAACGAATGGTATATTTATTTGCTTAAATTGAGTTATTGTCAGATTCGAAAACGATATATTTTTACCATTTTTAATGTTTAAGCTTAAATGGTTTACTCTGATCAATGGCACATATAACACCTAATACTATCTACTCTTTTATGACTAGTAACCGACGCACGTCCCTGTTCGTATTAAAGATGTTTTCAATTAGCACTTCTACATAAAAAATTGACACCGAGACAAAAAAAAATTGTTTTTATAAAACATGTGCCAGTATAGCTTCCAGGTCTGCTGATCGACTTTAGTCCAAATAATCATATGAAAGCAAACCATACAAAAAATTTAATGGTTGGAGCTCTTTTATGACTAGTGGCGTTTTCCATTGGTATATCAGGATTTTTATCGGAAATTTGATCTTTTTTGCTACCAATTTAACAAGATTTCAGATCGATTTTTTTTTTGTATTTGTATTGTTGTAATTTCGTGACTGTGAAAATAGTGTCGGTGTAGCTGTCAAGTTTCCAGTAACACAGGTTGTTTTCTTGCTGGAGTTTTAATGGTTTATAATAGTTTTTCACAAACGAAATAATATTAAATCAAAATATTGCTAAATTTAGCATATATTTTGATAAGTTCGCAACATATTATATGTACTCCCCCAAGCCGTTCTTTAAATGTCGAATATATTGTCGTCCTCAAAAACAGCATATACATCTCTGTTATAATTAATGAGGAGCCTTCGTGCATTTAAATCCGGAATACAACCACTGTGATATGGAAATGTTTAGTCCGAAATATTGAATCGTTAAAACATTGCACTACAATTATTGCATTTTTTTGGAATCATATTTTTTTTCTTAAATCATAGTGTTTTGGAATTTTTCGTAGTGGTGTACAATAGTGGTGAAAATGTTGAAAAGTAGAAATAGTGATGTGAAACACTTCAATTGTAGTGTAAGTGGGGACACTGGCTGCAATGATCAGGAAGACGCAAAGTGAGGTTACAATAAAGCCTTTCGGAGAATAAACCCTATCCACTACGTGTTTTTTTTTCGACCCAACGGTATAAAAACGGAACAAATCGGCCACAAATTTCATGGTTTCTTAAGGCGATATGTCTAGAATAGGGACCTGGACACTCTTTTCGAAATTAAACCTTATAAGGGGTTGCTTGTTGGTTGAGGCCCAGGTTCATTGCAGACTGTAGGTCCACTTAAGTAAGTGAGTTTGCTTTTTGGAATTTTTGTATGTCATTGGAGATAGTCCATTTGCAGCATCATGAAATTCCTTGTGCAAAGGACTAGTTAGTCTTTTACAGTTTTTGTGGGGAATAAAAACAAACCGAATCTATACTCTGTTTAACATAAATTGGCAGTATTGGGAATATAGAGATTTTTGCCTCTCATTCGCACTCTTTTGTTATCCGTGAGGTGCTATTCTAACAAAATCGCTTACTGGGTTTCCGTAGTATGTATTTCAATTGAGCAAAAATCTGAAAACTATATTACCATGTCCAAATTTTATCCACTGGCTAATTTTTGACATTTCTACAGAGGTAACCAAAATATTGGCTTTTCGCGGTGTCAATTGGATTGAATGGGATTTTGTGTTGGTACCATTTCCAATAATTTCCCAAAAAAAATCATTTCTCTATATTTTCATGTATTAAAGAAATTCGGAATAAATTTTAGACAGAGTAAAAAAAATTGACCGAGTAACCAAATGGCACAAGAAATTCGGAATAAATTTCAGAGAGAGTACAAAAAATTGACCGAGTAACCAAATGGCACCGATGGTAACTCTGAATGAAGCCTGAATGTACAAGCACAATGCACATAATTTTATTGGGGGTCGAATAGCAGCAGCCAATCAGCGCACAGTCAGATGTGTGCTGTGAAGACCAAAAATTATAAACCCATACAGATGGCGCACTGCAAGCAAAAAAAATTGTTCTATGGCGGGTCGTACTGGCACAGCTCGCCATATATTTGGATCTCATTTGTGCACGTGCACAAAGCCCTCCCAAACCTTGAAGCTGGCGAGCAAAAGTTTCTTTTTTTTTGTTCTCAATGCGTCCATCTGTGTAGATTTATAATATTTGGTAAGACGGCTCTATGTACGCCGGATGCAATAGGAATTCTCTGGAGGGTAAACATCTTTATCTCAAATTCGCCGTTCGAAGTCGGCATAAAATATTAGGTCCCGCCATCGTGCAAGTGTACACGCACACATGAATGGTTGTGAGAAAGCTCGGCCATGGGTACAAACCAGCCTTTTGCATTCATGGAAACGTCGAATGCTTCGGCATAGTACAAGCTGAGTTGACTTATAGGTTCCAAGAGAAGCAACTTGAAGGATGACATATCTCCAGGGGTCGAATTACCGTAACAGTTAACGAGCGAGTGAAATGCATACGTTATCGAATGATGGAGTAACTACATTGGGATGATCACATACGAATGGTATCGTATCGAATGCACATATAAAATTTTACCAATCGTACTAGCACAATCCTGCTAAATTGATGTTTGATGGCTGACAAATGTCAAATGTAATGTTGATATGTGAATGTTATGATAATAAATTGGGGTACTTAAAAATTCTTAACTTTTCAACGGATTATTAGTTGTAAATTCATCTTCCAAGTCAGGACATTGGACATTGTGAGCCCATTGAACAAAAATGGTTAGCAATCATTTATCGTTACAAATTAAATTTTGAAATTTTGAATTTTAATCTTGAAACATATTTCATAACTTAAACTTATTACAGTTTTATTAAAAGGTTCAGAGTGAATAAGAGTGCATTCTTGGTCATAATGGAAAAACTTAAAATAACAAAATGAAAATATCTTACATTTCTGCTCACAAAAATGCATCCACCCGACACCACAAACCCTACCGTATGAAAATATGCTTCGATCACTAGTAAACAGAGTACCAAAATTCGATACTCGATACGCGATTCTCATATGCGATCATACCAAATCAGCATTTATCAGTCCAGTATGATTCGATAACTGATGTGATAATTCGACCCCTGGTCAATGCAACGTCCAGCTGTTTTTTTATGGACTATGTCCACACAATATTGTTTTTGAAAACAATTATCATAGTGTGTGTATTGAACACAGCTAAAGCCGAAGTTTTTTATTTTATTAATTTGAGGCTAAGATCTTAAATTCTCTAAAAAAAAAAAACTTCAACTGAACGCAAATATGTAGTACAAAAACTGATTTTCTAAATTCCTGAGCCAGCCTTACAATAAACAAATAAATAAAATAAATAAAAAAATGTTAATAATTATATCAAATATTGAGTTGAGTATATAGAAATCATAAGAAATATACAATTTAATTATATACGAGTATTTTTTTTATTATTTAAATTTAGCACATGCACACATCATATATTCGATTATGAGTATATAATATTTTATATTTAACATCAAGTGTGGTTAAATGTGAGGGATGAGGGAGAAGAATATACTGTTAAAATATTTTGTTGTTGTTTGTGCTTTCTCTGTCTTTCTTTTAAAATTAATTTCTCGATTCTATAAATTAATTTTTAAGATCTTTAAGAAGAAAATAAAATAAAAATTGGCCACAATAATTAACAGAAAAAAAAAATATTTATAATATATACAATAAATATATAACAGTAGTTATTTTGTAACACACCTATTGGATTGTTTATTTTTCGAATGCCCGATGATTTGATGCGATAAATTATTTATGACTGTTTGAGATTAAATTTCGACTGTTGATAGCCATTTTTTTTTCATTTGCTTGTGGTAAGAGTTTAGAATTTTAAAGATGGCAGCAGGACATTTATATTCAGTAGATAAACGTTATATTATTTTGTTTTATATTGTGCAGTATAAAATTGTTTTTTTTTTCTTTTCTTCTTCTTCTACAATCGATTATTTATTTATTTTGTTATATGATGGCTATAGACATTTATTATTTATATATATTTTTGTTTTTTTGTTTATTTAATATTTCAGCATCAACAGCAACAGCAGCAGTGGTACTAGTAGATTATCTCATTGGCTATTTTTGTGACGACACATTTTTAACAATAATAATTAATTATTAATTTTAATATAAATGCAAATTATTAATATAGATTTTTTTTTAATGCAAATTTTAGTAAAATTTTGAAATTGAAAAAAAAACATTACAAAACAGAAAATCACAAATAGAATGGAAGAAAGACCGAATTTTGCAAGAAAACACAGCACATTTTGGATTTTTTTTTTTTGGTTTTGTTTGGAAAAGAATACAAAAAAATAAAAATTAAAAATTAAGGAAAGGTGATAAAGATAGATAGAAAGTGATAGAGTATTTCAAAAATATTGAAAACGTTTATGTGAGGCAGGTACTTACCTTGCAAAACTTTTGAATGCAGCACTTTGAGGATTAATACAAAGTGGAACACGTCCGGTTTGCAGTTGTTCCGCTATGAATTTGTGCATTTCCTCTGAAAAAATAGAAAAAAAAATAAAAATAAAAATTGGTTTCGTTTGAATTAATAAGGCAGACATTCTGAGGGTTCAGTTGAAGAAATAAGGCCAAATTAGTGGTGGAGCTAATCTCCCAGGCTGAGAGTATAGTCGAAGAAACAGCTCAATCGTTAATGTGTGCAATCCAGATAGCTGGTGAAAATTTTGGAAACCTAGCTGATGTGTATAATGTGTTGTCCTGTGCTGAAATGCCATTCTCCCATTCTTAAGCAAAGTATCTGCTAACACTATTAAACAAAAAAGTAAACAGAAAAACAGTCAAATACAGACAGTAGCATTTGACGTAAACTGCGATACGATATTAGTGGCTACTCTGTCAGATGAAGGCGCTAAGACTCCGGCAACAATTAAAGTCGATAGATCACACAAACAACGACCCCCTAAGCCCCTTCGGGTTAGGGGTCAGAATATACCCGAGGTAATACATGCCTGTCGTAGAAGGCGACTAAAATCCACTCCCCGTATACCGAGTGTAAAGAGTATACAAAAACAAAAATGCAATGAGTAAAACAAACAAATTTAACACCCCAGGTGGCAATTCAGTATCACTGGAAAATCCACCCTCTTCGGAGGTCGGCTCTACGGATTCTGGGGAGAGCCAATTATTGCAATTATGTAACCCTTCCGGGAAAAGCTCAAGGGTAACGAGATCACCTACATCTAGATCTCAAAAAAATATATGTGACTGAAGGAGCTCCGCAACACCAGAAGTTTCAGTCCACGAAAAGCGAGATTCAATGAAAAATAAGAGCCTTAAGGACAAAAACGACGTTCTTCGAACGGATTCTAGGGAGAGCCAATTATTGCGATTATGTAACCCTTTCGGGAAAACCTCAAGGGTAACGAGATCACCTACATCTAGATGTCAAAAAAATATATGTGACTGAAGGAGCTCCGCAACACCAGAAGTTTCAGTCCACGAAAAGCGAGATTCAATGAAAAATAAGAGCCTTAAGGACAAAAACGACGTTCTTCGAACGGATTCTAGGGAGAGCCAATTATTGCGATTATGTAACCCTTTCGGGAAAACCTCAAGGGTAACGAGATCACCTACATCTAGATCTCAAAAATATATATGTGACTGAAGGAGCTCCGCAACACCAGAAGTTTCAGCCCACGAAAAGCGAGATTCAATGAAAAATAAGAGCCTTAAGGACGAAAACGACGTTCTTCGAACAAGGCTTAATAATATAGAAGTGCTCTGCGAAGAGTTTCGTAAATAAATTCTCCATCTTAAGGAAGAAAATATGACTCTAAAGAGTTCATTGAAAACACCTGTACCTGTACAAAACCATGTACAAACTGCCCCGTGAATTCCGTATACCATACGGGTGAAGAAGAACTCAGTCGCGAAACCGACTGGATTCAAAAGAAAAGACAGGTTAAAAAAAGGAAAGCTGTATCATCTCCTGAAGTTATAAACCGAGACAAGGAGATTTAAAAAAAAAGCGAAACAGCTGAAACAACGGCCCCCACCGCCAATTAATGTGATCGGTATTGACGACTTTAACAAGTTACATACCTTGATAAAATCGTTGGCATTGTCGGACTACCAAGTAACTTCGCTCAGAAAATAATACATGGAAAGTCTGCGTAAAAGACCCGGAAAGCTACCGTCTGTTATCTCGGAAGCTAAATACCGATAAAACTGAATGGTATTCACTTGAAAATAAATCTGAAAGGCCTTTATGCGTTATAGCTAGAGGGTTACATGCGTCGTGCTTAAAGGATGACATTATTAACGATCTGAAAAGCAGGCATTATAAAGTTATAGATGAGTACTACTTCGAAGAAATTGAATTTAAAAAAGAAAATGCCTAAAACTCCGATTAAAAAAACTACGCGGCCATCAGAAATCCGTTCGGATCCTGCACATCCAAAACCAAATGTACAAACATAATATGCCCAAGCTATAGTATCCGATAAAGATCAAAACAATACCTCACCTGAATCAGTTACAAACGTATTTTCTATTACTCTTTCAAGACTTGAGTAACAAAGTAAAACGAATAAACTTATTTTTGACAGGCTAGTTAGGCTCGAAAACAGTATTCGCAACAAACGTACCCCACCTTCGACATGAATAGCTTTCTTAAAATTCTTACGTGGAATGCCAATGGCCTTTTACAAAAACTTGGAGAACTTGAATTGTGTATGCAAGAAAAAGATATCGACATCTGTTTAATATACGAAACTCCGAAACTCACGCAAAGAGTTTTAGTGGGTTAAAGTCCCACACTACTTTGGGCACGTGCTCATAGTGTCTTTTGAGATTTCCACCAGCCCACGAAAAAAAAAACCACCCAAACCACGTTTATCCAATAACCGGAAGACCAGAGTAATACGGATAGTTGTTAGGTCATACAGATCTTAGCTGGAGAGAGGTCCCTCACGACTACGACCCAATCAGTATGAGGCATACGCAAGGCTTACGAATTTTCTAAGGTCAGCATCCTAAACTCGTTCACCAGGGCAACTACAACGGGTGCAGTTGTGGGATTTATCTCTACTTCTGCCCCAAATACGTCACGCAACTTGATGGGAAATCTACGCAACCTCATTACATTCGCAGAAAAATCGCGTCAAAGTTTGAGTCATTGTTACGGTACGCAAACTTCCATGTATGGCATCGACGGGAGCACTAGGTTATCTTATGGACTCCATATACGGGCGACTTCTAGAGGGAATACTACTCAAAAAATAAATACAATCCTGTTTGCAACAGGCTCGTTAGTACCCAGGGCCGAGCTTTCTCACAACCACTCATGTGTGTACCCCGTGTACTTCTAGCAGAATGACGGAACCTCCTTTTTTATATGCCAACTCCGAATGGCGAATTTCAGATAAGCTTTTCTTAACAATTGATACTTATCGGATGATTTGTCAAATCATCACGAGAGGAGGGCCAGTGCAAAATCATGAAGGTATTGCTACCAGCTGGGAATCAAACCTCCTGCCCGGCAGTTCATCGCACCATCACGCCACTGAGTCCGTTGGGCGATGAGGGAATACTACTCACACCCATATAAAACAATGATGGGTGGTACAATAAGTATTTACAATAAGTTGCTAGCATTCGAAGACAACAGTTCGTTAGATTTTTGTAAATCGGCCACCGCCAGTCTTGAAGAGATCTGGCCTGGAACCAGGCTCCAAGTGTTTAACTGGCACAAGAGCTCTGACAGTCCAAAAGACAGATTCTACGGCTCACGTGAACCATCCGATCACGGACGTAAATCAGTAACCTGATTTAATTATTATCGTAGAAGATCTTGGAATACAAACAGCGTTCGTAGAAAGCTCTATCGAAGGTTAAGTCCGATTCAGTCTAGAGCTAACGAATGTACATTAACGATGTTTAACTTGTCTTTTTGAAGATTCTTAAAAGTTTTCGGTCCAAAGGATTAAACTTGGGGCATAACGAAGTAGAGTTCCGGGTTTTTTTGTTGTGATCTTAAGGTTTCCTATATATTAGGCACCAACCGTCCACTCGGGGACTTGAACATAGCTTGTTCGTGGGCAGTTTTATTTTTGTTCCTTTAAACAGAATACCGACAATTTAACGTCAATTTCGGATTGAAAATTTGAGTAGCTTCGCAGGACAGGAAATAATTTTTGGTGATGTTGATATCGGCCTTATCACAAAGCCACAGATATACAGGTCTATATAATACAAAATAGAGATAGATAAATACAAATCAAACAATTCCTACGAACCTTTAACTTGTTGCACAGACGTTAATTTCCTCTCCCACAAATCGTCGAATGGCTGTCCAGCTGATGGCTCAAAGTCTCCCGTATATTGTCGCATACCGGATGAGGTAGTAAAGCAGCATTTACACATGCACGAATGATATCGAAGACGTCCTTCGTCCAAATACGAATGGGCCAACGCATCAGTCACCGATATTCTCTTATCCTGCAAATGAAAACACAACTGTTACGCCAAATATCCAGAAACCTAATTTGCTTTTGCTACTTACGGGATCAAACACCAACATCTGGCACAACAAATGCACGGCCTCGTGTGTCGCATGTGAGCTCAATGTGTACAAAGCGGAAAATGATGGTGCCTTTGGTGCTCTCCGCAGCATATGCGTTCGGGCACCTTCGCATGCATGTCGCATATCCTCCATTGACGGTGTGCCCAATAGCTCTGTGATTAATTCCAATTGCTGGATTGGATTCTGTGCCTGGAACAAAATGCGACGACCCAATAGCTCACCAAATATACAACCGACTGACCAGACGTCCACAGCTGCCGAATAGTGACGAGCCCCCATTAGAATTTCCGGTGCCCGATAGTATTGTGTAACGACCTCCTGAGTCATGTGCTTTGATTGATCGGGCTCCTCGACACGAGCCAGCCCAAAATCGCATATCTTGAGAACACAATTACTGTTGACAAGTAGATTGCCCGGTTTGATATCTCTGTGTAGAATGCGGGCCGAGTGCAGATACTTGAGACCGCGCAATATCTGATACAGGAATACTTTTATGTGATCGGCTAAGAGGTGTTGCGGCGATACGATGATCTTGTGTAGATCTGACTGTAGGAGTTCAGTTATCACATATCTATGAGAGAAATTGAGTTAAGGAGAGACGACATTGGAATGAAAGGAGATCAAAGAGTTGTTTAACTCTCGTTTAAATGATGCAAACAAAGACTAAATAACAGCGAAAACCTTTCCTGCCCTAGCTGAATCCTATTCATCTGCTAATTTGCCTTGTTAATAACTATCCTGTTGAGAGGATTCTTCCTTTTTGTTTGAATTTTGCAACCTGAATTGGATACAGCAGAGAGGTTGTATTTATCTTAATTGAAATACGAAAGGACTTTTATAACTTTTTCTGGGAACTGGGTATAATTAATCTATTTCATGGAATACTTAGGATTGGCTTTCAATGGGAGAATTAAGTGCGCTCGAGTGGAGTTCAGTCCCAAGTTATGGTAGTGTGTATTTTAGGAAGGTTATTGCGTTATAATATCATAGCAGGATGAATTTTTGTATTAAACGAATGCTTCAGTTGGAACATTCTACAAAAAAAACCTTAAAATATGCAATGAAAAGTTATAATTACTCAATAGATGGCGATATTGTAGAAATTAAATTTATGACCAAAGTTGAGGACTAAAGTTGGTGTCGATAGTGCATTCATTTTGAAGACCATTCGGTTCATCAATCATCATAACGTCACATTTTTGTATCATCTGTTTTTAACGTGTTATACCATTGGAAAGCATCCCTAATCCGCCCTACCTATATATATTTTATTCGAAAAAAAATTCTTACGGTCCAACTAACACCAACAACACTGACAAAAACAACAAACTGCTGCTCTCAATCAGTTCGTTATTCGAAGTTTGTGCGATTACCATACTCGATGGCGATGAGATTCATTGACTTTTGTGGCCGAATAACTGTTTAAGTGAAAACTTCTAAGTGATGTGCCTCACATAATGGGGTAACGTTTTATGTTATGAGCACATTACAACACACCCAATGTGGGGGGTTTGGGGTCGTAAAAGTTTTTCAATTAAAATTAGATGAAGAAATTTATTTTCGAAAAGAGAAACTATAACTAGGGAGGTTATGTAATCCAATTTTTTAGGTGTGAGATTGAAGAGGTGTTTGCTTTGGAAACTTGAAAGGCTTTAGATAGAAATTAAAGCAGAGGTTTTAGGAGATGATAGTTAATTTTAGTCTGCCACCTTATCATGGGTAGGCAGACACTATCGCATTCAAAAAAATTTCTTTTTAAAAGGGTCGATGACTTGTCAAAAATAAAGACGACGCAATGATTGCTCCAGACAATTTGAGAAAGCATTCAGTCGCATAGTGGATGGATTTGTATTATTCTTCTTAAATGAGGCATCAACAGCAAGAAGTAAAACAAATCTTTATACTTGATCAGCATAGCCCTGGAGATGGCTTCTTACAAAAAAAAAACGTTTCGTCATTATTCAGCCTTATGTTGTGTCATACACAAGGTGTTCGTCGACTTTGAGATCCGAACCAGAATACCACAGGGTTGCAGGTTCAGTTTTTCAGAAGCCAGTGGATCATAGTGCTTACACACCAAATCGAAAACTGAGTTTTCGAAAACCGCTCGTCCTCTCAGACCGAACTTTGACCAGGTTTCGTTTGACATATCATTTAGGTCAGCTGTGATACTAGCAAAATTTGTGTGTGAAATTATATTAATTGAATAAAATCGTCGGAGTTCGTAATTTTTGTCTGCTCATAGCTCCACCAGGTACTCCTCGTCTTCCACACACCAAATCTCCTTGTTTTGACATCGAGTTGATCAGCTTTTTTGTGGGACGCGTGGAACACATATAGAACGTATGAAAAGGTGTGTTCGTTCCAAGAAACTTCAACGAGATGACGCCTGTAAAGTGTTTTCGAAACGGTTACTGCGTTACCTACTAGTTTTTGAAAACTGCAAATGTATGGGAAAACCCCGGTTCTCGATGAAGTTTTCATGTATTTTTGCGAAAACTCACTTTTTTGGTTCGGTGTGGAAGCACTATAACTAATGCAAACTTCTTTTCTTTTTTTAAATTCCCGTCTAGGTGTCCGATACACCGCTGGCACTAGGAAAATTGAGGAGAAGAAAATAGGAGATACCGATGTGCGTTGGTTTCAAATGTTTGTAAATTGTATTAGGGGTTAGTCTGGAGACAATACTACGATGTTCAAGCGAGACTATAGAGTTCGCTAAGATTGAGTCTACTAGCAGCTTTATCGCACGCTTTTGTATTCTATCCAGTAGGTGAGATGATTGTTTTGCTGCACCTCTCATTTGTAGGAGTTGAATTCAAGTTTGGCTACAACGTGTAGTTTGGAAGTAGCTCTTCCGAACTATTCCAAACATGCACCGGATTTCCGCAAGGAGACGCGCATACATCGTCTAGAGCTCTATATGGCGAAGGTCGAATTCGAAATTCCAGCAAACCTGATTCAGCTGTGTCACGTGCGCTGCAAAGTGCAGTTTGGAAGTAGCTCCTCCGAACAATTCCAAATATGCACCGGATTTCGGCAAGGAGACGCGCATACATCATCAGGAATGCCCACAAAATTTTCAGACTGAGGCAAATTTTATAAAAGACCAACGAATTTCAATTCGAAACTCACCACCTATTCATCGTATTCAAAGCCGCGTAGCATACATCTCTATTGAAAAATTGAAAAACAGGTAAAATCCGTTGGCCTTGAAGTAAATGAGGACAAGACTAAGTACATGCTATCAACAAATAAACAAACATCTGTCCACCGTCTAGGGTAAAACGTCACTACTGATAGCAGCAATTTCGAGGTAGTTAAGGTGAACTCCTTAACTACCTCGGAGTAAGCATAGAGTCCACGAATGACACCCTAGTGGAGATCCGGCAAAGAATTACCCTAGGAAACCGTTGCTACTACGGTTTGCTGAAACAACTGGGTTTAAAACTCCTAACTCGAAGGACGAAATGTATGTTCTACAAAGCCCTATCCTGCGCTTGCTTTACGGCGCCGAACTCTGAACGATAAGCAACAAGGGAGAGCTAATATTTTTAGTCCTGTGTGCGAGGAGGGCGAATGGAGGATAAGATACAACCGCGAACGCTATGAGCTGTATCAAGATGTAGATGTAGTCCATAAACCCACAACACGTAGACTACATTGCCTCGGACACATTGAGCGAATGGACAATAATGCTCCAGCTAAGAGGATCTTCGAATCCCAGCTGCCAGGTTCAACAAGGCAAGGTAGACCGAACCTCCGTTTCAAAGACCAAGCCATCGCGGATGCCAGAGCGCTTGGTCTATACAACTGGAAGCACCGAGCTCGGGATCACGGTTCGGGAGCCCGATAAGTGAGTAAGTAACGGGTGATTTTTTAAGAGTTAAGTTTTTCAAGCTGGTTAGTAACGGCGTCCAGACGTCATCTGTCAAAGTAAAAAGTTTTCAGTATACTCTGCTATTTAACAATGGAAAGGCTTTCAAACGAGCAACGATTGCAAATTATTGAAATTTATTGAAATTTATTATCAAAATTCGTGCTCTGTGAAAAATGTGCACCTTATCACCAAATTTCGCACCAAAACTACTTTGTTGGACATTGAACTATCGACTCGCATGCGTACAGTGCGTACCGAATAGAATATTGCAGTCGTAGCGTCCAATGTTAATGAAGATCGTGAAATATGCAATTGGGCATGTGTTAGTGTTACCCAACCACATGGAAAATTTTACGTGTCGATTTGGGTTTGAAAGCCTATAAAATCGAACTTGTGAATGAACTAAAGCCGAATGATCTACCACAACGTCTAATTTTTTGGTGAATGGGTCCTCGAACAGCTCCATGAAAATCCGCTGTTTTATCGAAAACTTGTGTTTAGCGTTGAGTCTCATTTCTGGATCAACGGACACGGAAATAAGCAAAACTGTCGCATCTAAAGTGATGAACAGACACATGCCATACAAGAATTACCGATGGATCCCGTAAAAAAAACGTTAATGGGCTGGTAGCATCTTTTTTTTTTTCAAAGACCGAAGAAACGTTACCGTCAACGGCGAACGATATCGAGCCATGACACGCGACTTTTTTTTGCCCCAGTTGGCTGAGTTGAACTTGGTTGACATGTGGTTTCATCAAGACGGTGCCACATGCCACACAGCTCGTGAAACAATGAATTTTGTGAGCAGCAGATCTCTCGAAATGGCCTTCGGGAGTTGGCCGCCAAGGTTATGTAGAGTTGTTAGTCTATGTGGACAAGCCGAATACGATTGAAGCCTTACAGGATAACATAACACGTGTGATTCGTGGAATACAGGCCGAAATCTTCGAAAAAGTGACGCAAAATCGAACCTTCCGAAAGGACCATTTGAAAAGTTGCGGCAGATAATATTTACATGAGGTTGTCTTTAAAACGTAAATGGCAAAGGCCTATTTATCGATTACAATAAAAATTTTGGATATATAATGCAAATTTGAGTGTTTTCTTCGATTTTTTAAAAAACTACGCTTAAAAAATCAATCTTTAGTACTGTGTACGACAAAAAAAAATCCTGACAATCAGAGGTGGTCCTTGTCGAATAGATTCGCCAACCAACTTCCCGGTTCACTAATCCCAGAATATCAGAAAAAAAAAACGAAAAAGGACTGACTATCATACAACCTATAACCCTTTGAAGATATTAATGAATTTTAACCTCAAAATTTTTTATTATCGAAAATTTATCGAAAATATTTCTACGAAAATATAGGAACTTTGTCTTTTGCCAATTTTCGTTTGATCGAGTATTGTATCTCAAAAAAAAAAATACATTTTTATGAATAATCCCTTTTCATAAATGTTCCCTTTGGTGTTGTATACAGACACATATTTTGAAGGCATCGGTCTTACCACACCACGAACACAAAATGAGCAATTTAAATAGAAAATCTTAAAGTCCAGGCACATGATGGACCCGTAATCTTATAACGCAAATTGAGTCTATTCAAATAGGCAGAGAGAGAATGACTGAGATGCACAGAGACCAACAATTAAATCAAGGATACGCCAAGAAATCCGACGGGCGACGGTGTTGGAAAACATTTTCATTTGCATTTTTGAGTTGGTAGTAGTGCCTTAAGGAGGACATTTACTGGTGTTGTCGTTCCTAGAAATTTAGTTTTTTTTTTTGAAAAGGATACATTTCCTGGAAGAAATCCAAATGAGGTGGTTGTAATATGTCCAATGCTGAGAGTACCTGTAACGAGAAGAAGAAAAACAAAATCAAATTAATTTTAGCAGACATCGACATAAATATTTAAATTAAAAAAAATTAGATTACACTATCGATTGGAACGTGGTAAAATGCTAATTTTCTTTCACATTTCTTCCTGGTTAACAAAAAAAAGAAAAAAAAAATCGGAATCAGCTCCGCCACACTTCGGAGAGTTCACCTCTCTGATAGTCTGATTTAATAAAAACAACGATAGAAGAATGATGGCATTATTTTGCCACCCTCCATTAACCGAAGCTAGGCTTATAATTACCACTGAAGGGTAGCAGGAGGGGAGAAAAATCGCCATAAAAAGAAAAATAATAATAGCCAAGTGGAAAGGGGAGAAAAAGTGCAAAACCCTCCTAAGGCTAAAGGAAAACACCATAAAATTAAGAATATAAGACCCCAAGTGATTGGCAGCGGCTGTGGTATCTGCAGATATAGTAGGTTAACTGCGCAACACTAGTATGTGTGGGTATATGGAGTCATCACAAGGCTGAAGGGGCCATTAGTAAAGAGTTAATTGAGTAAAAAGGCTGTTGCAACTTAATTATGATTCAAAAGTAATTAAGCCTCACACACACACGCAACCTCTCTAACGCGAGCAAAAGACGATGATGCACAGACGACAGGAGTCCTCCTCCTCACGTCACAATATTGTGCGAGCTTTAGATAGGAAGGGTGGTTTATGTCGACATCAAGTGCACTGATGTAGAATGACATGATGGATTTTGATGGCGAAAAGAGTAGTTAGATAACTTGGTTTATGGTGATAGGGAATCATTCTAGACATAGAGCGATGAGGTCGGCATGTATCCCGTTTTGGTTATATGAGGGTGGTTTATTCCAGGTGATGTCATCAAAATTGAGATTTAATCGAAATTGTGAAATTGGATTGCCGAAAGAAACACTGTGAATTAAATTCGAATGTGAACAAAAAAAATGCACCAATCGGGTTTAGTTGTTTAGCACATAAATCGATTCGAAGAAATGCTTTGTTTCAAATTACATGACCAGAATGATCGACTCAACGGCATAGTGAGGTGGAGTTAGATATGTCCTCGTCAAGACATTTTCAGCACTTAGAACTCATTAGTCATTAACGTCAAAAGGGGGAATTTTTGATAAGAACTTTAATTTAATCGGAAATAGTAGGCATTTCCTATGGATACTATGGATACTCATTAAAGAGAAAAATTAAAACTTATGCAAGTGGATAAATAATGCCCGGACTGGACACAAATGGCTGGTTCCAGCAAGACTTAAATAAAACAAAGCCTGACGACTAAAAAGCTGAGCTATTCAAAGACGTATGGAATGAAATAACGCAACGGATCAGCTAACTTATGGTTAGGCTTAGTTAAGATGGAATTATGAGTAGCGAACGTTCACTTAGAGAAGGAGGATCCGATGTCAAACTACATGGATCTACTGTCTGTCCTCAATACGTCTGCTCATCATTCCTATCGTGAAATAAATTCATTGATATATGAACGGATCCGTCAGAGATTTTCCTACGCTGCATCAGCATGATCTTCTTACATCATGGTGGTACCTACAATTTTAAGCCGGATTTCGAATGACTTCGTTGAGATAAGCCTTCATGATACAGAACTGACTGAGATTAGGCCCAGTGAAAAGAACAGAATGTTCAATTACGGAGCCGTCAGATATTTTCTTACGCTGCATCTGCATGACCATCTTGTATGATGGTGGTAACTACAATTTTAAGCCGGATTTCGAATGACTTCGTTGAGATAAGCCTTTCATGATACAGAACTGACTGAGATTAGGCCCAGTGAAAAGAACAGAATGTTCAATTACGGAGCCGTCAGAGATTTTCCTACGCTGCATCAGCATGACCATCTTGTATGATGGTGGTGCCTACAATTTAAAGCCGGATTTCGAATGACTTTGTTGAGATAAGCCTTTCATAATACAGAACTGACTGAGATTAGGCCCAGTGAAAAGAACAGCAGTGTTCACTTACGAATTGAAATATTTACCAGGTCAACTAATTTGTCAACGAACTATTCTCCGAGTCAGAGCATTATTTTGTTGGAAAGGGCAGAGGGGGATGCTCGCTTGAAATAAACAGAGGCAGTGAGAGATGATCTTCTTCTCGTGATAATTCAGAAAAGTTATACAGAAGTTATAGCTGATAAATCAAGACTTGGCCTTGAACTTTCATGTATGCCTACGGGAAGTAAACTGTATGATGGTAATTAGGTTGAGGTGGCGGTTCAGCACGAACTCAAGTAGCGCTGAAGTGCCATTTTGTAACCACGACTCGTGTGACTTTTTTTTATGATAATTGTTCAGGGGGTGATACAACCCGCATCTAGATCCATCCGGTGGAGTTTAGAAAACGGATAAGATCTTGTATCCTTTCACCCCAGATGTCGCTAAGGTCGTCGAAGAGCGGTTGGTCTAATGCAAGCAATCTGGCTTTTGCTAGTGCCGGACTCTTCCAGATGAAATGGGAGAGGTTTGCTTTCGCAGTTTCGGAAACGCAAATTTGGCTGCTTGGTCTCCAATTGGCCAGTGTCCCGTGACTATCAACGTTATTCTTGCGATATCTGGGCTATCAGTAGGTCGTTTGTTCTGTTTTTGTAGTAGGAAGGCCATATCTTCATCAATATGACGCAATTTGCTAACCCTCTTCATTTGAAGTCGACCTTCTTCAGAATGTATGAGTGGATTTGCACCTTAACCGCATCTAGCGGGATATGGACAATTGCCGCAAGTGAGCCGTGTAGAGCTAAGCCTAGCCTGGCTAGATCGTCTGTCGTCGTCAAGCTAGTTCGTCCCGCAATTCCTGAACCAGCTTTGAGAATATGCTTGCGAATTGATGGCCTTAGTGGCAGCTTGACTAACTATGACGATAGCAATATTTTGCTTTTGTGTAGTGTCACGCCCCTGTTGCGTGCAAGTCTTTCGGATAGTTCAGCCTGGAATAAAAAAAAAAATGTATGGCCCAGCTTTTCCTCACAACCATTCATGTGTGCGTGTGTACTTCTTTGCACGATGGCGGGACCTACTGTTTTATGCCGACTCCCAACGGCTAAGTTGAGATATGCTTGGGTGGCCGCGGTGTAGTGATAATGTGTTCGTCTGTTGAGTGGAAGGTTGCGCGTTCAATCCCAACCAAAATCCATTTCACTTTTATTTAAAAGAAATAAAAGGTCGGTGTAATACCTAAAAGTATGCACACCATCTTGAATTTCTTCAAATTTAACGATCACAAGAAAAAGTGACTCCCCGAAGCTAGTTCGGACACCACCCATGGAGTTTAAGTCTCCACTACATCCAAAATCTTTCCTATCCTCTCTTTCTTCCCCTTCTCTAACGCTCGTACTATGGTAACATATAAAGGGTATTCGAACCCCTTGAGTACGTGTAAATTATAAAAAAAAAAAAAAATTGGCACTACTCGGATGATTTGTCAGATCATCACGAGAGGAGGGCCAGTGAAAAATCATTTAGGTGTTGCTACGGCTGGGAATCGAACCCAGACATTCTGCGCGGCAGTTCATCGCACTAACCATCGCGCCACTGAGCCTGGAATACTACTGGAAAAATCAGGTAGGAGATATACAACAGTTCCCCTTAGATCCGTCGGTGTAGACGACCATGTCGAAATCCGTTACTACTTCGTTTCTCTTCCACTAATCTATGGTTGGAAAGCCTACATGGAAGCAAAGATTATGAAGTCATACAGATGACGCATTGCCAAGAAGAATAATTGGTCGTGCTGGCACAACACAGTGCCATATGTTTGGATCTCGTTTCTCATGTGTGAACACTACACACTGCCCGCCCGTACCCTGAAGCAGATGAGCAAAAGTTTCTGTTTTCTCAATGCGTCATCTGTATGACTTTGTAATATTTGGTGAAAGCCTTTCTTGAAGCTTAGTGCGGGTGTAATGAAGTCAGGTGGTAATGTGACCATGACGTTCGGTAACGAGTCCAGGATATAACTGTGGTCCTACGATCTTGAAGACCAGCATCCTAACTCCTTGAGTCTTTAATATGTAGGTCGCGACGCAAGAGGTGCAATAGCACAGTAAGGGCATCCGTTGACAACGACCTCAGTGCGCCCGTGGTGCCTATAGTGGTTGTTCTTTGCAGCTTTTTAAGTTTTGTGAAACTGTAGTCTTAACTCAACGCGGGCCACTTTACTAGTGAGCCATATTTGAGAATTGGACAAACTACAGCAAACTACATCCGCAAGGTTATCTTTTGTCGAAGTCCCTACTTCTTTCCAAAAGTTTTTCTGCAAGAACAGAAGGCAACATACGTGTTCCTTATTCTGTGTTCGATGTTGTGTTTCCAGTTAAGTTTTGGGTCAAGTGTGATACGCAAATAGATATCGCTGGAATATAGCGTGAGACCATTTAGACGGGGGAGGGTGAAATCGGGTACTTCAGTTTTGGTGGTAAACAGCACCACTTCCGTTTTGCTCGGGTTTGCAGCCAAGGTGCTGACCTTGTCTAAAGCAGTCGCCATGATTTCACTAATCACTTATCACCACGTCATCCACATACGCTGCAACAACTTTGGCCCGTTCCTGGTAAAATTTTATCCATATTCATAGTCATTAGCCAGAGTAGAGGACAGATGTCGCCGTCCTGTGGCGTTCCTCTATGGGCGGATTTGGTTAAGTGGCCATTGTTCCGAGCATAGGGACTATCCATCGCTTATAGATTCTTCTGTACCCAGTTAAATCAGAGTATCAAGAATAGCTCCAGAGAGGACGTTGTTGAAAGCTCCATCTATGTCTAAGAAGGTGGCTAAAGGATTTTTCGAGTACACTGAGCGTTTTTGGTTAGGTTGGCATTGCCTGGATATATATTTTTTTATAAATTATAGGCGAACCTACAACGCATCAGGAGCATTGAGATGATGCAATGTAAATTGACACTGATCTTGAATTGCTGTAGATTGCACATTGGATGAGATACGTCTTCTGGAAGTTCGTTCCAATGTTTTCTTGCTCTGTAACAAACATAATTTTGGTACTACGTTTTTAGATGGACAGTGTGATTGTGATCTTACACTGAGTGTCTTTCACCATAGAATTTCCCGATCTCATCTAGTCTGATGAATAGTAAACAATTAGCTAGAACCACACTAGGTGGTAGAATGTCAATGGTGGTATCCAATCGGACACATATATCAATAACAGTTCTCTGAGTTATCTGTGTCACGGAACTCAGATGCAGATGAGTGTTAAAGATGAAGGAGTAGATATTCATTATTTGTTAGCTGTTTTTGATATAAATGGTAAAATTGAGGCTTGTCCGTCGTAAATATTCAGTCAGTCTTTGTGACCATCACGTTACACTTCAATCATGCCAAGGATTCCACAATTGCCATGATTTTCGCATGCAAAACGCGACAATAATATGAAAACGAAAGGATATGATATTAAAGGATATCGGAGAAGACTACTACACCCACATAAGAGCTAACAGATAGTGGGGATATCAATTGTTATTATCAATTGACATTCACTACATTTATCATCGCTACAGAATGATAAACGTCAAGTACAAACATAGGAAATGTTAAGGACTAGGTACTGTCTTAGTGGTTACTGCGTTGGTATACTTATTACCGGGTTTCTGGTTCGAACTCCAAAAGCACTATGAATTGCTTTCACAGCAGCACCTCTAGCCAAAATCTGACAATTGAAATTTGTCTTGGAAAGCCACTCGCTAACCTGAGTCGTCGTTAAACTGTAGATTCATTTTCATTCTGTCGAAATTATAAAAAAAATCAAAGACAAATGGATAAAGATGATAGGTTTTTCGCTCTGTAAGGACCCCTTAATGCCACATGGACGAACAACACGTACATCTCAAAAGCTCACCAACACAAGTGTGCGAAAAAAGCCACGCAACGATATTTTGTCAAAAATCAGTCAACAGTTTTCATGCAGGATTTTGAATTTGATAGCATTTACACACTGGAAGACACTATCCAAATAGTATGGTAGTGATTCCTCTTCTTGCTGTCGGTTATTTCACATCAGTTAATGCTTCTTTGGATCTTTGAAATTTTCATTCTTTGATGCTTCTGACAGCTATTACGCGAAAAATCTGAAACAGACAACAGGATCTTTAGGATTAAGGTCCAATTTGTTTGTTATAACGATTAACGTGTGTGTGACCTTCTAGCATGATGGTTAAGCCGAATCCGAATGACTTCGTTAAGATAAGCCTTTCATGTTACAGAAATGACCGAGATCAGGCCCAGTGAAAAGAACAGAAGTGATCACTTTAGATCCGTCAGAGATTTTTCTACGCTGCATTAGCATGACCTTCATGATACAGAACTGATTGAGATCAGGCCCAGTGAAAAGAGCAGGAGTGTTCACTTACGGATACGCATGATATCTTCCTACGCTGCATCAGCTGAGATTTTTTGATTTACTGATAAAGCATTCTCAGTAGTGGGGTCTTTTCACTGTCAAACACTAGAATCCGTACTTTAAGCTTACAGTAATAATGAATTTCCTTCGTGATACCCACAGAATAATCAGCTTCACTCTTTTAAAAGTGCGATTAGACGAATCATATCAAATTTTAGTCTCATCGCAGGGGTTTTGTGCTTAGCAAGTCTTAAAGCCACTCAAAACCGAGCTATACCTATCATTCGCAGCCATCTGTGAGTGGAAAACACATAATGATAGGTGTTTTCTCGGGTTTGCAGTCGTCATCAAACTTTGTGTGCGCCAGTTCATTTTATTAACCATTGAACCGTCAAGTTCTGATCAGTCGTCCAACAAAGTTTACCAATCAAAATGGATACATTCTACAAACCATATTTTCCCAAAGTGTTTTTGAGAACTGAACATTCCCCAATCAGTTTTGAAAGGTCGAACCTGAATATTTCATGGAAAACTAACAGTTCCACGTATAATAATTCATTACACAGAAAGAGTTTAGTGCTATAGAAAACGTCTGAAACCTACAGATGCGATTGCGATTCCTCGAACAATTCAAAAATCTTATGCATACAAAAACATTCCATCGATGAACGAAATGACAACCCCAACTTTAAATCTTGAATTGAATTTTGAAAACATTTTAAAAATTCAAATGCGGTCTGTCAACAACCTTACAAGAACTAAATGAATAAATTTCACTACACAATGCTTGGGACATAAACGCGTCAGTGGTAGCATTCAAAACCACATAAATCAATCATTTCCAATTAACCAACCAAATCCACTTTGTTCTTGCATCGGAGTTAATGACACACCACGCCAAATTCGATTTTGACGTAATTTTATTCGCAAATTCAAAAAAGCAGCACAAATTCTCTGAATTCCAATTCACCTCGATTGTTCGACAGACTAAAGATATATGGAGCTCACAAAAATAAAAACCCTCCCAGCCGAAATATGCAATTCACTGACCTTCAAAGCCGAAAAGGACTTGTCTCGTAGGATAAAAACGAAACACATGCCAGCGAATTCGTTGTATACTCACGCAAGACGTGCCTAAACTTTCAATATTTCGTCATCGAATACTAAACAAAAGTTCAATCGCTTCTGTCAGACATTTTTCCTTTTTTTTTTTTTGTCGAAGATGAGGGCGTATAAATCAATGAACCCAACCGACACATGATGGCCAGAGATGTTTTTTGTTTTTTTATTATTCTGGGATAGGTCGAGTGGTAACGTACTCCTAAGATTATGTGTTGATTACAACTATTTTAGGAATTGTGAAATTCATGTATCTACGAGGGCTTCTTCGCATCCATTTTTATTTTACAAATAAACATTCCATCAGCGATATCCATTAAACTCTTCCATGTCGCCTTGAATCAGCAGCGTGTGAAAAAGTTTTCTGTAAACAACACAAAAACAAAGAACCATGTCTGTCTATCTCTCTCGTACCGGGGAGAAACCTATGGTTATTTCCACCAAAAACATTTTGTATGCAACAGCAACTTAGTCCGTACCACCAGCATTGCAGTGTTGTGGATAAATGCGTAAAATAGACTTTTCTTCTCCAAATAGATACGTAGATATACCAATACAACGCACGTAAAGGGTGATCCATTTCGAGGTTCCCTACTTTTTTAAAGAAAAAAACACAGAAAATTCAAATTTACTGGAGAATGTTTATTATCATTTGAAAGAACATTCTTTGGCATTTATTTTTTGAAGATTATGTCTATCAAATGTTGGCCGTTGCTACGTCGCAGATGGTCCATCCGTGGAGTCCAATTTTCGATCACTCGTTCGAGCATTTCGACTGGTAACTGGCGAATGACACGCGTGATGTTTTCCTCCAAGGCCTGAATCGAAGCGGGTTTGTCGGCATAAGCTTTTGACTTTACATATCCCCACAGGAAAAACGGTGTGATATCACACGATCTTGGTGACCAATCGACCGGCCCAAAACGTGAAATTGTGTGCTCACCGAAATGTTCTCTCAATAAGTCGCCGAGATCACGAGCTTCAATTTCAGGCATCAAATAGTCGGTTATCATGGCACGATAACGGTCGCCATTGACGGTTACGTTCGCACCGGCATAATTTTTAAAGAAATATGGACCGATGATTCCACCGGCCCACAAACCACACCAAACCGTTGTTTTTTCTGGATGAAAGTGGCAGTTCTTCAATCTCTTCAGGTTGCTCTTCGTCCCAAATGCGGCAATTTTGTTTGTTTACATACCCATTGAGCCAGAAATGGGCCTCATCGCTAGACAAAATTTGCCTCGAAAACGTCGGATCTTCTTGGAACTTTTCAAGAGCCCATAGAGCGAAGCGATGTCGCTTGGGAAGGTCGAGCGGCTTCAGTTGTTGCACAAGCTGTATTTTGTACGCTTTCAATTTAAGATCTTGACGTAAAATGCGCCAAGTCGTTCCATCCGTCAGTCCGAGTTGCTGCGAACGGCGCCGAATCGACTCTCTACGGTCTTCGTGTACACTCTCAGCTACGGCCGCTATATTTTCTTCACAGCGTGCTGGACGTGGTCTATTCGGTCGAATATTATCCAATAATGAATGCTGGGTAGGCCGATTATGTTGACCATAAGTTGAGCGAAGTGCACGAAACACATTCATCACAGAACGTAAATTTTCATAATAAAGTTGAACAATTTGTAAACGTTGTTCACGCGTAAGTCTTTCCATTATGAAATGCCAAACAATACTAAACAAAAATAACATGACAGCGTGACACGACTCACACGTGATCTGTCAAAAAAGGCTATTGAAAAAAGTATCTCTACTTGGATCACCCGTTACTAGCGGTACCATGTTATTGGTTTGTTGCAATCGCCAAAGTGTACTGTATGTTATTTATTTATCATGTGCGCAGATAGACTATAAGTATTCCTATTCACGTGTATCTAGATACAAAGTGGGTGAAGAATAAAAAAAAACATAATTTACGTCAACGAATGTTATGAGCGTGGGGATGTATGTACGCTAAATGCATTTTCTCTCGTCGCCTTTGTCCATTCATCGAGGTTTTTCGGCTTTGACGAACCACAGCATGTGCGTAGAGTGTGTGTGTGATGACACATGAAAGGCTTGTGTGCAGATATGTGATGCATATTGATGGTTCAGAGATTTTTCACTCTGTATCTGTGTTGGAATGGATATCAAATTATTCATGTTATTTTTTAATCAGAACTTTTGATTTGATTGCGAATGTTTTAGCCGCACGTGAACTACCTTTTCCCCCGTAACGTGAGCTTTTGTTGCCAACAGATCGGGCTGTCCGCATGGAGATGACGTGTACTTCCGCGTATGGGAAGTTTTGAATAAAATTTAAATTTAATTGCAGATTGGGCGCGAATTGGTTTTTGGCCTGGAGGTTCGTATTGGTTTTAGCTGTTTTCGGGCTAATTGAATGTGCATTCAAAATTCACGTAAAGATATTTATTGAATAGTGATTCGTTGTTGTGTGCTTTATTTTACACGTGATGGTATAGAATGCGTTTCTGCATTGCATATGCTGACCGACCGAAAGATATAATATGCAGCCTTCAGTTTAGCGGGTTTATGGAAATGTTGAGGGTTGATTATAGTTTTAGGCAGTGGAAGATCGGTCTAGCAATTTAAATCTTTAATTGGATAGAGAGAAAGCTTGTTTTGGTTTAATTTGAATAGATTCTATCAAGAGTTTTAAAACGATATAAAGTAAACATTTTTTTTTTAACGGCGGTACCATATTCGTTCAGAAATGGGAGAATATGCATTTACTGGTTAGGTCAGAGTTCGTCAGCAGATTTGCTAATTTTTTGGTCCATTGTGATACCACGTGGATACTGTTCATTCTCCTCGTAGTAAGCTCCAAGATGGAGTTTCCTTTTGTTTGACAAGGCCGGGCAGTTACAAAGCAGATGATGATTGTTGTTTCTTCTCCCACTTGGTCCATGCAACGCCTACAGAAGTTGTTTGAGTGAAGGCCTAGCCGTTCTGCGTGACTCAATATTAAACAGTCTCCAGTGATGACAACTATAGTGATGCTTAAGTATGATCTATCGACAGAAATCAGTCCATTAGATCATCTCAAATTGGCCAAATTTGGTTATTTGATTTGCATTTGCTGGAACATATAGACTATTAGTAAATGTTGCAAATTACCAAGTAAAGTTTAAAGTCATTCTTTGTACACGTACTTACGACCAGATCTTCAAAGCGATATCATCATCAGGAATAAGCTCGAGTTAACTGAAGATACATGTTTTTGAACCGATATAATGCGTTACATAAGACTAATGCATTTTACTAAGGATAACCAAACAACTTTGGTTAGTTAACTGTAGGTTAAATAATCCGACTTAACTCTCCATTGAACAACCGGGCCTTACTTTATGTTTATATTTCCAAAAAACAATACAATACAACCAGGCTGAGTCATTCGAATCCCTGTTTTGAAGGTGCAAAAATGTCACTGTAGTCCTTTACGCATATCAAGGGATATAATTGGAGTATCCATTCAGACACCATACGTTGCCTTTATGTCGTCATCAATAGACCTCTAGACGATTACAAATGTAGCCTCAAACCTCAACCCTGTAGAAAACCTTAAATAAACATCTTGCATGTATACTAGCGGAGCTCTGAGAAAGATTCATCCGACTGCACTACATGACTTTCACCATCTAGTCCCCCTATATATATTTGACAAATAGAACACAGCTTGTGATGAAGCCTCATTTCAACGGAAACCCTTCCAGGGTGGACACAGAAAGATTCTACATCAACTGAACATCACAGAAGACACTGCCCACACCCACTCAGTTGTAAGTAAATAAAATTCTAAGTAGACTTGATTGAGAATCTGACACACTTTGACCTAGAAGGATGCGCCTTTCCGAGAAGCTACATAATTTAAAAAAAAATGATTTCGGTTTCCTAGTTATTGTTACGGTTTCCTCAACACGATATCCATATGGGAACATATCGGTCAACCAAATTGATCACATTGCGATAGAAAAGAGGCACGCATCCAGAATGTATTTCGGATGTCCGAACATCTTGAGAGTGGAAGACGAGAGCTGCCATTGAGCTCTATGTGCAAAGAAAAAGGGAAGAACACCGGCTTTTCAGAAAGAAGAAAATGAGCAAGAAAAGCGCGCGATCGAGGATATAGTGAGGTGCCACTCTAGGAACGATTTTCGCAAGTTTTATCAAAGTGTAAAACGTCAAAGCCAAGGATACAAGCATCGAACAGATTCCTGTCGAGTTGAATAAGGAAATATCGTAGGTGATACAAAGTCGATGATGAGGATAAGGAAGAACGAATTCTGCAGACTGGTAAACGGCGATGTAGAACAACATTACGCTGTCAGAAAGAAAGAGTCATTCAACATTTGCAACGACAGCGAAAACTATCAACCACATGACCTATGTGAAGTAAGGATAGCATATCTAAACTCAAGCTTAACAAGGTTGCCGGAAATGACGGCTTTACCGCTGAGCCATATAAAGACGGCGGAGATGACTTGGTAAGAACATCCACCAACTCATAAGCCAAATCTGATCGGATGAAAGTATGCCTGAAGAATGGAACTCCAGACCGACCACAGAGTAGGAGAACTGAACTGCGCCATCTACATAGTAATAAGTCACCTCAACATCGCCTACAAGATCCTATCTGCCGTAACATGTGAACGACTGAAACCGTTTACCAACAACTTGAACGGTGCTTATCAGTGTGGTTTTAATCCAAAAAAAAGTCCACAACTGATCAAATCTTCACACTTCGGCAGATCCTGGAAAAAACCCAGAAGTTCAATCAATACCTACCACCTAAAACTCGATTTCAAAGCCGCATACGACAGCATTTATAGAGACGAACTATGCAGAGCCATATCTAGTTTTGGTATACCACCAAGACTCGTCCGTCTGTGCAGGTTGATAATGGAGAATTCTCGCTGCTCCATCAGGGTCGGAAATGACCTCACCGACACATTCGATACCAAAAAAGGATAAAGGCAAGGCGATGCTCTGTCATGCGACTCCTTTAATTCGATTCTTGAGAGGATTGTGCAAAACAACCGAGCCAACACCAGAGGCACAATCTTCCAAAAATCGGTGAGACAACTAGCATACGCCGACGATATTGACACCATTGGTAGGACTCGACTTGATGTCGTAGCCACGTTTGCTAGTATAGAGATCGAAGCTCCAAAAAATGGTTTAGCAGTAAATGAGGGTAAAACTAAGTATATGCTGTCAACACGAAAGGACGCACAAATACAAAATACAAATTTTTGGGGCAACAGGCTCGTTAGTACCCAGTCGACAACTACATCTCTTCAGTTTTTTCGGGCTAAAAGAAGCATTACCCTTGCTTGCCGCTGTTTTTTCGGGCTAAGAAGGCAATTCAGTAGTCAAGCCCTCGCTCGAACTACTAAGAAGGCAATTTAATGGTAAAGCCCCTACTCGAACTACTAAGAAGATCCTTTATAAGACCCTGATCATCCCAGTCTTGCTATAAGGTGCTGAAGCATGGACCGTATCAAAAGTGGATGAAGAAATCCTTAACCGATTCGGGAGGAAAATTCTTCGAAAAATGTTTAGTCCCGTTTGCGTTGATATGGATCCAAAGATAAGTAAGTCATGTTTGAGTTGATATAGAGACGAAGTTTGAACCAGGAACTATACAAGCTGTACAGCGACATGCCCCAAGACAAAAAACTCCGCATTGGACTTTTAATATGGCTAGGACATGTGAACACCAATACTTAGGATCGCAGTCTTCAATTCACAGCCAGACGTCTGACGCAGTAGAGGAAGACCTCGCATTAAGTAGCGCCCACAAGTATAAACCGACATCAACCAACTTGGAGTCCGCAAAGCGCAACTGGAGGCAGCAGTACCGGGCTAATTGGAGATGCATGTTGGTTGAGGGCCAAGTTTATTCCGGAATGTAGCGCCACTTAAGTATATAAGTAAGCAGCAGATAAAATACAAACAAATTTGTGGCTCAACAGGCTTGTTAGTACCCAGGGCCGAGCTTGCTCACAACCATTTATGAGTGCGTGTGTACTTCTAGCAAGATGGCGGGATCTCATGTTTTTTATGCCGTATCCGAACGGCGAATTTGAGATAAGCTTTTCATGGCAACTGATACTGCTCGGCTGATTTGTCAGATCATCACGAGAGTAGGTCCAGTGAAAGATCATTTAGGTGTTGCTACGGCTGGGAATCAAACACAGACCTTCCGCGCTGCAGTTCATCGCGCCACTAAGCCCATCGCAAGTAGCAAATGCTTACAGAAAAATAAATGAAGTACATTGGCAGGCTTACAAACCTAGTATACCATAAAATACCCGTAGACAAAAAAAAAAAACCGTAGAAGTGCTACGAGGTTGAAGTGAAACCGCATCGAAGTTTCTCAAAAATTACTCCGACCAATTAGATTGGTTACAATGCTTTTGAACGCATGAAACCGTTTCCCAACAACCCGATCGGACGGTATCAGTGTGGTTTTTAGGCCAGAAAAGTCCACAACTGATCAAATCTTCACACTTTGTCAGATGCTGGAAAAAACCGAATAAGTTCAAAGCAGGTAGGGATAAGAATTTTACCAAAAGTTAATGTGAATTATATAGTGAATGAAAGAAAACTGAACTTATGAACCAGCAAATGCACATGAACTGTTTAGTTGAGCATGATCGTGATACTTTGACAACGTTGGTGTTTCATAAAAAAAAAATCAGTTGATTGTTCCTGAGTTGGGCACTGTTGTTTCAATCAAAATCGGTACTGCTCGAAGCCATCACTTGTAATGAAAATCGATCCACTTTAAACCCTTACCCCTCCTCCCATTAACCGGCTTATCGATTGACAGGCAACGTTGACCCTTTTTGTGTCGAAACTTATGTTCCTTATACAGATCTTTGGCATTTAATATCGCAAGCCTTGCGGTTGGCTATTGCCAACTTTAATAACATCCACACAAAGGATTTCACACTCGCTAGCACTGTCAATGCAAACTACGCACCGGGCTTCCTTTGTTCCAAACGACTCTTTGTTACATGTAAACATGCAACAGACATTGCACACAAAGAAGGAAGGTCAGCGGTTTTTCTTTTTTTTTTAACACAAAATGCAACAATTTTATGAGAAAAAAACACAATCGCAACCACACCAGCTGCACCTTAGGTAAATTATCAGAAAATTCGCATTTCCTTGCGCAATCGGAAAGGAAATTTGCCACAACAAATTCGTATCCCAATCCCTGTCCAGAACAGAGTCTTTGATTCAGTTGTCGTTGGTTGTCCTTCATGCAGCTGAGTTTCATTTAGTTGACCAAAGCCAACGAGTGTTCTCTGTGGCGTGATCTGTGTATGCGCTGCCATAAAGACTGCACAAAAGAAAACCCAAAAAAAAATTCCTTTTTTTCCCTCTGTGACCAGCACACACATAGACAAGAGGAAAATCGGGAACAAAAACCGCTTGATAAATTGTTCCGTCGTTCTGGTGCCGCCACTGTTAATCGGCGTAATTTATGTAGCGCGAGCATAAATCCGACGGCACCGGCACAGATCAAGAAAAATGAAAGCGTACGCATTCTATACGCTCGCGCCTGCCGGTGAGACGCTTTGTTTAAAAAGTTATCCACTGTCTAGGTGGTGAAGGCACGCAGAGGATGCTCGTCGGTAATGTGATTGTAATTGCGAGTAGATACATTTTTTCTCTTCATATATTCAGCTTCGTCGTTGTATCTTGGAAAGGATACTCGGAGATGAGGTTGTAAAAAAAATTAAAACCTTGATATATCGCTGAGTATGATGACATCATTTTCCAATGAGGTGCAAAGTAGGTATTCTAATAAATTAATGGCCTCGAGATAGAACTTAAATTGTGATGCTACCCTACCTTACTGATCATTAAATCGGAATGGTGGTGATGCGAGTAGCAGCGAACTCTGTCATCATCATTAATGAGAGGAAGGAATATTTCATAATAAATGATCACACGGAGAAAAAAATTATTCCAACGAGGTGTCCTGAGTACCTTTTTTATACAAATTTTGAAGGTGTTGGGGACGCATAAGCCTGGAAGAAATATTGTTGTAATACGAGTATCAAAGTGTTAGAAAAGGCTTTTGTCATCATTTTTTTTATGGTTTTTAAAATTAACTAACCTATCCAATGACAAAGAGATTTAAGGCTGAGCCTGGAGTTATAGCAAGCAAGCGGTAATGCAATGTAATAAGCCGCTCAAAACTGTATTAAATCATACTATTAAGGAACTTTAACCAATGGTTTAACCAAATGGGATGCCTTGGACCTTGCTATGGGTTGGTTTCAAAGGAATTCTTCGATGATAGAGAGCAAGACTAAGCACGCTCGCGACTGGTCGCCTTAATTCGTCGGGCGGGGGTAGTTCCTGACGGACTCAGTGGCGCGAGTCCGTCGCAAAAGGTGTGAGTTCGATTCCGAGCCGTAGCAATACCTAAATGATTTTTCACTGGCCCTACTCTCGTGATTATGTGACAAATCATCCGAGTAGTATCAATTGTCAAGAAAAGCTTATCTCAAATTCGCCTTTTGGAATCGGCATAAACAGGAGGTCCCGACATCGTACACACGCACACACGAATGGTAGAGAAATAGCTCGGCCCTTGGTACCTACGAGCCTGTTACGCCAAAAAGTTGTATTTTTTTTATTTTTGGGGGTAGTTCTTGCCCTCTCAACAGACATCCCAACACAACAAACAATTTTGTGTCGTGCCAGAAATTAAAAAAAATGTATACACGTATAAGGAAGCTACTTTACTCAGACCATAGACGGACAAAAGGGACCATAAACCTAAAAAAGGATACAAAATAGTAAAAATCGAATAAGAAAATATCAAATACCTTTGCCAATACTACAGTAAAGGACTGCAAAACGAACACGAAAATAGTTATTAGCCTTAGAAATCCATAAGTTTTGCTTACAATTTTTTTGCTAGCCCATCTGTATTGAAAAATACATCTGTCGGAAAAAATCCTCCAAGAGTATAAGACTATTATTGGGCAGGTGTTGTAGACAAAGGGTATACAATAAGTGGCGTTAACATTGGCAAAACCCAGCAGCTGTATTGTTGGTTTAACCTCATTGCACAAAGGGATGATGTAGGGATAACCATCAAAAACTGGCATCATCCAATCGGATTTATGTTGTTAAACCTATAAGTCCGAGTGTTGAAATGTGAATAAACCCTTGACAGGATGACCAGTAGCTGTCCTAAGGCCAAAACATGACCTTTATAGAACTCCATGTTGGGGGCATATCTTCCGTAATACCAAAGAATGTAAAAGTCATACAGATGACGCACTCCATACAAGAAAAATTGTTCTATGGCGGGTTGTACTGGAACAGCCTGCCATATGTTTGGATCTCGTTTCTCATGTGTGCACGTGTACAACGCCTACGCGTACCATGAAGCTGGTGAGCAAAAGTTTCTGTTTTCTGTAGCAAAGGAAGCTGTTAAGGTGGGTTGCAACTATACCCACCTTAACAGATTCCTTGCACAAGTTTAATTATAGGTGTCAGCATAAAAATTGACAGCACGTCACAACGGGGCGTCATTCTACCTCAGCGCGGCTATTAATTCTGACAACGAGCCAAATGGGGCTTAAATCCGAACAAAACGGAAATAGCCCCGAGGGGCTTATTTATTTTTGAAAATGAAAGTAAGTTCCGCGGGTGTTAATGCCTTTTGCTTATAGCGTTTATTTCCATTTCATGCATCCAAACTCGCACATATCCCAAATCCAACAGTAAGCCAAGGCAAGGGGTTTGCAGGGGCAACATGCCCCCCCATTCACATTTGAACTTCGCCTACAACCAACTTGAATAGAATTCCAATTCCAAAAGGCAATAACACCCGCGGGGGTTAATGCTTTTTCGTGGCGGGGCTTGCTCCATTTCGAAGAGGAAATAGGCATTTTGGGGCTATTTCCTTTTATTTGGGTGTTATTTCACTGCACAAAAACCTTTACTTAAACTATCAACTTAGGTGATCTAAATGACCCACAGATATTCGAAGAGCCAGAGTATTGATGTCCATTCGCTCTATTTGTCAGCGACATAGACCTGGTCCACATTGGACGTTTGAAATGACCAATCAAACATCTTACGTGGACCAGGTCTGTGTCACTGTACAATTCGTATTCGTCTTGTTTGAAAATTTTCCTCCATAGCAAGTCAACCAAAAACGGGACCAAAGATTTTTCGAACAATTTTTCGCACATCAAGGACAAGCTTGACTTCTTCTAAGGTGATTCCATAGTGGAACTGATTATTTTAGTTTTACTAAAGTACTTTTAGTTACTTTACGGCACTGTAGAATTATCGGGTATCAAATGTGTTGAAGTGGGCTGGAGTTGAAGATTCAACCACGAGCATAACGATAAGTCTCGATACCGATGTAGACTTGGACAAAAACAAAAACAAATAATATAAGAGAATAAAATAAGCTTGGAAGGTATGTTGGTTGAGGTCTAACTTCATTGTAGATTAAAGCGCCACTCCCAACTAACAATTTCGCTTCCATAAAGCACTATCGAAACTATGTCGCCTCGAGCAATATTGCTAGTATGAAATCTTATTCGAAAACATTTGCCGCACTTTTAGGAAGCTATTTACTTTTATAAGACTTCTATAAATACTTCTAATAAGCCTTACAAAGGAAAACAAATTGTTTGCTTATTAAAGGTCTTATAGGCTTTGCAAAAAGTCTTTCCGAAAATATTTGTGGCTTAGTACATTTTTCCGGCAAGGTATCGATATTATTCACTATGGTTAATTTCGATTTCAAATCATTTATAAATATTAAAACCCGATTTCTGTTATTATGAAAGTATGAAATTCAATGGCCGCATTCCGGGCTTTGGATTTGCTGATGAAGTATTCTCGTTGGTCACTAAACCATGTCACGTCACTAAAAATGTTCGATTGACCAATGAGGGCACAGTTGACTCCGTAAAACTAAAACCCGGAACACGGCCAATGCAATTTATTATAAGAAAGCTCTTATCTTACTGTGATTCGAACTCCAAAGTCCAAACACGCTGTCCACACGCTGTCCAAATAGGCCTTTTGATACTCAAAGACTTAGATGGAAAAAACAGTCACTTTCATTTCAAGAAGACAACATTCAATTTCAAGGTTGCACATATTTTTCATCTGAAACAACGGGACTAGAAACTACGTTTCAATTCTTCTCGTAATATTTTCCTTCAGATTTTATCAAAAAAAAAATAGCTGAAGAAACAAACAGATACTCTGTCCAAAAGCAACCTGTTCGTCCTGATTGTGTAACTGAAAATGAGTTGCGTAAATATATGGGGATATTGATATTTATGTCCATACATCACTACTCTAACGTTCGTTCCTATTGGGGTAATGAACATAGTTTTCAGGCCATAAAAGAAACCATGCCTGTAAATAGGTTTGAAAAGATTAGGCGCATCCTTCATTTCAATGACAATGATATACACAAGCCAGTAAAAGATCCCAATCACGACAAGCTCCACAAGATCCGCCCGATTATAGATCATCTGAATGAACGATTTTCTAGCGTACCCATGGATCAGCGTCTCTCAATAGATGAGCAAATGTGCGCTACAAAAAAGGCCACTTCATGAAACAGGCAAATACCTTGAAACCGCATAAATGGGGATTCAAACTTTTCATGCTTGTGTTCTTTGACGGGTTATGCCTACAAATTTATAATTTACTCAGGAAAACACAATGAGACAGATATCGGAGCGGTTGGTAATGTCGTGATAACACTATCTCGGGGAATCCAAAGAAGAGTGAACCATACTTTGACAACTTTTTTACCTCTTTGCCTCTTATGTACTATATGGCAAAAGACGGAATCATATGCTTGGGAACAGTGCAAAGAAACCGTCTAGGTAAAAGCTGCAAATTGCCAACAAAGCAACAAGTCACGGCAAGGTCTGTGGAGAGAGGATCCTACGAGGAATATGTGACCAGTTATGATGGAGTAGAAATGTCGTCAGTAAGCTGGAAAGACAATAAGCAGGTGACTTTGTTGTCAACTTATGTGGGCGCGGATCCAGTTTCTTCAATTGAAAGGTACGACAAGGCTGAAAAAAAGAAGGAAGCACGGTATAAGCGTGGATTTGATGGATTCATACTTGGGCAGGCACAGGATCCGAATGAAAAGTAGGAAGTGGTATATGAGACTATTCCATCACCTTCTGGAATTGACGGTAAAAAATGCATGGGTGCTTTATAATCTAGTTTGTGCCAAAAAGGGGATTGTCGCTAAGGATATTATGAAATTAGCCGACTTCAGAACAGAACTTGCTGATACCCATTGCAAGTATAAAACCCACATTCAACCAGCCAGAGGTCGTCCAAGCAGTAGCTTTTCAGAAGAACCAACCCCCAAACGAGTAATGCCATCAAAAGACATAATACGTGATGGACCGATCACAAACAAATAAGACATGATCATCGTATGCGATGTATGATGACGGGTTGTAAGCTTCTCAGTAGCATTATGTGCGAAAAATGCAAAGTTTACTTGTGTTCAAAAAAAAAAAAAAAGCTCAGATTGTTTTAATAAATTTCATATGCAATATAATTTTTTTTTAAATAAATAAAAGTTTCATAATTTTTTCATTTTTCTTCATATTAAATATTCCAGGTCTCGGTTGAGCTTCAAATGCATGTTGTAACAAAAATGATACAACAAGTTTTTCTTTCTAACCACCATTATTATAAAAGCAGGATTTTTTTTTTAAATATTTTTTGTTGTTATCTATAAATATTTTGCTACCTCATGATATTTTTTCTTTGGAAATTAATAGAAAATTCATGCATTTAAGGGTTAAGACACAACTTAAAAAAATAAAAATGCCTATAAAAGGCGCCATCTGTTTTAAAAGTGGTAGGAGTGACAGCCTGTTGGGTAGGAAGAACTCAACAACAACGCAGTTGAGGAGTATGCATAATTTATGCAGGAAACACAACAATTCTGGCGTTAGACATTACATCAAAATTGATTTCGTCTCAAGTGCTTTATAAAAAAAAAATAAAACTCAGGCCTATGCGTGCATATTGCCTTTCCGTCGACAATAGCCAATATTGAGAACAACAATTTAATCCCGAAAAACACTTTTACTATGTTCTCTACGCAGCAGAGATGTAGAAGATTTCCAAACCTAGTCCCCATCAACACCACAAAATCCAAAAGTCGCTAACATCATAAACTTGAAAATATTTAGATTCGAAAAGTTTTCCACCACCACTGTGTGATGGAAGAAGATCCTCTGCAAAAAAGAAAATTTCTTCCATGAAAAAAAAAAAAAAAAAACAAGACTACCTATACCTTCAAGCGTTGATTTACACTTTCAAGGACAGAGAGCAAACACAAACAAAAAACTAATAAGGACGCACGCAACAGGACTGACTTTTTAATAATGAACACTACAAGGTGGCAGCACCACACAAGTAGCATAGACAGGAAAACTATGATATGAACATATTTCTAAGTTTTGAAGAATTTCATCCTACTCCAAGGACGAGGAATAAAGTTAACACAATTCCTTATAATTGTTTTGATATACTAAAGTGCTAAATAAATGGGACTTTTCAAAGAAAATTCAATTCTATGTCAGGAGATTGACAAACAATCTAACACACACACACACAATGCAATCATAGTTCCGATTTAATTAACAAATTTTAAGTTTTCTTCGGTTCCGCAAGATCCTTTTTAATTAACTTTCCAGTTGAACTCTGTTTGGATAGTTTCAAGTCCGATTGGATGCAGCTACTTTACTTGAATTCTTCAAAAGCGGTCCGATAAAACTTTTAATATCTCTTCCTGGAAAATGGATAAAAATCCTTTTCGAATCACTATATATATTTATGTACAGCGGAAGTTATAGTTCTAATATATCGTCTCCCCTGACCGAAAAGGGTTGAGTAACTTTTACCTCTACATGATACTTTTTGAAAAAAAAAAAAATGAAAACTTTCTCCAAAACCCACCACCAACATTGCCAATGTACGACAAAGTTTCTTTGTACAGATCATGGTGTTAATTCCATAGTCCTTTGGTAAACTAAATTAAATTCCAAACGATCATTTGAGATTTAGTACAAGAACTACCATCTTCCACAGCGATATTTAGTGTTAGCCTTGCGTGTGTACTTTTAATAAAATTTAAGTCGTTTTTGTTGTCATTGAAAATTTACCTAGTCAAGGGGCATTTTTTTGACACCCCACCTCTAATAAAATGATATCCTTCCGAAGAAAATTAAAGCGATGGTCCAGAACCAAATAAATGGCTGTATGTATGATGGTTTCAATGGAAAGGAAAAAAAACTTTCATGATACACTCTATGCGTTCGCATAGATACATTCAAATCGATTTGTATACATAGGAGTCTGCTTGCCGCCGTCTCTCATCCTGTATCAATTAAATAAACCACTGAAATATGCTCAACATGTGCAGATGCGAATAGATAAAAAAGGATTAGGTGTTGATTTGATTTTGTTTAAGGATTTTATCGTAATCCTCTCGATGCAGGGTGCTGCAGTTGCAATAGTTGCAAATATTTGTTCGGACATAGTGGATTTGTGAGTTTCGAGTTTTTTTGTTTCGTTTGTGTGTGTGTTTTTTTTTCTCGTCCTGGTTATTGTTACGAGTAGTTGTTAGTTGAGGATACAAACGATGGAGTATTTCATGAAGCGGAGGATGTTTCAGGAACTGGATTTGAAAGTGGATTGGTTTTTAGAACGACTGTTCGGAATATAAATTAGAGGTCAACGAAAAACGTGATGATTTTTAGTTTAGAATATGCTGCAACTTATAATCCTTAAAAATACATAGAAAATGCGATTTTATGCCCACAAAACTAACATAATTCAGGCTTTGGATACGGCTACCACAACGAAACGAGCTAATCCTAAGGGTAGTTGATGGTTAAGCCTTAATGCTCTTTAGTACTTCCGAGGCAATGAATTCTTACTTAAATAAGCGGCGCTGTGTTCCGGAAAGAACCTTTGACTCAACTTAACATGCCTCTCCAATTATCCCGTTCCACAGCTAACTTCCTCCAGTTGCGCACTCCAAGATGGTCGTGGTCGGTTTGTACTTATGCACACCACTTAGGGCGAGGTTTTCCTCTACTGTATGACGTTTGGCTGGGAATCGAAGACTCTGCGAACCGGAGTATTGGTGTCCATTAGTGCTACATGCTCTACATAGTTCTTGGTTGAACCTACTAGGTTGAACCTTGGTTGAAACTTCGTCCTCATAGCACGTTAATGTAAACGGAACCAAAGATTTTACAAAGAAACGATCAAGGATTTCTTCATCCACTTTTGATACGGTCCATGATTCAGCGCTGTAGAGCAGGACTGGGATGATCAGGGTCTTATATAGGATCTCCTTAGTAGTTCGAGTGAGGGCTTTACTACTGAATTACCTTCTTAGCACGAAGAAACAGCGGTTGGCTAGAGTAATTCTTCGTTTAATTTCTGACGAGATGTTGTTGTCAGAGTTGACAGCGGAGCTTAGATAGATAAAGGCCCGTGCTACGACAAAGTTATATCTGTCAATGGTGATGTTCTTTCTAATTTGTCGATGTTGTGTGTCCTTTCGTGTTGACATCATATACTTAGTCTTACCCTCATTTACTGCTAAACCCATTTTTGCTGTTCCTTCTCTATACTAGCAAACGTGGCTATGACATAACGTTGATTCCGACCAATTATGCCAATATTGTCGGTGTATGCTAGTAGTAAGTTTTAATGACTTTTGGAATATTAGGCATCTGGTGTTGGTTCAGGCGTTTTGCACAATTCTCCCAAGAACCAAATTAAATATGTCACATGACAGCGCATTGCCTAGCCTAAATCCTTTTTTGATATCGAATGTGTCATTTAGGTCGTTTCCGACACTGATCAAGCAGCGAGAATTCACCATCGTCATCCTGCAAAGACGGACGAGATTGGGCGGTATACCAAAACTAGACATGGCTCTGTATAGCTCGTCTCAATAAATTTGTCATATGTGGCTTCGAAATGGATGAATAGATGGTGGGTATCGATTTGGACTTCTTGGTTTTTTTCCAGGATCCGCCGAAGTGTGAAGATTTGATCAGTTGTGAACTTTCGTGGCCTAAAACCACACTGATAAGCGCCGATCAGATTGCTGGTAAACGGTTTCAGCCATTTACATATTACGCCAGATAGGAATTTATAGTAGATGTTGAGGAGACTTATGTCTCTGTAGCTGGCGCAGTTCAGAGGGTCTCCTTTTATGTGGATCGGGCAAACGATGCTGAGGTCCCATTCTTCAGACATGCTTTCTTCCGACCATATTTGGCTTATGAGTTGGTGAATGTTACTTACCAAGTCATCTCCGAAGGCTTTATCAAGCTCAGCGAGAAGGCAAGTTAAGGTACTGCTATCCTCATTTCACTCAGGTCGGTTCGTTGGCAGTTTTCGCTGTCGTTGCCAATATTCAGTGGTTCGTTCTGCCTTACAGCGGAATGTTGGTTGTCATCGCCGTTTAAAAGTCTGCAGAAGTGATTCTTCCATATCCTCAGCATCGACTTTGTTTTAGCAACTATATTTCCTTGTTCAACTCGACAGGATTCTGTTCGAGCATTGTATCCTTGGATTTGACGTTTTACACTTTGGTAAAACTGGCAAACATCGTTCCTCGATCATTTTTCTTGTTTTTTTTCTTCTTTCTGACAAGCCGTTGTACTTCGCTTCTTCTTTGTCTATAGAGCTCAATAGCAGCTCTCTTCTTCAGAGGCAGCTTAGCCTTGGAGGCCTCGATCTTGTTGATTTTGCGAGCATCTGCCGGAAGTCTTCAGCAAACCACGGGTTTTTTGCTGGTGAACGCGAGAAACCTAGCATATCAGTTGTGGCTGATCGTTGTCATCATTGCCATAGGTTGTCATAGGTTATTGGTACCTACAACTTAACCTGAAAAAAAAATCGTGTTCCGGGAGCTTTGCGCCTACAATGTATGGTCATAGTTTATGGGGAATTTACGCCCATATAAAGCTCCAAGGTCCAGTGAAGCAGTTGAAATAAAATATCGTTCATTAACGATCCATAAAGGGTCTCAAACCCAGCCAAGCTTCTCCATTAATAGTGTGTGAGAACGTCAATTTTTACGCCAAATAATGAGACCTTCTCTTTAATGCCGAAGAAGAACGGCAAATTTAAGAAACTCCTCATGGTTCTTGGATGTTCATCAGATTTTCGGAAGAGGTGGGGCAGTGAAAAAAGATTAAATGTTGGCAATGTAGGTATTTTAGCCAGAGACACTCCGCTTTGGAGACCACAGGCCACTACAAGGTTAGGCCACCAGGTCAATGAACTGAGCGAAAGCCGCATCTGTTGAAATTTCATCAGAGAAAGTTAAAAAGTTTACATACTTCGAACTTCGAATAATATAAGACTGTTCTGAGTAGCTTCTCAAATCTGACTCTAAAATTCGGCGAAAGATTTTGGATCACAACATTTAACTTTGAACCATTCAGTAGGTTTTGGGCCCGCTTCGGGACGTTCATAGTGAATATGTAGTTTTAGTTGATTAAAAATGGAAGAGCGCTTTAAGTAGGCGCTTCAATCATCGCGCCCATCGATATATTTGGATCTTCAGTTTGACAGTTTTCAATCAAAACTTAAGGGCCGCACAGAATGCGTAGCTGAAGCTTGAACCTGGAGTCAGAAGTTAAAAACAAGGCCCTTACGCAATGTGTATCTTCGTGAATCTGTAGTTTGAAGTTGAATGGAGGACAACTTTATGCAATAAATGTACCTCTCTTTTTTTTTTGGACGGGCTCAGTGGCGCGATGGTTAGTGCGATGGAAGTGCCGCGCAGAAGGTCTGGGTTCGATTCCCAGCCGTAGCAACACCTAAATGATTTTTCACTGGCCCTCTTCTCGTGATGATCTGACATCATCCGAGTAGTATCAATTGTCATGAAAAGCTTATCTCAACTTAGCCGTTCGGATTCGGCATAAAACAGGAGGTCCCGCCATCGTGCTAAGAAGTACACACGCACACATGAATGGTTGTGGGAAAAAAGCTAGGCCCTGGGTACTAACGAGCCTGTTGCGCCATACATTTTTTTTTTATTTTGCATCTCTCTTTTGACAGCGATACAAGATACCAGCTACAGATAAGCATTCTGGGCGGACCTTTAGGTTTTGTTAATATCGTTTCTTTTTTTTTAAAAACTGGCACTTATTTGCATGCAAAAAGATCACACTTTCCAGATTTTGACATGTGTGCATCTATTCCTAAAGACTTGTCTATCATCGGAGCTTTTGTTTAAAGACCTTGTATGGTTGCAATCAATTCCAGAACATCAATCGGGATTATCCATTAGCAGTCGGTTCACTTTGAAATGAACACTCCAATTTACCACACACACACACACCCATAAATCCTCTTGAAGTAGTTCTGGAAAATCCAAACAGCTTAACTCATTGAACCGAATAACAAGGAAACCGGCTCTCCTGCTCTGTCCATCTCTTTGCCATAGAAACCTTATACATATTATAGAAATAGTTTCCACCATTTTACCCCATAAAGCTGTTCGCGTTTCATTTAATTAAAATGAATTTCGTCACATACACTCATCTGTGCCCTTTACACATTGTTCAACAATTGTACACGTCCGTTTCTCCCACCCTCGCTACGCGTATCTGAAAGTTCTGCTGATGCACTTCAACTACTCATCACAAGTGCACAGGATCCCCGTTGCATGCCATGCAAAAAGTTTAAAACAAAATAGTTGTTGCAGAGGTGTGTGGGTGGGTATACTTACATTTTCATGCTTGAAGAAGCAAAGCATTTTCAGTTCACGGAAAACTCGCTTCGATGATACCAAGGATTGGAATACATTGGGAAGCTTTTTGAGTGCAACTCGTCGTCCATCTCGTGGATCTGTGACAGCCCTGTAAAGATACAAAAAAAAATAGAAAACATCAATTAGTGATAATTTATAGTTTAGTTGATTTATATAAATTGAATGTAATAGATTTTTTTTCTTTTGCACATCTCTACTTTTTCATGTATTGGTTATGTTTGTGAAGAACTTTCAAAGGGGAAAGTGGAATTTTTTTTAAGTAGAGTGTGGTCGTGTTTATTTTTTATAAATCTTAATCTCGCGAGTCTTTTACAAGACATACTTTGATTACGGCACATACAAGCAGCCATCATTTAAATTAATTATCATATCATCAAAGACGCAGGCATACATGCACTCACGTACACTACCAGATACGTTGACTTTAATTACAGAACTGCAAACGTACATGGGGATGGTGATAAGCCCGCACCAGAACAAAGGAATACTTAAAAGGAATTATGCGCAGCGAAGCGACAGCTTTGTGAGAACTTTCACTACCTACTCGGCGAACTTGTTTACAAATGTGTCTTCTAAGCTGGCAAGGTAAACTAGTTGGCTAGGTTCACGTACGACAGGTAACAACGAACATGCCGGTAAGGTCTAACTTCTCACAGGGAATTAGACATTTACAAGTCATCTGGCCTTGAAAACCTGTGTCGATTTTTTTTATTTTATCCAGAGCCTTTCATAGGCAACATCTTGTAACAGTCACTATTAACTTAGTCAAGATGTGGCTAAGCTCTTGAGTTACATATCTTCGGTGGCCTCAAGGCATGCGGTATTCTTTCATTAGTCCGTGATTTTTGAGTTATCATTTATTGGATTTTTTTTTGTAATTATTTTGAGAACCTTAATTGCAAGAGATTTAGTGGAGATATTACGAGAAAAATGTACATCCCAACAACTTTAGGGCAGCATAACTCGAAAGGGTGAAACCACGTCAAGGTTTATGGGTATGATTTACGGCAAATGCCATTCTTTTGATGTCAAAATGTATACACACATGAATAACAATTACAAGCCCGATATAGGGTTTTTTTTTTGCCATTTTCCATATCGCCGGCAGGTCCATCAGTGGAAGGCTGGGAACTACCATGGCACTGTTTATTCATTACCAAGAGGGCTGCGTATCATTTTCGCCTTCTAGTTGGGATTAACTATTTAGAAACCGCCTAGTTGTAGCTTGGACAGTTGCTGAGGGCTTCTAGCAATACAAGGAAAAAAGATATAAGACAGCATGGACAAACCTTGACGGTGAGAAGTGTAGTTGAATATCATGATATTGATGCAACGAACTACAGACGAATAACAGCACTGGCGACTGAGGCCATCAGCTTGAATATCATGGCTTGACCAGTTTCTATGTTTTAACAAAAATTAAGATGCTTGTTTGGTTAGGGCCAAGGGGGCTTATGCATTCAACTTGATTCCATTTAAGTCTCAAGTGAGTGTTTTAGCATTAGAAATAAGTAGGGACTACATTTGCAAAAAAAAAACTAATAGAATCTGGAACACTTCGTGTGAAGATCCTATTGTAACATAGCTTTTATGAAGCTTGTTTGCTTGGCTATAGCAAACGCTTATTAACGACAACATGCAATAGTTACAATCAAACCTGTATCCTGTAGCCAAAAACGACTAATAAAATCACAGAGAAACACCTGGCATAAGCCCCTCTTAGCAACTTGGCAGGCTCTTTCGGATATTATCCCACAACGGCTGGAGACTATTTCAAAAGGCTTTTTCGAGTTGGTAGACATTCCATTTTATACTTCCTGCTGACGTGAGCCGTAGGAGAGAAGATGAAAGATGCATCATTCAAAGTAAAATTTGGCGAACCAAGAACTACAAGGCTAGGGGCATTCTTAAGCTCTGGTTAGCCTAAAACCAACATTTCTTCACCTGCTTAAAGGAAGTGAAGACAAATTTAATTTCGAATTTAATGAGACCTTACACCAATGAAACTAAAAGACAACAACGAGACCGCCAGCTAAATCGATTGGCTTAAACCATAAAGGGGACTAAACTGCTCTTTACCTAAACCAAAGATTATAAAGTCATATACAGATGACGCACTGCATACAAGAAAAACTGTTCTATGACGGGTCGTACTGGCGCAGCCCGCCATATATTTGGGTCTCGTTTGTCATGTGTGCACGACAAACCATGAAGCTGGATAGCAAAAGTTTCAGTTTTTTGCTCTCAATGCGTCATCTGTATGGCTTTGTAATCTTTGCCTAAACTTAAGAAGACCAAGACAGAGAGGAACCATCGAACAACGCAAGGAGTGAACCAGCTTCCGGGGAAGAGAATACGGACTCAGCTTCTTCATGTATCAGGATAGGAAGGCCCAATCGTTTTAAAACCCCGCAACAATTGGAGATCGACAACGAAACATACACTGAACTTAGTGGACTCTGTCCAAAAGAGGTGCAATACGCATTATACACGATTCTTCCTGCAACCGAAGAAGTAGGAGATCTGTCTGTACAAACGTTGATCATGTCTTCACAATCGATGCCGTTCACGTTGACATGTCGACTTTTGTTCAAAATTAATGAAGCGCGGCCCGGTCTTCCAAAAAGGAGACCATTTTTGAACTGGGCCAACTACAGAGGCATGAGTCTCCTCAACATTCCTCAACACCGCCTACATGATCCTATCTGCAGTGATATGTGAATGACTGCAACCGTTTACCAACAACCCGATCGGCCCTTGTCAGTGTGGTTTTACGCCAGGAGAGTCCACAGCTGATCAAATCTGTACACTTCGGCAGATCCTGGAAAAAATCCAAGAAGTTCAAATCGATACCCAGCACCTTTTCTAGCCGCATACGACAGCATTTATAGAAACGAACTGTGCAGAGCCATGTCTAGTTTTCGTATATCACCTTAACCCATCCGCCTGGGAACGATAACGTTGGAGAATTAAGAATTATCGCGGCCCCAGCAGGGTCGGAAACAACCACACCCTTCATTCGAACTACAAAGGAGACCATATATAGGACTCTTATCATCCCAGTCCTACTTTACGTCGCTGAAGCATGGACCGTTTCAAAAGCGAATGAAGAAATCCTTGGTCAATTCGAGAGGAAAATTCCTCGAAAAATCTTCGGTCCCGTTTGCGTTGACAGGCTTTGGAGACGAAAATTCAACCAAGAACTATTGCAGCTGTACAGCGACATGCCCCTGTTCAAAAAACTTCGTTTTGGACGTATAAGATGGCTAGGACATGTAGAACGAATGGACACCAATACTCCCAGCCAGGCATCGGACTACAAAGCCTTAAGTAGCGCGCACAATGAGAAACCGACCTCACCAACTTGGAGTGCGCAACTGCAGCAGTTATCTAAGGACCGGGCTAATTGGAAAGGCATCTTGCTTGAAGCCCAGGTCCATTCTGGACTGAAGCGTTACTTAAGCAAGTTAGTTTCAGGCGTTCACATATGACGGCAGATAGGATCTTGTAGGTGATGTTAAGAAGACTTATACCTCTGTAGTTGGAGCAGTTCAGAGGGTCTCCTTTTTTGTAGATCCGGCA
The DNA here is from genome assembly GCA_949824845.1 of Rhingia rostrata. Lineage (NCBI taxonomy): Eukaryota > Metazoa > Arthropoda > Insecta > Diptera > Syrphidae > Rhingia > Rhingia rostrata. The sequence continues at coordinate 40,225,716 of OX463757.1, forward strand.
AACGATGCTGAAATTCCATTCTTCAGGCATACTTTCATAAGACTAGATTTGGCTTATGAGTTAGTGGATGTTACTTACAAAGTCATCTCCGCGGGCTTGAAAAAGCTCAGCGGGAAGGCCGTCATTTCCAGCAGCTTTATTAATCTTGAGTTTAGATATTGGTATCCCCACGTCACTCAGGTCGGGTGGTTGGCAGTTTTCGCTGTCGTTGCCAATATTAAATGACTTGTTCTGCCTGACAGCAGAATGTTGTTCGTCATCGCCGTTTCACAGTCTGCGAAAGTGTTTCGGCCATACCCTCAGCATCGACTGTGTCTCAACAACGATATTTCTATGTTTATCTCGACAGGATTTTGTTTGGGCCTTGATCCTTGGCTTTGAGGTTTCATACTTTAATAAAACTAGCGAACATCGTTCCTGGAGTGGCACTTATCTATATCTTCGATCGCGCGCTTTTCCAGCTCTTTTTTCTTCCTTCTGAAAAGCCGGTGTTCTTCCATTCTTCTTCGCCTATAGAGCTCGATGGCAGCTCTCGTCTTCATCTGCGGCTTAGCCTTGTAGGCCTCGTTCTTGGCTGCGGCGAGCAACTGTCGGCATTCCTCATCAGTTGCGGCTGATCTAATGGCCTGTTGGCATCTTTGCCATTGTTCTTCGACATGCTGGTCGATGCTGGTGGTATGGTGTGAATCGGGAGGTTAGGGGATATGCGTTACGCGAAATTCTTGGCGGTCTCTTGCAATTGCAGTCTTTCGACAAAAAATTTGTTCACCGTATTTATGATTATATGGTGTAGTGGATATCCACATTCTTACCTTGGCTGCAACAACATAGTGGTCCGAGTCGATGTAAGATCCTCGAAATGTTCGGACATCCAAAAAGATTAAATGGTGATCCGAACATTCGACCATTTTTTTATATAAAATCTAAAAGACATCAATAGGACATCCTGTATCCTGGTTAGGTTTCTTATAAAAGAAGATAGCACTCCTGCTGTGCTGTGCCTCGTTGTGTAGCTGAGCTGTTACCTACACTGACGATGGTCTGCAAAATGTGTTAAGTGAAGTCTCAGTTATATAAGCACTGAGACTTTCTCGATAAGCGACGTGCTTTTAAATAGACATGATATCAGGCTAGTAGCCCTTACATTTCTAAGTTTAGTGTGTGAAGTCCAACCTTAATTGTAGATATGAAGTACCTTTGCTCTTGTCCAGGCAATGGCTATAATACAGAGAGCTAAAAAGCCTCTGAGGATACCAACAGACCAGGATGTATTTAACACGCTTCAAGACCATTGAAGTTGTCCAGGAAAGATAAAATCTGGTCATGGGAGCTTAAATACTTCAAAACTGGAACGTTTTTTTTAAAGGTTTTTTTTCGTCAATCTAGATCTGCAGATGGGCATTCGCTTCCTAGGCTGCATGCAAATCAGTGATAGTGATCATGTCCATAGGGAGCTTTGGAGATCTGGCAATCCATATCAAGTTCGAGTAAGTCGCTTTCCTTCTTTTGGTGTAGAGCTTGTAGTTCCGCATTCGGGTATTAAGCATTAAACGAAACCGTCAATTTTATGTAATCAGCAGATGCTGTACCAATTGCGGGATAAATAAATAAGCAATCGATTGTCGGATCTCACAATGTTGTCAGGAATCTTCAATAAACATTTACTGAATATTAGGTTGTCAGTTGGAAGCGACTAGGACAGCTCACACGATTATAAGATATCAAGGATTAGTTTCTAATTGATTAGTTAATTACTTAACGGGTCTTTGCTTGAGACCAAGCTGCCTTTTATCCTCTTCGATCTTGAGCACAATGCTTCCAGTCGTTTAGTCTAAGAGCTCTTAAAAAAACGACCTCTGGATCATTAAACAGGAGGTTCAGTCCTCCATGTCACCTCGAACCTGAAGGCTGGGACACAAAGGTTCTCTTAGCTAAAGCATTACTGTTCATTAGCTCAATATGGCCGAGCCAACGTAGTCGTCGTTTTTTCACCGTTCGTACAACATTAACTATTACATCGCTGCAGTGGCCTATAATTAAGACAATTAAGTGCGACTACCTGATTTAAATCCCTGGAAGTAACTGTCCCGCTTATTGCAAAAGTCTGACTAACATCCAACAAACTAAATGATATTTATAAAAGATCAACTTACACAAAATCAACGCAGAACAAACGAATAAATAGCCCCTGGACAACCCCTTACCTTATCATTGAATGCAAAAAAAGGGATGAACTCTACAGAAGGTGGAAAAATAATAGAGGCAACAAATCCTTTGAAAGAGAGTATACAAATTATATGAACAAAACAAATAAAATGATAGCAGCTCAAAAATCTAACTTTTATAAGAACCAAATCATCCAATTTAAGGCAGATCCTAGAAAAACCTGGGGATTAATAAACCAAATATTAGGAAGGAAAAGGTCAAATATTGATGATGCGATGATTAAAAATTTTTCAATTGAAATCAAAACATTATCCAAGAATTGTGCACAACTTTTCTCTACACAGACGTCGCAAATTATCCATCACTGTAACTCTATCACATCGAATCATAGGAATGCAAGGGTAGAGAACTCTATTTTCGCTAATGCTACAAATATCCAAGAAATGAGTGCCATTATAAGTTCCCTTGGTGAAGACAAATCGCCAGGAATTGATAGAATTAGAGCCGTTGATATCAGAAGACACGCCGAAATATTTGCTCCTATTCTATGTAAACTGTTTAACCTTAGCCTGACACAGTCAAAAATCCCGTCAACACTGAAAACCGCTGTCGTGAGGCCGATCTATAAGAATGGAGTTAAAAATCAACTAAGCAATTATAGACTAATATCAATACTTCCAGTAGTTGAAAAGTGTCTGGAAGGCGTAATTTCGCAAAGATTGCAGAGTTTTATTGACAAGCACTCTCTTATTCATAAAAGTCAATACGGGTTTCAAAAAAACAGAAATACAGGCAAACTGCTAGGTGAATTCGTAAACTGTATCAATGATAGTTTAAACAAAAGCCATCATGTTCTAGTCCTGTTCATGGATTTCAGTAAAGCTTTTGACACTCTTAACCATTCAAAGTGAAGCGCTTAGACGGATTGGCATACGAGGAGTAATGGCTGATTGGCTCAAGGATTATTTACACAACAGGATGTTTTGCGTAAAAATTAAGGACGTGATGAGTGAGAAAAGAGACGTGCAGTATGGAGTCCCTCAGGGATCAAAACTTGGTCCAATTCTCTTCATCCTATACACGAATGAACTACGTCGTGTTTTTAAACAAAGCATTCTTTTTGCCTTTGCAGACGACACGGCGATTGTGGTACGCCACAGGTCTCTCGACACAGCGACGAGAATTTTGCAGGAGGAATTGAATGCTGCAGTTAAATGGTGCCACGATAACGGTCTAGTTATTAACGTATCAAAAACCAAGATGATACATATCCGGAGTCCACAATTCAAGCCCACACAGAGTAGAATATACTTGAGAAATGATGCCTGTCCGAACACTGCAAACGAAACTATTGAATTAGTAGAAAGCTACAAATATCTTGGAGTTATCATTGACTCTCATTTTCTATGGAGCAAACACATCGACAAGCTTCGCATGGATCTGAAGAAGGCGTTATACGCATTGGCCCCTTTGCGGTACCATGCCACGGTTCCTGTCTTAAAACAAGTGTACTATTCCCTAGTTGAGTCCAAGTTACGGTATGGTATACTTGCCTGGGGCAACGCAGCAACAACCCACATCAAAAAATTACAAAGCCTTCAAAACTCAGCGCTGAAACAAATAAACTCGAGCTATCCGCCCAACGATGAAAGAACGTTCAAAGTTCTTCAGGTCGAGCAAATTTATAAGATGACACTAATACTGGAGTACTTTGACGATGACCGTTTTATTCGACCAATAAACCATGTTATCAACACCAGAAGACGTGCCCAAGGTATGCTTCAATTGCCAAGAGATTATAATGTTTATGGTAGACGACAACTTCAATACAGCGTTCCAGCATCAATTAACGAATTACCTCGAGAACTAGTGAGCATAGAGAATTACAAGACCAGAATAAAAAACATTAAACATTTCTTATTAAACTCAAGTCATTAACTTATCCATAAAGTTTTTGTGTGTACTATCTAAGTTTTTTTTTGAAAATATTTACAACTTTCACTCTCAAGCTTACTTATATAATTTAAACCTAAAGAAACACAACCTTCTGCAGACAAGCCACATGGCTTCGCAGAAACGTATATAAAATTGTTAAGTCTATATAAATACACAAATAAATAAAAAAAAAAAAAAGTACTACACTATAACGACAAGTTTCTCGGCGTTTGAGTGTTGCCACATCGAAAAAAAAAAACAACCCAAGTTTTTTTTTTTTTATTCATCCGTACTACTATTCACCACAAGAGCCATTCATTCAGAGAAAAGATGGATGTCCTCTGAAATATTTTAGTTTCCACGTGCAATTCCACTTAATTTAATGCAAGACCCTCAATCGATCATTTACATAATGAATTCCCTCATGCTGGTATCCGCGCAACAATAGACTCGAATATTAAAGCCACAACTCATGCCACAAACTTCCGTCTCGAAGTTTTTGAGTTTTCCCTTAATTTATCAGCACTTTTGGAATCTCTCAACTTTTCTCAAGGAACTTCCTCCAAGTGCATTTATAATGCAATCCACGTCAATATTCGTTTACCCAAACATGTCGATGTGTGTGAGTAAGAATGCCCTGAACCGAAATGGGGTACACGATTAAAAAAAATACCACCACATGAGCACAAAAGTGTCAATAAACTTTATTGCAACGACAAGCCATCGAAGACAGGCTAATTTATAAAAAAAATTTTTTTTTTTTAATTTAATTCCTTTCTGCATCAGGAAAGTGGTTCCTCCTCATTTTTGTGTGCACATTGTCTCGAACTTTTTTGTTTTGTCTCGATTTTAACTCATCGATCATTTTTTCGCATCGCATGCAGACGATGATGAGGATGAGGCTGAGGCTGAGGCTGAGGATGAGGATGAGGCTGAGGATGAGGATGGTGGTGGTGGTGGTGATGATGATGATGACGACAAACGACGATGGTTATATAGAAACGGACATCTCATGCAAGCAGAAAGACAAAAGAATTTCGCACGCTGAATGCGATGATTCGATTCGAGGAAATTCGTGATGACGAACAAAGGGAAACGCTCATCGTCGTCCCTTTTGTGTAGATTTTGATCTACCAGAGTCTCCCCTTCAGTTGATGGTCCTTCTCTTCGAGACGTCTTTGTCGTTATTGTGGACGTCCTAGAGCATTGTTTGGTGGACCCTAACTCACTGCAGTTACTGTCTGTCTCTCTATACAGGACGTCATCGCATGCGATAATCCTTGATGTGCCACTTTAAATTATTATCAACTGCGGAGTAAAATTTTTCTCATTAGAAAAAAAAAAAAATTAAAATAAATGAACACTACCGTCCAAGGAGACGACATGGCAGGCACAGTACAACTCGACGCCTGAATTATTTCAGTGTCACCCTCGGTAATACGACGAGTCTATGTTTAGCTTACGGAAATGGAATATCGAGAGAATCGAATTGATAAAATGGGAGCCCAGGACGCGCTGGGATAACTGGACACAAGAAGAACATGAAATGAAATGAAACCCTCCATCGATAGATAAAATGTGCTTGACTCGGTTTTACGGCTCTGCAACGGCACTGCTACCTTTTCGAAAGTAATACGATGTCCTGCTGTTGCCATCATCTTTATTGAATGCCGTATACCCAGTGCGCCATGACTACTACCTCTCTGCCATGGCATGTAATCCTTAAATGTGGTTAGCGCTGGGATGTGTACACTTTGTACACATCGGGTGCAAATTAAATGTCTGGCTATACGGTTGCAATGCATCGAGCGCCATCATTATTCCGATCGAAATTGGGTATAAGGAAATAATTGTACCTTCGGGCTGTTGTTGGTGAAACCCTTCACAAGCGCACCACTCGTCGCATAACCACTCTCCTCGTTTGTTGCTGCTCCTGCAGTCCTCTGGCACAAGGCGATAGACAGATGACATGGTAAATTGTTCAAATTGATGTCACGTACATATGTGCATGGAGACACGATATCCGGAACGAGTAGTAATACAGATGAAGAACTCATCCTTCAGTGTGCTATGCGAGTGTGTGTTTGTGTCATTTAAGTGAATTTGTTTATCGATAAGAGTGTTGGTGGTGTCCTGGAATTTTGTGTGAGCGGGAGACTTCTCCCAAGACCGGAATTTCACAAAATGGACATTAGTTAAATGTAAATACATTTATGGTGTAATTAAAATGGACAAATTGCAGGATGTGGAGACAGACGAATATCATCAGCATGCGAGTGGAAAGGAAAATTCATTTTAATTGAAAGTTTGCATTGCATTAGGTTCGTTGGCAGGGTCAGTGTTAGGAGGGTTTGTTTTATCTTCTCATTTCAATGAGAAGACCGGAACCAACTTTTTCTCAATATGGATAGTTTTAGTTTAATTTGAGAAAAAGGCCGTGCCCAACATTCAACGCTCAACGAAAGTTGACCAGGATCAGCAAAAAAAAAAAAAAAAACGGAAGAGATAGTAAGGCTGCAGTAAAACTTTGCAAATGGTTACTCTGGAAACGATTCTATAAGTTCTTTTCAAATAGAACTTGCAACGTACACAGGATTCATTTTGATACACCCTTTCAGAGTAGGTACAGAGGATAAGACTTGAACAAATAAATGCCTTTTCGACGTGGTAATTAGTAGTTCGACAGGACTTTTCCAGTGATTTTATAATTTTATGCTTCATGCAAGGCACCTGGTATCAACTTCCATATGGGGTGGCTCAAGGGCAGCTTGCTTTTAAGGAACCTATACCAGGGCTCATAAAATACAATTCTGCACAAAAGACTTGTTAAAAAGTTGCATCGATCATTAAGGGCACCCTACATAAACATAAGTCGAAACAGGTAAAATGCGGCCAACTTGGATCTCCGATTTTACCTCTTTCGAATTTTGTTACCATAACGACCATAACTTGTCTTGTCTTGAATTTGATGAACATGAGTATGTAGCGACGACCGCTGACTAAAATTGTGTTTCTTTCTAATTTTTCCAAACTTTAATCCACTGATGCAACAATTTACTGTTTTAGCAACAGAGAAGGATTTTGGACCTGCGAAAATAAGATCTGATGAAACTACTTTCGGCCATTAAAGGGTGGCACAGGTCACCCTTTAATGGCCGAAAGTGAACTTTCGAACGCTTTCTGCAGCCTCGGTTTTTCAGATCAGTTGCACTAGTAGCAACGTTGGAATGAAAGACGAGAGTCAGATTGGTTTTGCAACGATTTGAGGAGGTTCCGAACCTGAAGACATGAAAAAACTGCTTTAAGTAAGATACCGTTCAGGCCATCAAAATTGTTCTTCCTTTGATAATCGATAGCCACGCCGTCTGAGTAAGAATCAACTTTGCAACCATATTTCTGAAGATAACTAATAATTCATTGACTTTTAAGGGTCACAGAACGCCACCTTGCGGAATACCAGCACACACAGTTCTTTGAGATAATGAACTTTTTTTTAGGTGGTACTACCTTAGTGAGACATGTCCGAGAAAAAAAAATGTTGAGTCTTATGTCCCGATGACTTATATCCCTGCGCCTAATCATAGATATGCCCTGTGTAGAAGCTATAAGATACATAAGGCTTTCTGATTTGATGGATGTGCTCTCTATTTTGTTTTGCGAATCTGTATACTTGTTCTTTTCGTCCGTGTCAACGAAACTCAGAACCTGTTATATCCAAGCTTACGTTGTTCTAGAGCTCAGCACCATCTGCTCTAGGGGATTGCTAATAATTTGGAGCTTCTGGGGGGAATAAATCGTTTATACTTAGTAGAAATAGTTTCAAGTGCTAGGTACCACATATGTGTGTTAACCTGCAGAGTTCAGCTTCCTACGAAAAGAGTGACACCCTAATTCATTAAAATTCGCTTAAACACATCTGAACGGTTGGATAGTTATATAGAGCAGAAGCATTTATGCAGCCCTTATCCAGGGTCGTATAAATTCATATTCATAAAATATTTCCCCACCCATAATAGTTATACAGTGTTTGTGTCAAATAAAGTACCAAGAGGAGGGAAATGCGGTGCAGTGTTATAACCCCTGCGGAAATAAGACCAATGGGGCTTAATCCCCAAAAAAAAGGAAATGGCCGCCGCGAGACTTATTTCCATTTCGAAATGGATATACACCATAAGGCATTAACACCCGCGGGTGTTATTGGCATTCGAAAATGAAATTCTATTCAAGTTTGGTGTATGCAAAGTTTTAATGTGAGTGGGAGGCATGCTGCCTCCTCGCAACCCCCCAGCTTGGGCTTACTTTTGGATTTGGGATGTGTGCGAGTTTGGATCCATGCAACGGAAATAAACCCCACAAGCAATAACCCACGTGGGCTATTTCTTTTTTTTGGGAACTAAGCCCCATGGAGCTTATTTCCGAGGGGTTATTGCACGGCAACGGGAAATCCGTTAGCCGAATCTGACCGCAGCTTGCCAATTCCGATTTGGATATGTGATTACAAAGAATCTGACCAGAGATGGGGCTCGATTTTGGTATGATATGTATCTGACGGCAGTTTTATATGAAGTAACCGCATTAAAGCTTGCTCCTCACATGGGAATAGGATATGACAGCAGATTATGACGTCTCGTTTTAGTGTTATCGTCTCTATCGAGGTATCCTTTCGGAAGAAAATAGGTACAGATCTTCCGAACCAGATCACGCATCAGTGATATGCGTTGAGTCAACAATTTTTGACAGCTTTGCGATGAATTTCCTCCGAAGTTGTCCGGCGAAGAATCAGTGCGGAATCAATCGAACCTCGAAAACAAATTGAGTTCCGATTTCGTACAGATCTTCCGACAAACTATAACTCACATGATAACGCATCGGTGATTCGCTAAGTCAACAATTTTTGACAGCTATGCGTTGAAAAGGCTCCGAAGTTGTCCGACGAAGAATTACTGCGGAATCAATCGAACGACTATAGCAAATTGAGTTCCGATTTCGTACAAATCTTCCGTAAAAATGTAACGCACATGATAGCGTAACAACAATTTTTGAAAGCTATGCGTTGCAAAACATCCATAGTTGTCCGAATTACTGCGGAATCAATCGAACCACGATAGTTCCAATTGGAACTGACTTTCGTTTCGGATATAGTTCGATCGGATACCAAGATTTCGTAGCGATTCCTCAACTTGGGGGTCTAGTCGTGGGTACGCTAGGGCGTAAATGTATTGGAATACAACTACAAGTCAGAAAGAGTAGTTCCAATTCCAATTCCGATTTGGATATGTGATTACAAAGAATCTGACCAGAGATGGGGCTCGATTTTGGTATGATATGTATCTGACGGCAGTTTTATATGAAGTAACCGCATTAAAGCTTGCTCCTCACATGGGGATAGGATATGACAGCAGATTATGACGTCTCGTTTTAGTGTTAACAAAGGATCCGAAGAAAGCTTGATGAAAACCCCAGCTTCTAAGACTGCGGCTTTTCTGTTTCGATTTCAGTATGGGATCTCCACCCATTCACTACAACTTGATGAATTAGTGAAGACTTCAGCTTGGACATCTTGTTCCACATTTAGGTATAAAAAATTACCAACTTTTAAAGTTCATTGCTCCATCAGCATTAAACCTGAGTGAAATAAATTCCGTGGTCGTTCTACATTCTGTTCCATTTTCAGTTTTGCAGCTTATGACACTTTTTGTGTGTTGTCAAAACTTTTCCCTGGAAAAATCCTTTTCCCAGTCGTCGTGCCACTCAAGATTCACAAATAATAGGGATTAACCCCCTTAAAGTATTATTAACAAAACCCAACTCATGAAGGAGACATCAAGACAAAAGCCGTCTCCGTCAGCCATCATCTCTCATTCCAAGTCGAAAACAAGTTGAGAATGAGAGAACTGCTCAGAGAATTGTTTTTCGTCCTCAGCCTCACCCTTTTGATATTTTTGCAGACTTCTTCTATTTAGTTTACTGGCGACGATGTCTGCGGGGTAGTACTTAAAGTCATCCGACCAACCCGCAGATTGTACACGAACGTTTGTGTTGTTCTTGTTTTTTATTGCACTTTGGCCACGAGCCACAAAAGGGGGTCGAACCAAACACAAACAAAGATTCCCTCATCCCCAACGGAGAAGTATGCATCAGATATGTTTGCACGTCAGTTTGTTTTCGCAGCCACCCACCAATCCTTCCAGGATTGACAACGGCGCGGCGTTTATCCTGCCCCAACACTCCTTATTGATTTTCTTCAAATATGTATTTCGTCTTGATAGTGATAATGGAATTATTTTATGTCCGTGTCGAAGAGGTCCTTTGTTTATACAAATGAAACGGCTGGGTGGGGCTTGCAGTGGGCGGCGGAGGGTTGCATTTTTGAAGTTCAATTATTCTACGTTGTCGCCATAAGTGCTTTTTATTGTTTTTTTTTCTTTTTTTGTAATTTTTATGATGTCACCTTAATTTAATGTTTGTGATGCTGATGTAATGTCAAATGAAAGTTCTCCTTGTCTTTTATCGATTGCGATTTTCTTACACAAACACACACTCTGGCAGACAGCTCAAAGATGTAGTGAGGTGGCATATTCCTTTGTTTGAGAGAAACGTAAGTTATTGGGGGGGGGGGTCTGGGGAACGGTTGTGGGGGACCAACTGATGCAATCAGTAAATTTAAAAATGTCAACGAGTGAAAGAGATTTATGTGCGTATACGATAACATGTACGCGAGGGTGACGCCAGAACGAGGTCAATTTATTTTCTCCAGTCAAGTGGTTGTATGTATGTGTATATGGGGGGTGGGGGTTCGATAGAGTTTTATTTAAATTATGGATAGTCTTGTAATAAAAAACCTAATAGTCGCCAGAGTCGAATCGAATCACTTGAGTACGGACTGTAATTCTCCTTCAAGATGGATTTTTGTTTCACTTGTGTCTGTTGGAAATGGAATCGCTTGGTAAACTGACTCATAAATCTTCACTGATGTCCAATATTGGGGAGTTTGAGATAGGACTTCATATGGGAAATCAGAGATAAATTGCTGGAATAAGGTAATCTCGTAATAAAGGTTGGAAATATGCAAATCTCATCCAGGTAAATGACATAAATATATCACGCTTTAAGGCGTGTTTACAAAATTTTACTTTTTCTGGGGGTGTGGTATTAAAGCTACTAAAGGGGGAAGTATACTAAAGGGGGGAAGTATGTTTTTAAAGCTCTACAGTGTTTTTCTGATTCATTGAGTCATTTTTTGGGAGGAAGTGATACAACATTTTATTTTGAGTTGGGTGTGATATCAAAATTCCTAAACTTAAACCACGACATCGATATCCTACGTGACCAATGGTCCGAATATGACAAGGGAGCTCATACAGGTTATTTTCAGTCTAATTGGGATTGTACACTCAATCATTGACTCTGAGTTTTCTATAATTTGGCCAAACTATAAAAATCTTAAAACCTATAAAGAGACAGTTTCGTACGACCCAGTCGTGCACGTGACACTTTTTTATTTGACAAAAAAAGTGTTTTTTTTTTAATTTTTTTTTTCTAAAAACCTAATTGCTGGCCACATGATAATCGTCTCTATCGAGGTATCCTTTCGGGAGAAAATAGGTACAGATCTTCCGAAAAAATGTTATGAACCAGATCACGCATTAGTGATATGCGTTGAGTCAACAATTTTTGACAGCTTTGCGATGAATTTCCTCCGAAGTTGTCCGGCGAAGAATCAGTGCGGAATCAATCGAACCTCGAAAACAAATTGAGTTCCGATTTCGTACAGATCTTCCGACAAAATATAACTCACATGATAATGTATCGGTGATTCGCTAAGTCAACAATTTTTGACAGCTATGCGTTGAAAAAGCTACGAAGTTGTCCGACGAAGAATTACTGCGGAATCAATCGAACCACTATAGCAAATTGAGTTCCGATTTCGTACAGATCTTCCGTAAAAATGTAACGCACATGATAGCGTAACAAAAATTTTTGAAAGCTATGCGTTGAAAAACATCCATAGTTGTCCGAATTACTGCGGAATCAATCGAACCACGATAGTTCCGATTGGAACTGACTTTCGTTTCGGCTATAGTTCGATCGGATACCAAGATTTCGTAGCGATTCCTCAACTTGGGGGTCTAGGCGTGGGTACACTAGGGCGTAAACCAAGTCAAGAGTGCTGACATCCGTGATCGAATGTATTGGATCACAACTACAAGTCAGAAGGAGTAGTTCGATATAAAAATTAAAACCAGAGTTGGCCAGAGGACGGAGCCTTAAGGTACTCCAGCGTTCGGTAAATAAAGAGTGGACCAATCAAATACTAATTGTATTGGTTGAGTACTTTAAAAAAAACGTAATCCGTTTTATGAAAATATAACCGACAATAAAAGACCTAAGATTTTGAAGACCGATATGCCGCACTATCAATTGGTTCAGTGCTGTGATTATCAGTACGATGAACTGCAGCCGAAGTAATACATAAATGTAACGACGTTAGGGTTATGGTAGCATGAAGATGGGATTTTATCGCCTTTTTTAAGGATTATGCTGAACATGCGCAAGTTAATACCGAATATGCCTACAGAGTACGGCTAGAGTGGATGAATAGTGGATCACCTCTCCCGAACAGGACGATGAGTTCAATCTGAACCTGAAGCTTTACTATGATTGAGATCTTTTAGGACTCGATCCACTGAGCGGATTCGGGAAAATATCGTCCCTAACAAATGTTAAACTGGAAGGTGGTGAAGAAGAGTTACATGAAGTGGTGGAATCAGCTGGGAATAGTGAAGGAAACAGATTTGTTTTTTCTTAGGCGTCGATGATTTTTTTCTTACTGTAGACAAGAGATCGGACGGTTGATGAGGCATTACCAATTATTCGTTTGACAAAAGATAAACAAATTCTGCTGCCTTTGGGAGAGTGAAGTATTTGTTGCCTCACTTTTTGGTCACGTTAGATACGGTAATGCAACTGCCAATAATTCAGCCTGTAAAACCTTTGTTATGTGACCTCAAATTATGGGTAAGACAGAAATCTCGGATATCGGCAAAAACCTGTGTCTGGGTTTGGCCAGAGTATGGCAAAGCTATAAACCACGAATTTATTCGACAAAAACGAAGAAAAAACCAAAATTCAATCGTTTTGTCTTATCGGGCCTCGTGATTAGGACAACCGGGGCGTGTAAAGCATAATTTTCAGTTTCAGTTCAGAAATTTACGTTCGTATATGTGCCTCGCATATTTACCGAAGCGTGTGAATGCCCTATGCCGGTCCAGTATAACTGCACAGGCGGCCTGAACGGGCATACCAGACAGTGAAAACTGCTTGTGTGTAGCCGCCTTTAGGTTTGCAACAAAATCCGAAAGATATGAATGAGAATAGATGAACATCTACGATACAAGAATAATGTTTGCTATCCATACATGTTGACCCGCAATTGGCTTATCAGTTGATCTCATTAAAATGAGGAGAGACGAACGTCACTTGACTGCTCATCCCACTAACTTAACCTTACCAAAGGTCGCCTGTCGTAACGTAGAGTTCGAAGACTATTCGAATCGCCTACATTGAAAAAGAGCAGAATAAATCCTTTGACAGTTGCATGTCTTACCAAAATGGACAAATGATTTTGAGCCTGAAACCTATCATGCCTGCGCACCTGACGACATTCTGCCAGAGGAGTTGCAGCATACATCGGACATTAGAGTGCCATGATTGGGACTATCCTTATGAGAGCGAGTTTACTTTGGAAATAAATGGAAGGAAGAAAATGCAGTTTTATCACAGTCCAAATTGGTACCACATAACCTAAATAAAGTGCATAATGCCATATATAAACCTGCGCTTAACAAAACTTGCGAAATTGAAAATGGAACGCTCAGCATCGACTTTCCGATTCACAAAAAAAGGAGACCCTCTGAGCGTAGGAGCCATAAGTCCCTCAACATCGCCTAACATATCCAATCTGGAGTAATATGTAAACGCCTCAAACCGTGGACTTTTCCATCTCCCATCCGGTATTAGTTCTGACAGCGAAATATCGCCGAAAGTTAAACGAAGAATAACTCTTACCAACCGCTCTTTCTTCAGTCCAAGAAATCAAATTTAGTAATAAAGCCCTCAATCGAAATATTTAGGATATCCTATACAAGGCTCTGATCATCTAAGATTTGCTCAACGTTGGAAGCAGGGATCGGTTCAAAAGCAGATGAAGAGATCCATGGGCAAGGTATCCGGTAAATCTTTGCTTTCATTTGCGTTGGCAGGCTATGGAGATGAAGATTCACGAAAACTCCAAATTATACTTTTAAGATGGGTAGGACATAGGTAAGGTTAGGTTGAAGACGCTGCACGTGATGTGCGTGCACACTAATACCATAAAGGTCCGTTCTGAGACCACGTGGATCTGTCGACTTTCCTATATTCGTTCGCCTAATTGAACTATTCAGAGGTAACTGTGTAGCGGAGAAGGTTTCTGACGTTATTGTTAGCCAGCTGACCTAGATCTTCTAAGAAGTACTCTCCCAGATGAAGTTTCCCTTTTACTGAGAGAGCAGGACAAGAGCATAGAAGGTAAGTAATACTTTCCGCCTCTTCTTCGTCTAAACAGCTTCTGCAGAAGTCATTGCTGAAGAGGCTTAGTCTTCTGCATGTAGGCTTATCGAAAATTCTAAGGATACCGATAATGCTGCTGATGTTTGTTCAGCATTGTCAAGTAGATAAAGCGCTTCTGGTTAAAGTTAGGCCAGAGTTGCCTGGATATTTGACACGTTGTGCCGTTTATTCATCTGCGGTTTGCTTGCTTGATCTCATTCAGTTTTATCTGTATGCGATGGGCATACCTATAATGCCTACTGGCGGTAGAATATCGAGGCTTGTGCCCTGTTTGTCAAGCCAAGTATGTCTGTGTGGCTCGGTACCCAAAAGAGGTGAATGATAAAATGCTCCGCCATCTCGTTAAGAGACAGTCGGCATTCGTGGGCTGATTTCGAATTGAACTAGATTGCTTCCAGGGATTTTATTGCCGCTTGGCTGTCACTGAAGATGATAATATGCATCGCGGATATTTTATTCCATTTCAGCCAGGACAAGGCATCTTTGATTGCCATGATTTCCGCCTGGAAAACTCTACAATGGTCGGGAAGGCGAAAGGATATGCTTAGGTTAAGGATCTTGGAGAAAACACCTCCACCCACTCCAGATTCTAATTTAGGCCCATCCGTGTAAATGTGAATTGGGTTATTTGTTTCGAATCCTGCAGGTGGCCATGGCTCAGAGGAATGCGTAGTTGACTGCTAAGCCAAACGCTGCGGGTTCAAGCCCCAGCTTCGGCAGCATTTGTTACGAAAATTGCCAGCTTATCTGAGGCCACCTGTGCGATAACATGAGACAATATAAATCGATGTCTCCTCCTCTGTGCCACGTAGGTTTGTGTTATATGTCTTTCCTTCTATGTATCTATCCGTCTCTCTCTGTTGTATAAATGTCTTGATCTGTCCCAGCCGATGGCCTCAGTCGCCAGTGCTGTTATGTGTCTGTAGTTCGTTGCATTCATGTGCGAAGTACTGTGATGTCAATGTCAATGTCAATGTTTCGAATCCGATTTCCATTCAAGGCGGCTGGGAATGGTTGTCCTGAAGTTATGCTTAAAACTTAGTTGGATAGTGGTGTGGTCGTTGTTTTTTACAATGTTAAGGTGACTCAGAATCAGTGTGTGTTCACTTTGATTGGGTGTTCATTGTGACGAGGCTCTCAGTCTCACAGCTGCATAAGCTGCGTTGTGCGTCCCGTAGATATCTAGGGCCACTAGATGTAGAATTGCATCTGGGGCTACGGAGGGGGTTTTTCTAAGAGCTCCGCTAATGCATATGCATGCTGATCTTTGAACTTTACCTAGTAGTTTGCAGTTGGAGGCTGTTTCTAGAGCCGTCCACCAGAATAAGACACCTTACAGGAGTATGGTTCTGATGATAGACACGTAAATGGAGAAAGAGATGTTTGGTTGCATACCCCATTTCTTTCCGATTGCCTTTTTACAAGTATAAGGCTACGGTGGCTTTCTTAACAAATTGTTGGATGTTGGCTTTCCAGTACAGTTTCCTATCGAAAACCAGTGGCAGGTATTTGGCTGATCCTGCGAACTTGAGACTGAGGTCATAAAGTTTGGGAGAGTCAATGTGCGGGAATTTATAATTCCTGATGAAAAGGACAAATTCGGTTGTTTAGGACACTAGCATTCCGTCTCGAAAACGAGTTCCTATACAAAAAAAAAAAAATGGAGTATAGGATAACTTTGGCTTGAGTGGATCGCACAGGTAGAAGTAGAAACTGACCTAGTTATCTAGGAACCGGTATAATTTTTGAGGCATGTTGGTTAAGTCCCATGTTCCAGATTCATCTTTGTGAGTAAAAATCGCACATCGCCTTAACCTGGAGCAAGATACATATTATGAACGTCGCCTTACACTTACCAAAAACTCTATTAATCTTCTATACGGTGATTAGCTACCTGAAATCGACCAGAAAATTCGCAGTGCAAATGGCCCTTAGGCATGTAGACAATGTCAATGACCTAAGTCCTCGCTAATAACCAATCTAACACCGAAATACACCTCCATACCATGGTTCATAAATCATTGACAGAAATTTGCTTTCTCCACAAACCAAAGCGCATCACATGCAACTACTAAGCTGAAGTGGTTTGTATCGGTATAACCCCTTACTCAACCCCCACACAGCAGATTAATCACTCACGACTTAAATGCAAACCTCACACGTCCACACTTGTCGACAAAAAAAATAAATTTATTCGAAAAAAAAATACGCCTTGATAACGGCAAAATCCATCTCCCACACAATAGACCATAACGGTTGGGTCTTCCCTTCAATCTCAAGATGCGTCCTTCGTCATTTTTTATGACCATCTATCAATTCTACCATCGTCACCCGGAGAAACATTTCATCAGACTCCATCTGGTATCTACACCTCAACCTCTGCGAGACAGGAAGATGGACAAAACTCAATGAACTTGCGCAATTGTTCGGTGGAGAGACGGTGCTCCGCCACAAACAAGAAAGAAACCCATTACCAGCATTTGGGTGGATTCTTCTTTTAATGAAAATACATTTATCACCAGTACCCAGCAGTCCGTCAGCCCGGCCCAAAGTTCGGCAGCCACAGACAGATGGGTAGGGTGGTGCAATAAAAACCGTATAGACGAAGTCAATGTTGAAGTCCGACATGTACAAGTATCTATTACGTTCTCTGGAAAATTCTCTCCGCTTTTTTTTTTTTATCACCAATGGAGATGGCTATCGTAATGAGGGTTTTTCTTCGTTTTAACTCTCATAAATGGAAACCAGACAAAAAGTTGGATACAAAAAATCTCGACTTGATAAAAAATTGCTTGACATGAATTTTGTGTTGAGGCGAGTGCCCTTTAGATCATGGCACCTCATGGTAGTCGTCCCTAATGCATTTTGAAATTCCAATCACATTCGATCGGTGTGAGTGAGGCACCGTCCCACTCGGAGGTAATAAAACATCCGGAGACCTTCTCTATTAATCCACTCAAGGCTAAGCTGATCCACACCAATCTGGAGAAATTATATTCTCTATGGAGTTTTATTGCCACAGTGTGCTTCAAATCGAGTGGATGGTTTACATCTGGCCAAGGAAATTAAAGAAAAAGACTATTAAGTCGAGGTAATTGGCTGTATGGTTTTATTACTCGCGTGCAGCGGCGAGGGCTTGTATCGTTTGTGTATCTTTTGTATTTGGAAGTCCGTATTTGAGGTACGATAGTGTGACATAAAGATTTTTATTGATGCTGTATAGTGGAATAGTGTCGAAGATACTGAAGGCTCTGACGCCATGTGTGAAATTTTATTAAATTCGTGACGAATTATACTCGAGCAACTTGAGTTGATGCTTGTGTGTGGGTGTAGGTGACTATGGGGGTAAGAAACATGGTAATGCATGGTTAGGTAAGGTCGCCACGCACTTAGACCTGACTTGATTCGTTCTGACACTTAGGTCAACGCTAGTAAGCAAGTGCGCCAGTTCACGCTAGTCCGAGCTGGTCAGAACTAGTGCGCTAGTAAAAAAAACCGTGGAAGATTGTTCACGCTGATTCAACCTTCAAAATAACATGCGTTTTGATATACAAATTACAAGCGTGGACCTCATTGGGGAAATTTTCTTTTACTTCTTGCGGCTTTTTTATAAATTCAATCATTGGCGAGTTGGTATCAAAACAAAGCAAAATTATAGTTTTCGCAGAAAACCACTTATTTTTCACTGATCAACATTTATTTCTATGAAGTAATAATTGCCATTCCTCCGAACTGAAACGGAATTTTCCAAAAAAATTTATAAGAAGCTATGGGGGTGACATTTCAATGGGCTGTGTTCGAATGAAGTTGTTCAATGATAGCTATAACTGCGCCCTAAGTCAACTCAAACATGAATCGCAACTAACTTCGTTTGTTTGCAAAATGTCAAACAGATGAAAGCAGCTGGTAATTATGTTCAATTCTTCAAAGCCGAAATAGTTTTATTTATTTTTGTGTACAAAATGGAGTAGAAAAGAAGGGGAAAAAACTCAAATTTTTCATTAAATGAAAAAAAAAATGAATACCCGGCCTGCTGTCCCAGGCGAACCTAGACAAGCTGCTTCGACATATATTCGGGCAACAGGTTGTCTAGGAATTTCAAGGGTTAGACAGGCCCCTTGAACAGAGATGGTGGCGGATGAACCGAAAGGCCAACGGCAGCGCTCAATCCCGTAGTGGATACTGATGGCCCCGTGTCCTAGGGGTATCTAATAAATAGGAACTGGCCCACCAGGTTGGGGGTTGTGCTTTGGGTAAACTACCCACCCATTTAAAAAAACCATTGTTACGAAGCAACCATTAGCCTTGGAAAAGACTGATTTTATTGTTGACGAACCGGCTAAACGAAAAAAGGAAAACGACGTTCGTATCTGCACCTGGAATGTGAGAACATTAAACAGGAGAGGTGCAAGCGAACAAGTAGCGGAAGCCCTAAACTGCTACAAAGCAGACATTACTGCCATCCAGGAAATACGACGGGATGGGACGGGTAAAAAGAGGATGAAAAACTGTGACATCTACTGCGGACCGTGTTATAGTGAGCAGAAACAGCGGCTAAACGGATGCGGTTTTGTTGTAAGTGCCAGACTTAGGCAAGAAGTCTTATATTTCCAAGACATTAGCGAACGCATTGTAAGAGTCCGCATCAAGGCCAAATTCGCCTTATATGCGCTCACGCCCCGACCGACGGAGGAAAAATACGATATAGCTAAGGACTGCTTCTATGAGCTCCTTGATAAAACCTATGAGCGACTACCGAAGCACGATGTTAAAATCGTGCTGGGAGATTTCAACATAGAGGTTGCAAGAGAAGACATCTTTAGCAGCATTGTCGAATAACATAGCCTACACGACTAAACGTCTGGAACGAAATTGTCTCCAGATCAACGAACTGTCAACCAAATTGATCCCATTGCGATAGACAAGAGGCACACATCCAGCCTTTTGGATGTCTTAACATAACGACGGGATAACATTGACAACGACCACTACCTTGATGCAGCGAAGGCAAGAATGCGGATATCCACCACCCCACAACAATCCAGAAATACTGTGAAAAATTTAATTTCGAAAGACTGCAATCGCAACGGACCGGCAAGACCTTCACGCAACGCGTATCCCTTAACCTCTCGATTAACATCATACCACCAGCATCGAATGTCGAAGAACAATGGAAAGGCTGGCAACGGGCCATTAGATCAACCGCAACTGATGTGCTAAGTTTCTCGCGCCCACCAGGAAACCCTTGGTTTGATGAGGAAAGCCGACAGATGCTCGCAGCCAAGAACGAGGCTTACAAGGCTAAGCTGCAGGTGAAGACGAGAGCTGCTATTGAGCTCTATAGGCAGAGAAGAAGGGACGAACTTTTCAGAAAGAAGAAAAAAGAGCAAGAAAAGGGCGTGATCCAGGATATCGAGAGGTGCCACTGCAGTAACGATGTTCGCAAGTTTTACCAAAGTGTAAAACGTCAAAGCCAAGGACACAAGGCACGAACAGAATCCTATCGAGATGAACAAGGAAATATCGTAGTTGAGATACAGTCGATGATGAGGATATGGAAGAACCAGTTCTGCAGGATGTTGAACGTAGATGACGACCAACATTCCACTGTCAGGCAGAACGAAGTGTTCAATATTGGCAACGACAACGAAAACTGATAACCACCCGACCTTAGTGAAGTGAGGATAGAAATATCTAAACTGAAGCTTAATAAGGCTGCCGGAAATTACTGCCTTCCCGGCGGAGATGACTTGGTACGTAACAACCACCAATTCATAAGCCAAATCTTGTCGGGTGAACCGTTTGCCCGATCCACAAAAAAGCAGACCCACTGAACTGCGCCAACTACATATCCATAAGTCTCCTTAGCATCGCCTAGAAGATCCTATTTGCTGTAATATGTGAACGCCTGAAACCGTTTAAAAACAACCTGATCGGCCCTTATCAGTGTGGTTTTAGGCCAGCAAAGTCCAAAACCGATCAAATTTTCACACTTCGGCAGATCATACGACATCATTTATAGACACGAACCATACAGAGCCATGTCTAGTATTGGTATACCGCCTATACTCGACCGTTTGTGTAGGATGATCGTGGAGAATTCTCGCTGCCCCTTCAGGGTCGGAGAAGACCGAAACGGCACCATGACAACATCTCCTCAGAAATTAAACGAAGAATTACTCTTGCCAACCGCTGTTTCTGGAAGTGGGGGGTTTACCAATCAATTGCCTTCTACTAAGGAGACCCAATATTAGACCCTGATCATCTCAGACCTGCTCTACGGAGCTGAAGCATGGACCTTATCAAAAGCGGATGAAGAAATCCTTGGTCGAGTCGAGAGAAAAATTCTTCAAAAAATCTTCGGTCTCATTCGCGTTGACGGGCTATGGAGAACAAGATTCAACCAAGAACTATACGAGCTGTACGGCGACATGCTCCTGGTCAAAAAAACACCGCATTTGACGTTTAAGATGGCTTGGACATGTAGAACGAATGTAGACCAATACTCCGGCTCGCAGAGTCTTCGATTCCCAGCCAGACGTCGGACGCAGTAGAGGAAGACCTCGCCTCAAGTGTCGCGACCTCAACCAACTTTAAGTGCTCAGCTGGAGCCAGTTAGCTAATTTTAGAGGCATTTTGAGTGCGACACAGATTTAATCCGGAAGGTAGCGCCAGTGAAGTAAGTGTGCAAAGCTTCTAGGGACATCAAATAGGGTGGATAGGGTGAAGAAAAGTGGCGGAAGAACTAATCTCCACGAAAGAGTATCATAGACATAGAAGGACCAAAATTAGCTATATTAAGCGGGGTATAGGACACTCTATTTCACCGACCCGACAACCTTGCCAAACCTAAGTTCTCAACCCAAAGAAGAGTTCTCATATACATATGGTGCAAATCACGCCGTGCTGGTAGGCTTTACGATGATGCTTTAACCTATTTGTGGGACTCAACAGTTACATCGAAGAAAAGCGCCCTACCTCCGTCACATTTTTACAGCGAAAAAAAAAAAACGTAAGCCAGGCCAACTCCTCTATAAAGCACAAGTATGATCGTGTCTTTAGGTCCTTGCAGAATGACTATTCTTAAGTAATAATATGCGCATGCGCGACTTGGACCACTTGACGAAAATGACGAAACGTCTTATTCTCCTCCAAATGATAGTTCTTCTGATGTTGTGGACTCTTAAATTTTCAAACCTACTAGCTATGCTTGCTCTCCGTTTTCTAAATTGACACGCACACTCTTCCTTTCCAGCCTTATCTAATCGAAGCATTATAATGTTAATTGATGTTAGCTTACCTTGTCACCATCTAACCGCACAACTTATAAATCTACTAAATTACACGAGAATACTTAATTTTACTACATTTCCGCTATTAAGCCATTCAGCCATTCAGCAAGTTCGCATTCATTTTGATTGCCTCGACCATTATATCGTGTCACAAGGAAAAAAAGTAATAAAATCGACCAACCAACAAAAGCCACCCTCTCCTACACCCGCAAACGCCATCATTTCCACATACATAGCCGTGTGTCCTTGCGTGTTCGTCCATCATAAAGCATTTGTAAGTAACACACAAATCTAGAATTAGGTTATGAATTGAGTTCTTGACATCTTTGAAGTATTTTTCGACGATGTGGATTGTGGACATAGGCCAACCAAAGCATGCAAAATACTTGTTTAATAATCAACGATTCAAAGGTCCCTTGAGGGAATATTTTATACGACATTTCTCAAAACATAAAGTACACGAATAGAAAAGGTATACATACTCGAATATGTACTAGTGTTTGTACGCGTCATGAACGAAGTGCATTTGAAATTTGAAAAACGTCGTAAAAGTTCGAGAGATCGTAAAACAGAAAGTGCATTCCTTGGGTAGTTATGTGGTGGTTTTGGTTGTTGGTATTTGTAATTTTACAAGGATCCAAAATGGGTGCACGTATTTCGAGTGGATAATGCTGATGACTAAAATGTGCTAAAAGGGATTTTATTCCCCGAGTCGTTACTCATTCGAAATCCATTATATGGTGGAGATTTATTTGGAAATGTAAATAAAAGTGGCCCGATGACGTTGCCTTGAGGTACTCCAATTTGTTTGGATAATTTTAATAAGTGAGGACGTGGGTATTGTTCACTGTAATTCTTTTTTTTTTATATATTAGGGAGAGATGTGATTTATCGCGCATCCCTTGCGCAATATGTGTCTGTTCATCCGTTTGTGTACTTTTAACTCGAGAAACAATTATCCGATTTACGTTACTTTTTTTTTGGAATTATGTGAGATAACACAAAATAAAAGGAGTTATAGGAATATGTCGCTGGACACTGAAAAGGATTATGATTATGATATAAAGGATTATGATTATGATATAAGAATGCGAAGCGTAACCTTTTGTATGTGGGTGCCCATAGAAAAAAAGATACAATTTCTTGCGCAACAGACTCGTTAGTAGCCAGGGCCGAGCTTTCTCACAACTATTGTGTACTTCTTGCACGATGGCGTGACCTCCTGCTTTATGCCGAATCCGAACGAGGAATTTGAGAAAAGCTTTTCTTGACAATGGATACTATGATTTGTCGCGGGAGGAGGGTCTGTGAAAAATCATTTAGGTGTTGCTACGCACTAACCATCGCTCCACCGAGCCCGTCATAGCCTTTATATCCCATACAGGGCTTAAAATTTCTGTGTGCGAAATTATGTTTTTGATACAAGGAATGGGCACGGCGGTTACCAAAGATAATTTTGAGAAGCTTTTCATGGCAGTTGTATATCTGTGGATGTTTATCAGACTTTCGCAGGAAGTGTGGCAGAAAAAAAAAAAAAAGTTCTCGCATTCGGGATTTCATCCAGCCAATACGCCCACTCAAAACCACTGGATTGGTGAGTATATCATTGGAAGATCGTAAAGTGCCTCATATCGCGTGTCTTTCCGAAGAGGCCTAGAAGCTTATTGGGATGTCACAAGAATTTAAAAGCTCGCAGAATAGTTTTTTTCAGAAGAAGGAAGAAGTTGCACTGAATAAAATGGAGCTTAGCTTGAAGCGAGGACAACTTATTGAATTTTCCCGCCACATAAACGGATAAAGAAGCACAAACAGCTGGACGGACACAGATAATCTGAAATGTGTTCCCATCTCAAGGTTACATTAAATTTTCCACAACGGGTTCCACAGTAAACAGACAAGAAGACTTGCAGTGGTCAATGGCTCTGGATTATGTGATGAATTCGAAACTGTAATCGCTCTGTTTCGGAGCATTAATTGATTTCCCAAGGTCTTACTTTCTCTTAGATAACCTACGTCTTGCAGGTGTAAGTTCCGAAGACCCACCGCTCAAGTGTGAACTGTGGATTCCACAAAATATAAATAAATAAACAAAATCGGTTCCCAATAGACAGCCTTGATATATTCCTCATTGGATTCGAATTACAAATGAATTAATTAGGGAGAATTATCCAAGGTCTCGAACTCAATTTCACTCCATCAGATAATTGTTCTATTATCCACTCAGCCCGTCCTCATTTAGCCTAAGGCAAGTGGTTACAATCCCAAGAATATGGCTAATTTGGGATGACTAAACCATCGCCATATGCCTTGCATTAATAATAATCCCAAATATTATCATCGTGGATGGGGTAAATTATCCATGGGGATATTATGGCATTCCACCCCTCCAACTCCCAGATACATATCAATGAGATTGCACTTTATCAGCTGTCACCATACGCGAGTTGGGTTGTTGCACTTGATGTTATGACCTATCCTGACGTTGATGTGGTTAAGCAATTTAATTAATTCCATCCTCTCCCTCCTGTATGCGTCGACATGACGTCGTTGCATGCAACATGCACTGCATTGCGTTGCAATCAATTTTTCAAACATTATAGTGGGCAGAGCTCTGAAGTGTCACTATACACGGCGCAGGATGCTATAATGTCGTCGATATGTTGCCGGTGCACTCCTCAGAGTGTTATGAATGAATTTTGAGGACCCGTGTCGGCTGCTTATCATGCTAATTAGGATAAATTAACTTGTATGCCAAGTTTTGGGATTAATTGGAATTACTCAAGTGGCGAGTGGTGGTTAGGAAAGGACTTTTTTGTGGTTTTTGTGCCATCAGGGAGTATTATGCTGGTCATACATTGTATGAGGAATTGGGTAGCGAATGATTTATCACGAGCAGTGTTATTAATTGAGTCGAGGATAGTTGTCACGTTTTAGTGGTAGGTAGTTCGAAAAGGGTGTAGGTGGCTTTGATATTATGTCGACATTTTGAAGTGTTGCCGAACTTGCATAGCCATCCGTGGGATGTAAGCGATACCTTTGGTTAATTATCGTATCCTTAAAGGAGTAAGATTCGCTAACAATATAGATTTTATATTATAGATGTTAGCCGAAAATGGCAAGTGTATTCTTGGGACTTGGGATGACCAATGAATTTTGAGGACCTTGCGTTTCCTGCAATGTCGATACATTTTAGCATTTCATAATGCTATTTTTTCAAACTTTAAAGGGTATCCCTATGTCATGAAATTACCCTCATCACAATTCAAATAGTAGCCCCATTTAAAGATGAAAGCTTATGACGGATGAGGTATAAATGAATGCTCTATACAAGGTGATATCTGTTCCGCTCGTGTAGTGTAGAATCTTTGAAGAGAAGATAATTTTTCATAGGAAAGAAAAGACGAGATGCAGTCTAGGAGAAGAACAACTTTGAATTCTACAAAGAAGCCAAACAACTGGCAGCTGGATTTCAGTAGAAATGCAAGTTCTAAGAAAGAACAATGGCAACCTATTCACCGACGCACAGGGAAATTCTTTCGTATTAAGGCAGCAAATCCATCACCTGCTCAATGAGTATAATATTGAGAGAGTTATAGGGCAAGACATCTATCCCTATCTATCAAATCCTACCCTTCCAGTAAGCGCCCATCATAAAAGCTGAAAAACAACAAGGCAGATGGTTCGGATGGATAACCAAGAGATCTCTTCAAATACGGAGATGATACCATGCACTAAACTAGCAACCAACTCTGAATGGGTGAAAGCATCACCTATTTAGAGAACATCTGCTCTATATGTCCCATCTACACGAGATGCTAAATTTCGCATATAATACCCTGTCCAACGTCTTCCTGCAGCACACTTGTCTACGTACCAATGTGGCTTCCGGGCTGGTAATGGAATTAGTTTTCACACCAAGACAATTCCTGCAAAAGACCAACGAATCTTATGTCGATAGACATCATCGACTTTAAGGCCGCGTATGACAGCATCTATAGCTGTATAGAGAGATGACGGAATTTGGGAATCGATCAAAATGGATGCAACTTGCAGTTTTAAAGCATATTTTCCAAACTTTTCCAAACACATACTGAATTCCAAAAAGAGGACACACTATCAAGCGAGGTCTTGAATCTTGTGCTGGAACCGATTATTCGAAGGGCAACTTCTGGGTACGCAGAGGATGTCAACTTTATTGGTCGCTCCCATCGTGCCGTTCTAGAAGCATTTACGGCAATAGATGAAGAGAGGAAATGCGTTGGTCAGCAGGATAAAGTAGAAAGAAAAAATGTCACTGTTGAGTGTAACAACTTTGGGGTAGTGGAAGAGTTTTTTAACTGTTAAAATAGAGGGTCCAACGTCAATGCCAATAATTGAAACTTTGTGGAGATACGACAAAAAATGACCACACGAAACCGATCCTACTACTAAAATATAATTTTGTTGACAAAATAAGCTCTTTAGGTCCCAGGACCTAGCTTCTTCATACAGCCATTCAAGTGCGCATGTTTACTTCTTACCCAATGGCTGGACTTCCAGTTTTGTGTCGAATATGTAAGGATGCGTTTAATTAAAAATTTCTGGGCAATTTATTCTACATGGACGATTTTTCAGATCATCGCAAGACGAGGAGGAGTAACGTTTTTGTTTTGTTACTACGACTTATGCGATGCGGTTCATCACAGGGCAACTAAGTCCGTCAATTCCTTGGTGTTTATGGCAAGGCTCGCTATTAACGGTTACGATATTGTCATCCTCATTTTCGATGACAAGTTGACTCGTAACGCAACCTCTTCAAAAACCACGCATTGAATTTGAAGTAAATCCGTCAAGTCGTTAAGGCTCCAACTGCGATCACCTACAGACCTACAGATGAACAGAATTGCCGAGCCCACTTGTTTTGAAAATGAAAAGCCTTTCCGAATCAAAAGGCTCGTTAGCACTAAAGATTATAAAGCCATGCAGATGACGCACTGCATACATGAAAAATTGGGTTGCTACTAACCAGAGCCTAGTGTTTTCTCACAACCATTCTGGTACGATGGATGGACCTCCTGCTTTATTCTGAAGCCGAAGGTCTAAGCTTTTCTTGACAATTGCTACGACTGGAATAATTAGTCAGATCACTGCACCAATTACCACTTCACTTACCCACTTTTTCTCATTTTTACGCAAAGTATAGCGTTCAGGTATAGAGACTGAACGAGTTTCAATAGATTTGAAGTGATACGCGTACCGATAATCATATCATTATAAGTATCTCCAGATTATTGTCTGTGCGCGCACACTTGAAATGCGCATATCACTTGAAATCTATTGAGACGCATTCAATCTCTCTCTATACACAAACGCGATACACATTGTTTGGGTTAACAGGTTTAGAACAAAACTTCATGGTTCAGGTTGGGTTTTACCATTTCACCTTTTCGTTACATGTATATGGACTAGATGTTGTGGAGCCAATAAGTCACTTCGCGGATCATAGGTAATCCTTGGGTTCTTTGAAACAGAAGTCCAGTGGTCACATCAAAAGTTTTTTGACGTTTGTGTTACTGCACGACTGAGTTAAACTTGCAAACATTGAAAACTATGGCGGTCACCAGAAATTTTAATGTTTTTGCATTTAAGTGGAGCTTCATCGAGTATTAGTTGGTTCTTGTTCACAAAAGATGGAAGAACTATAGCTGGACTAGTTTTGAAAGAGCTTTATCGATGTTATGTAGGCAGGTGACAAAAATATAACTTTGTAGACACGAATTGGACCGTCAATGCCAGATATTCAATTTTTTTTGTAGGACAGGTAAAAGGCGTTTCACATCCCATTATTGTTCAGAAACGCTTTTTACCTGATCATTAATTTGGGTTCAGAAGTAAACATTCGACTATGGACCAAGTAAATCGGATTAGTGATGTAATTGAGAAAGCGTTCGAAGACAAGAAAATTTGCTCAGTCGTATTTCTTGACGTGTCGCAAGCATTTGACAAGGTTTGGCCTAGAGGCCGTCGATACAAATTAAGACAAGTTCTGGCTAAAAAAATTGACAAGGTTTGGCATAGAGGCCTTCAATACAAATTAAGACAAGTTCTGCCTGAAAAAATATATAAAATCCTCGTCTCGTATCTTGAGCATAGACTCTTCCGTGTGAAACTTGAAAACGAATATTCAGATTTCAAAGAAATATTGGCAGGAGTATCCCAAGGAAGCGTCCTTGGACCACTCTTGTACCTCCTATTTACACGTGATATCCCACAAGCAAACGATATAATAGTTGCCACGTTTGTTGACGATACAGCTATACTAGCAGTTGGCACAAAAATAGAGGAAACATATATGAAATTACAACCCGCTCTTAAAGGACTAAATACTGGCGAATTGCATTAAACAAGAGCAAATCGATTCATGTAAATTTTTCGTATAAACGGACAAACAATTTGCCAGAATTTCTCGATACGGTTCGTGTTCCTTTTGCAAATGAAGCGAAATATCTCGGAATGACACTCGATGCAAAATTAAAATGGAAGTCGCGTGTCAAAATGAAATGCGAATAACTTAAAGATAAATACAGAGAACTGAACTCGTTACTCGGTTATCCGAAAGCTTGATAACAAGCTGCTTTCATACAAGCAAGTGCTAAGACTTGGACATATGGTATACAACTATGGGGTTCTACCAGTGAAACGAATCTAAACATTCTACAAACTTTTGAAAACTAAATGTTAAGATCATTCGTCAATGCGCCGGCCGTGCTTTCTAAGGAATGAACATCTAACAAGAGATCTGGTTATTCATGCGGTTAAAGATGAAACGAACCATTTTGCACGAAAACATCAAAAAAGTTAATCTACCCTAGCGAGGTATTCGTCGTAGCGGACAATTTTCCACAACACATGCTTCGTCGGAGTTTCAAATTCCAGTCGAGGTATGTGTCATCGGGCAAAAAATCACTTCACTGCAATTCGTAAATATATTCCGCGAAGAATTTGTTTCGGAGGAAATCGCAAAACGAATTGCACTGAGCTGTCAAAAATTTCACGAAAAATGCACCTAAACGCACTTGAACGCAACTCGCCAGCATGTGTTACAAAATGTCGGAGAAATATTCCGAACAGCTTTTCGGACGAATACCTCGGAGCTGAAATCCTCCGAATCATACGAAATCGGAGAATATTCCGCTTCGAAGGATACCTTGCTAGGGCTGCATACAACAGTCCTCCAAATTCTTAATATTAAAAGAGTAATCCTGCACCTTCCTCTTCTTTAAAAAAAAAAATACAATGCTACTGAGCCCATCGAAAATCTCTGAAGAAAAATGGCGGCGCATATAATTAAATGGTGGCCACTTTCATCAGACTTCAAAGTCAATCTAGAATCTCTCGTTTGTACCTGTTTACAAAAAACCCTTTCATTGAGCATCAAAAACCCGCTCGAAATTATTCCACCTTTTCGGACGAATACCTCGGAGCTGAAATCCTCCGAATCGTACGAAATCGGAGAATATTCCGCTCCGAAGGATACCTTGCTGGGGCTGCATACAACGGTCCTCCAAATTCCTAATATCAAAAGAGTAATCCTGCATCTTACTCTTCTTCTTCTTAAAAAAAATACCCAGCTACTGATCGAAGATCTCTGAAGAAAAATGGCGGCGCATATAATTAAATGGTGGCCACTTTCATCAGACTTCAAAGTCAATCTAGAATCTCTCGTTTCTACCAGTTTACTAATGGGTGATCCAAGTAGAGATACTTTTTTCAATAGCCTTTTTTGACAGATCACGTGTGAGTCGTGTCATGCTGTCATGTTATTTTTGTTTAGTATTGTTTGGCATTTCATAATGGAAAGACTTACGCGTGAACAACGTTTACAAATTGTTCAACTTTATTATGAAAATTCACGTTCTGTGAGGAATGTGTTTCGTGCACTTCGCTCAACTTATGGTCAACATAATCGGCCTACGGAGCGTACTATTCGCAACACCATCACCCATTTTGAGACCCAGCATTTATTATTGAATAATATTCGACCGAATAGACCAAGTCCAGCACGCTGTAAAGAAAATATAGCGGCCGTAGCTGAGAGTGTACACGAAGACCGTAGAGAGTCGATTCGGCGCCGTTCGCAGCAACTCGGACTGACGTATGGAACGACTTGGCGCATTTTACGTCAAGATCTTAAATTGAAAGCGTACAAAATACAGCTTGTGCAACAACTGAAGCCGCTCGACCTTCCCAAGCGACATCGCTTCGCTCTATGGGCTCTTGAAAAGTTCCAAGAAGATCCGACGTTTTCGAGGCAAATTTTGTCTAGCGATGAGGCCCATTTCTGGCTCAATGGGTATGTAAACAAACAAAATTGCCGCATTTGGGACGAAGAGCAACCTGAAGAGATTGAAGAACTGCCACTTCATCCAGAAAAAACAACGGTTTGGTGTGGTTTGTGGGCCGGTGGAATCATCGGTCCACATTTCTTTTAAAATTATGCCGGTGGGAACGTAACCGTCAATGGCGACCGTTATCGTGCCATGATAACCGACTATTTGATGCCTGAAATTGAAGCTCGTGATCTCGGCGACATTTGGTTTCAGCAAGATGGCGCCACTTCCCACACATCGCATCAATCAATGGACTTATTGAGAGAACATTTCGGTGAGCACATAATTTCACGTTTTGGGCCGGTCGATTGGCCACCAAAATCGTGTGATAACAGACTTCTTCCTGTGGGGATATGTAAAGTCAAAAGCTTATGCTGATAAACCCACTTCGATTCAGGCCTTGGAGGAAAACATCACGCGTGTCATTCGCCAGTTACCAGTCGAAATGCTCGAACGAGTGATCGAAAATTGGACTCAACGGATGGACCATCTGCGACGTAGCAACGGCCAACATTTGATAGACATAATCTTCAAAAAAATTAAATTTGAATTTTCCGTGTTTTTTTCTTTAAAAAAGTAGGGAACCTCGAAATGGATCACCCATTACAAACCCTTTCATTGAGCATCAAAAACCCGCTCGAAATTATTCCTCAAAAATGATCACAAAAAATCCACTTAAAAATACCCCGACTTAAAAATAGCGCCCGTGTTTTCTTTGCATGACCCAATCCAACCATTTACCGTGCATGATATTTATTCCCCACACCCCTCAGGTACAATTTTAATATCACACGTCAAAATACCGGATGTATATGCACACTCGATCTGAAGCCAACCACATCGACATTTTGATATGTGGAGATACCTTTTCCAACCTACCAAAGAGGTACCTACCCAGAACCCTGTTCCCTTACGAATTTAAATGCTCACTGAGCTGTGCAACTTTATTTCGTATTTCTATTTGATTTTCTCATAAATTGGAATTATCCCACCCGTGACAACAATTCTAAGGAAACAACCCAACCGAAAACAGAACAAAAGTGTCCTTGGAAGGAAATCATTCAATCGAAATCTATACACGTATTCTAGTTTCGATTTTCATTTTCGAACTTCACGTAAATTTCCTTCCTCGTCGGGAGTATAATTGGGTGGGGGTTTGATTTTGTGATGATTTTCAATTTTTTTTTTTTACTCAAATGGAAAATATTTCGAAATACCGAGAAGAGCACAAATATTCATTTAGCTATGGTTTACTCGTTTTGGGGGCTATCCAGAGGGAGGGTGGTTGTAATCGAATTTGGAAGAGTACCGGTATTATTGATTTTTCCCACTATGAGTTAAATAGTTTTAGCTAATAGTATCTAATAGAATTTTCCTTGTAATGAGATTAAAATATTATGAAAACCAATTAAGTGAATAGGCAGCAGCAGTAGAGTGAATTTTTTTAATGAGATAAATGGAAATCGATTACTTTAACGAGGTTAACCTGAAGAGGAACTCTTATAGGTAGGATGACACTAAATGAAATGGAAATTGATTAGGTCAGTCGAGTATTGAAGGAATTTAATGGAAATTGTTTCGGAGGTCATTTGTTCTGGAAATTGTCTTGGATTGGCTAATATTTTCATGTTTTTTTATCGTAGATAAACTGTTACCGTGGGTAAAAGTGATTTGAAGAAGTTTGCAAAATAGAGAAATTGATATGCAGACATTCCAATTAAATTTATGGACCATAAAATTGAATGGAAGATTGTTTCAATAATTGTTACAGGTAATTGGAAACTTGAAATAATTTTTATTACTTAATAATTAATACTTTCTCATCAAGCATTTATCGATAGGTAATTGTATGTATTTCGGATGTTAATAATAAAATAATTATCCAGGACTCTCATTCTTATATCGATTAACAGTTTAACTACAAGGTGGGACAAAAGAAGTCACCTGATGTTGTTTAAAAAAAAAATCAGAATATCGGTTGTGGCGCAGTGTGTGCCGTTGCTCCGTCCTGTTGGAACCACATGTCCTCCAGTCCTAATTCGTCCAATTGTGGCTGAAAAAAACACGGTTAACATGGCCCTATATAGCGCATCGTCCACTGTTGTCGTTTGACGAGCGGCGTTCTCGAAAAATAATGGCCCGATGATTCCTCCAGCGTGAATAGCGTACTATGCAGTAACTTTGAGCGGGTGGAATGGCTCCTCGGGCATTACTCGTGGATTTTCGGTGCCCCATAAGCGATAGTTTTGCTTGTTCACGTACCGGCTGAGGTGGAAATGAGCCTAATTGCTCATTATGATTACGAATCAGCTGAAAATTGTTTCATTCAACAGTTCGAGAAGTTTCAATAGCTCGACGTATTTTTCACGAGCTGTAGTGTAGGTCTAGCAAGAATGTTTTTAAACAGATTAGTCGTTCAGACAAGCCGAGTTTGATTTTAAAGGGAATCTAACCGCCATTAATTCAGTTATATAGGGTCCGAAGGTAAAATATGTTTGGATAATTTTGGTTATGTAACACACATGTCGTTATACATGAACCCCTTGTTCGCCTTACTGCAAGAGAAAGGCCCAAAGAAATGAAAGAAAACCAAGACTGACATCTAGGTGATATACAGTCACAATCGCACTCATAAACTGCAACCTAGGAACTTGAATCTCAAAAATCCCATTCACCTACAGAGATCAAAATTTCAAGTCGTAAAAAGTCTTGTATCGCAAAAAGGACATCCTTTTTCTTTTATCGCGAGATAGTATACTCGTATGAATTAATTTCAACATACTATCATATTGAAGAGAAATGTCATAGTTCAGGTGGTATTACAGATTTTCCCTCATCCTTGCTCATTAAATATTTTATTTTCCACCACACTTCACCCGTTATGTGTTCTTTATGAAAAATAATCTCCCTGTCATGCGAAACTTGTACTAAAACACGTTTAAGACATTTCTTAGCAAGTAAGTGTCTTCATCCTTTTAGTATCGCTGTCATCGCACCTTTGTACATGTAGCCTTAAACCATTTATTCGTAAGCGTCTACCTCTAGAAAATAAAATAAAGTTTTGACTTCAGAAAAATTCATCCCATAATTGCGCTCTCTGCCACTGACGCATGTAGAAACATAAGAACGTATATCCTTTTTTTTTTCTTTGATATGTGAAACTTTATAAAACTTTCGCGCTGCATTAAATTTACAGTAGATATCACACGTCGAATAAGTGTAGAGCAACGCGACTCAGTAGTAATGCCATCTCAATTGCTAGACAAGACAAGGTCCTTTTTGTTTATTTGTTGTGTGTGTACTTGCACCATCTCCATGTATCCTTTATTTTTGACTACAAACTGTTTTGTAACTTTTGAAAGAAAACAAGTAGGGGGGTGTGTTTTTTTTTTTTTTTTAAGAATCGTGTATGCATAAATAAGGGTGGAAAGTAAACTGAGAGCCTAAGGATGCTGTGAACGAATAAAGGACAAACTTTTTGGTGCAGAAATGTAATCTTCTACTGAAATGTGTTTTT
This sequence comes from Rhingia rostrata, assembly GCA_949824845.1. Taxonomy (NCBI): domain Eukaryota; kingdom Metazoa; phylum Arthropoda; class Insecta; order Diptera; family Syrphidae; genus Rhingia; species Rhingia rostrata. Next base: position 40,259,606 of record OX463757.1, read on the forward strand.
TTTTATTTGGCTTGGTGTCTTTTTGACAGGGATATAAACAAAACACACTTTTCGGCAAGGAATGGGATTTTATGAGGAACGAAAAATTGCAAAAAAAAATGGAAATGTCACCTATAAAAGATTTTAACAAACCAAAATGTTACTAGAGCAATGTTAATTCGATGTGCCACAAAGTTTAATTCAGTGACCCATATTAGTTGCACTACCATTATTTTTTTTTATGAATAAAAGTATTTTGTGTTCCGAAAAGTTCACTTTTAGAATATTTCTGATGATGGAATTTCTACACAGTTTTCAACAATTTTCACAAGAAGAATTGTGAGAATTTTTTCAAAACTGTGTAAAAAATAACTTCATTCGACTTAGTTTAAAATAGTTGTTGAGATATGTTCTATAAGTGACCTTTTAGGAACAAAAAACACAAATTAAAATATTAAAACTTATATAGGGCCATGAATAGAACCTTGTGGCACATCGAAATAAAATAGAAAACAGACTACAAGCAATTTTTTTCCCCCATTTTTTGACGGTTTCTTTAATACAAAGCGCCTATAACTAGATGCTTCTACAAGAATTCAAATCTGAGAAACATCGTTTGAAGAATTCTGCTCTGTTTGCGCAAAATTCGCAACACAGCATTTGGCGAATTAGAAAGTCACCCTTGATTCCGAAGATATAGTTTAACTCAATGATAACTTAAAGCAGAAATTCAGAATTTAGAAAAAGTGCCAACCTATATAAAATTAAACTTAAGATAGGAGCAAGAAGCCCGTGGTTTGATAAGGAAGACCGACGGCCAAGAACGAGGCCTACAAGGCTAAGCTGCAGGTGAAGACGAGAACTGCCGTTGATTTATATAGGCAGAGAAGAAGGGAAGAACATCGGCTTTTCAGAAGGAAGAAATAAGAGCAAGAATAGCTTTCGATCGGGGATACAGAGAAGTGCCACTTCAGGAACGATGTTCGCAAGTTTTACCAAAGTGTAAAACGTCATAGCCAAGGATATAAGGCTCGAACAGAATCATGCCGAGATGAATAAGAAAATATCACAGTCGATGCTGATCGACTTCTGCAGACTGTTAAACGGCGATGACGAACAACGCTCCGCTGTCAGGAAGGACATGTTGGCAAGGACAGCGACAACGACACCACCCGACTTCACTTAGGCAGTCAGGATATTAATATCTAAACCGAAGTTTAAAAATTTTAACGGAAATGACGGCCTTTAACATCCACCATATCATAAGTAAAATGTGGTCGATCCACAAAAAAGAGATCCCCATGAACTGCTCAAACTACAGCGCCATACGTCTCCTCAACATCGCTTACAAAATCCTTTCTACCGTAATATGTGAACGACTGAAACCGTTTACCAATTACCTGAGCAGCCCTTATCATTGTAGTTTTAGACCAGGGAAGTCCAAACTGATAAAATTTTCTAACTATGGCAGATTCTGAAAAAAAACCAAGAAGTCCGAATCGAAACCCACCACCTATTCATCGATTGCAAAGCCGCATCGATTGCAAAGCCGCATAGGACAGAATTTATAGAGACGAGCTAAACAGAGCCACGTTCAGTTTTGGTATAACGCCTAAACTCGTCCTTCTGTGCAGGGTGACGATAAAAAATTCTCGATGCTCCATCAGGGTCGGAAAGGATCTCACCGACACATTCGATAACAAAAAAGGAAAGGCGATACGTTGTCGTGACTTCTTTATTTTGGGTATTGAGATGATTTTGCAAAACTCTCGAGCCAACACCAGAGGAACAATCTTCCAAAAATCGGTGCAACTACTAGCATACGCCGACGATATTCACATCATTGGGCGGACGCAACGTGATGTCATAGCCACGTGTGCTAATATACAGAAGGAAGCGACAAAAATGGGCTTAGCAGTAAATTAGGGTAAGACTAAGTATATGCTGTCAACACGAAAGGACACACAACATCGACGAATCGGACCGAACGTCACCATTGACAGATAAAACTTTGATATAACTCGGCTCCGCTGTCAACTCTGACAACAACATTTCGTCAGAAATTAAAGGAAGAATTACTCTTGCCAACCGCTGCTTCTTCGGGCAATTCAGAAGGCAATTCAGTGGTAAAGCCCTCACCCGAACTGCTAAGGATATCCTATATAAGATTCTGATCATCCCAGTGCTGCTTTACGACGCTGAAGCATGGGCCGTATCAAAGGCGGATGAAGATCTCCTTGGTCGATTCGAAAGGGAAAATTCTTCGAAAAATATTCGGTTCCGTTTGCGTTGACGAGCAACGGGGATGAAGATTCAACCAAGACCTATACGAGCTGTACAGCGACATGCCCCTGGTCAAAAAAGTCCGCACTGGACGTTTAAGATGACTAGGACATGTAGAACGAATGAACACCAATACTCCGGCTCGCAGAGTCTTCGATTCCCATTCAGACGTCGGACGGAGTAGAGGAAGAACCCGCCTTAGTGGCACGCACAAGTAGAAACCGATCTCAATGAACTTGGAGTGCTTAACTGGAGGGAGTTACCTAAGGACCGGGTTAATTGGAAAGTCATGTTGGTTGATGCCCAGGTTCATTCCGGATTGATGGACTTAAGTAAGTAAAATAACCGATCAATAGATTGACTTTACAACGCGCACTTGAATGGGATTATTTCTTATGTTGTAGCAAGGTAGCAAGTATGAGTTAAGCCCGAAACCCTTCAATTTGTGTCTGTATAGAAATAGTTAGACTTCACGCAGCGTCAACCTGGATATATTTCGTAAAAAATGACTTACACTCTTAATCATACTTAAACATTTTCTATTTTATACTGTTTTTTATTTGGTGTTCCTCAAGAGTCCTAAACCTCATGGTCCTACTTTGGTTCTATAGAATAACTTCAACTTCACGAATGGGAGCGGTTGTCTTCATTCCAGACTCTATTCATGGTGTTAGTTTTGTGTTTTATTTTTATTAATTCAGTTCATGAAGTTAATTTAGACACTCAAACCAAAATAGGACCAAGAACAGACTCTTGTGGATCACCACAAATACGTCAGGAAGCGTTTGAAGTTCGACGTCATAAATAATAAGTTTGTAACTTATTTCCATGCTCTGTAGTACCAAAGATTATAAAGCCATTTTTGTTCTCCGTGCGTCATCTGTATGACTTTGTAATCTTCGGAAGTACTAAATGCCGGAACTATTATGAACAGAGAATTAAGAGAAGAGTTAAGTTAGGTTGCGTTTTATGGGCAGCAACCAAGCTCGCATGAACTTTGTGCCCGAAAGGCAAACAACAATCAAGAGCGTGGTTGTATTGTATTTCTGCAAAAATGCATTTGCCCCAACCCTAGTCAATCGATTTGGAGGGAATATATCGCATCGCAGAGGCGCACTACAAGAATTAAGAATCCACACGAGATCCATAACACAGCATCACATGTCCAAAAGGTGATTGTAAGGCGAAACAGTCCATAGAAATCTTTATATATATCGGTGTGTTGAAAAGGTCTGGCCGGTTTCTGGTTACAACGAGGCGGTGAGCCTTGCCACACTGGAAATCAAACAATTCAGATTCCGCAATGAAATTCCGTGGGCGTATGATGTCAAAAATTTGCGACATTGACTGGCTAGATCTTCAGATTTGAATTTTTTGTCTGAACTGTTTGAAAAGCAAAGTAAACGCCAAGCCTCAGACCATTGACGAGCTCAAGGCAAACATTCGTACCGAAATCATACCGTTTGTATTAAAAATTAAAAAAAAAAAAAAAAACGTCATGGGACCAACAATAGATTCTTGTGGGACTTCACAATACCATGGCAGAAATCGTATTTTTTTCACAAAATTCCTTAAAAACAGATGCCAAATAGTCGGATAACAAATCTCTTGGTTCTATATGTACTTTTTCAACATTAAATTAAGAGGATCATGCAAAATATTTATGGCAATACCATCGGGATGGCTATTCTTTCTTACTAGTACTGGCTTTATCAGACCTCCATCAGGAAGAGAACTGAAGTGGTAAATGATCTTTATGCATGATTGTGATAACACATCCACCTCTTCATCAACTTTTTATATTTAGCAAACTGAGGGGGAGCCATAGGCCGATTATTATCTGATGCTGATGCAAAAAAACCAGCACATCATGGCGCGGCTATTAGAAATAAGACAAAGAAGTCGAACATTATGGTGCAATGCATCTTCATTTAACAGCTGGAAAATAAGTTCCGTTCATAATTATAAAGAGAGATTTTTGTTTTATGGCGAACAACATCGGATTACACTACAAACATTATTTTGACTAAGACGGGCTTGACAGGTTGTATGTAAGTGTTGACATTGACATTGACATCACAGTACTTCGCACATGAATGCAACGAACTACAGACACATAACAAGCACTGGCGACTGAGGCCATCGGCTGGGACAGATCAAGACATTTATACAACAGAGAGAGACGGATAGATACATAGAAGGAAAGACATATAACATAAACCTACGTGGCACAGAGGAGGAGACATAGATTGTATATTGTCTCATATTATCGCACAGGTGGCCTCAGATAAGCTGGCAATTTTCGTAGAAAACAAATGCTGCCGACGCTGGGGCTTGAACCCGCAGCGTTTGGCTTAGCAGTCAACTACGCATTCCTCGGAGCCATGGCCACCTGCTGAGAGAGAGACACATTTGGGCTTTCTTCAACTGAAGCCTCAGCGGCAGCATTATTCTCGCAACTACGGGCACTTCTTTGTCTCACTGGCACGGGAAAATTTTGTACTGTGCCTGTGGATTCAAATTTTTCCACTAGACGCTCAATTGTTGATCTGCTGGGATGATTATGACGACCATAAATTGGACGTAGCGCTCTTAACGTTGAGGCCACTGATTCCGAATTTCGGTTGTAAATTTCAATAATTTCGACTAGTTTTTGGATCGTATATCTTTCCATCATGAAATGGCAAACCTTACTGAAGAGAAATGTCAAAAGAGCGGCAAAAAATATGGCGTCGTTTGCTGTCCCTGTCGCTCAACTTTTGTAGCGTCCTTGTTGAGAAACCCGATACAACACTCAATATACCCCTATGGAACATCTCAAACAAAAGGTTGACAAACTTGAGCAATGTCAAACGAAAGTCCTATGAACATTTTTTTAATTAACAAAAAAAAGGCACAAATCGAGCCACTCTTTGAGATACTTAAAGGAATATAAGTTCGTAAATGGTTTTCATATAGACAGCGTGTTTTGACCGTTGGGTCCATCGGTTAAGCGGTTGGGAAACTGCATGGAAGTCTAGAATGATACTGTGCCTACTTTATTTGTACATCTAGTTTTCAACGGCTTCGATCCGGATTTCAGATTTAGTAAGATATCTTAGATGAAGGTCAGTTTTCATTGGGCAAAATGACCGATTGATCAATGAGAACATAGCTTTATCTAAGATATCTTACGATATATGAAATCCATAAGCCAAGCTAATGGTAACAAGTTCATTGCCCTGTAACAATCATTAGATATGAGTGAAAATCAAATGAAATCAGTGAAATCAAAACGATGTATCCCACTTACTCACAAGATTTATTCAATAATGTGCTTCACAATGCGACATCACTTATCGTTGAATTATCTTTATCAGCTTTAATAATTCCGTGTCTATATTGTATTATGACCTAAAATAGCACTGGCCTAAGCACCAAGTCACGAAGCGCTCGATTAATATTTTTTTTAAGAATATTAGTTTTTTTTTCAGAATGGAAGACATTTTGTTTTAATTGTACATTCCTATATTGGGAACAATATGAAGCCAAGAATGGAATCTTGTGGCACGTCGTTCGTTACAGTAGTGCTCTACTAATTCCCTAAAAATGATAACCTTCGCGACAAAGAAAGTTATAATATGGAAAAAATATGGAGCCATGAATATTATCCTGTGACACATCGTAAGTAACTGTCATGCCCTTCTGGTTCCATGGAAATTCGAGAGACATAGGAGACATTTTATGTTTTTTTTATCAACACGGAGTGCTGTATGGACTCATATTGCATATCATTAGTTACTATCGTTCTTTCACTGTCCCCTAGATATAAGGACACATTTTGGTAAATATTTTTGGAATAATTTAGAGTCAAAAATTGAATCATCATTAAATGGATGATAATATACAAAGTCATTACTTAAACCAGATTATCTTACAAAATCGGGTCTTCCTCCTCGATTTACATTACCCGTCCCCACGAAATCCTTACAGACTGCTCTTAATTGCTTACCTGAAAGAAAAAAAAAAGATTCAAATTAACTAAATAACTCTTGTCTATTTTGTTTTAAAATAGGGATATCTCCCTTGTTATATCGATCAAATTCAGCTTACATATCATTAATTTAAGTATCCTGGTAATATCCAAAAACCATCGTTACGCTCTTGTAAATCTTTTTGAATGGAAATGCGTATACATAGCGATATGAATGTATCTTTTAAACATCCTATGCAAAACATAAGCAACAATATCTCCTTCATTTATATTTTCCAAAAATCGACAAATAATAACCAGGCAATTTCAGGAAAACAATAAGAGGACGATGGAATGAAAAATAAAAAAGAAGCGCATAATATATCAACTCTTCACATTACGTATCTCTTCTAATCGAAGAAAAGGAAAGAACAAATCACAACACCCACAGGATGCCTAACGAAAATGCGCGCACATCCACACAAACAGATCCTTATAAGTTGAAGGACAAGCGTAAATCTCTTGCACAGACACATGGCAAAAAATGAGAATAAATCGATGATGAAGAGTATTACAAATATGGTTTTCCTCCCTCCATCTGTGTGTGTGTGTGTGACAACAATTCGATTGGATATAATTCCTTTTTGATTCCTCCTTTTCTTCATAAGGAATACCCCCACTGCAAAAAAAAAGGGAATGCGAAGAAAAATTTCCTTCTCAATAATTTCTTGTACCATAAATCAACCTCAGCGATGGGTGACCTTGCCATAAGAAGCGCTCAAGCAAGAATGTACAAAAGATTGATATTTCGTCCTAAAAAAAAAGGAAGCTTAGCAGCAACGCATAATAAAAAAAAACAAAAAAATCAAAAAAATTCCAAAACAAAGAATGTCAAGCATAAATAAAAATAAAATATATCAGCTCGTTCGAGAAGGTCATGTAGATGCTGTTTCAAGGACATAAAGGACTTTTTTTTGGCACTATCCTTGACAAAGTTTAATTGAGATTTTGTAGCTTCGCATTTTTAGAACCCCCGCATAAAACTTCATCAATTGCTGTCCAAAATATAAGCCACCCTCTGAAGTCGATGGGCTTAAATATTTTTTTTGTTCATAGTCACACAATGCAAACCAAAGGATGAAAGGACAAAAGGTGGAAGCAGAGTCCTTGCTGTCGTCACCACAAAAGCAAAACCGAAACCAAATAAATCTCATACATTATTCACATTGTTTGTAGGTTGTCTGATGTCTGGCATTTGCCGGGTTGGTGAATACTTAAAACTATAGCCAAAAGTTTTTTCGTTTTTTTTATTTATTTATAGAGTAGCAGTACCCTTCTAGACAGACAGGGTTTTGAATTTTCACCCTTTCAACTGAGAGACACTCTCGCTCGGTATACACAATAAAATGATATCCTTTGTTGGATACATCTAAACTCTTCACCCAAGAACGACATCAATGCTGAATCTGTTTTGGGCGAACTTCTATAGGGGTGAATGGAAGTTTTCCTTCGGTGCGTATCCTTGTCCTTATGCCAAGTTTAAGAAAAAAATAAAACGTGGTGACAAAAAAGACAGAGACATAGATAGATAGAAGAAAATCTTTAAATGTGTAATTAGAAGGACTTAAATTTTAATACCCATTGTCTTGTCATGTCTCAAGGTTGAGTGCACAAGGGAGCGGCGTTTCAACAAAAGGCAATAAAATGTGAAATATGAATAAAGGAGGATGAAAGTTGATTAAAATGAGAAAACAGTGGTCGCTGTTTACTTGATTAAAAAAAAACAAACATTTTTGAACTGTTCTCCAGAGATAAGAAGTCAATTCAACGTAAGATAAGAGAGAGAGAGGGTATTTATAATTTGTTTTGGATGTTTTCATTGTGAAATTACATACCGGAAGAACTAAAGTTACATCCTTTTCAATCTGATATTATATTAAAATTTATGAAATTAAAATGTCTACAGTAAAATACCAACTTTTTCCACCTTAAACTTGAGATTTTGCAACGTCATACAACTTTAATTTTGTAAAAACATTGTGCAGTTACATTCCATATGTTGGATTTTTTTTAATTCATACAGATGTGGTATAATTTTCGAATTTAAATTTTTCGTTGCATACCCCATGGCGCATAGTAAGTCAAGAAAATCCGATTTTGTTGACTTTTTGACTCAGTATCGTTTTGCGAAAATAATATGAAAATAATCCTCAAATATGTAGAAATCATAATCAACATCGTTATTTTCAAAAGCATGTAGAGAATGTAAACGTTTATAGCAAAACAAAAACTTTTTAACCACTTTGTAATTTTGTTTTGAAAAACTGTGAGAATTTAGTTCGAAATCCAAGTACCCATACCCGATGTGATCCTCTACAGAGCCATTTTTAAGAGTTCTGAAGGGATCTCGAAAATATCACCACTCCGTTATTGGGCAGAAAGTAAGGCAGTTGTTGGATAGAGATAACGTGATTCTTAACTTGTTCAGCATTTAATAATCGAAATGACAAAATTTTCTTGCGAAAATTAAGTCAGAGCAGTAGGAAATATATCTTGAAAATTTTTTTTATAATTAGCACGCGCTAAGGGGTTTACGAATACCCTTATGGCGTTCGAGCATAGCGCGGGCATTAAGGAATTTATGGAGAAGAAAGAATGAGAAACCGAAGTGCGTTGGTTTAAAATCGGTAAATTGTAGTTGTGGAGGAAAAACATTCGCATTGTACGGTTTAGGAATGAATCGCTATATTTCATAGTACGTCCGAAGATAGGATTTAAGGTGATTTGATTCGCATTCATGGCATGGCGAGTATTACGTTTGAATGATTGAATGGGCGGAATGCAGCTGGCATTCTGTTAAAACGGGGGTAAAAAGTGTAAGGCAGGAGATTTTCCTACGAATTCAAGCGAAATTATAGAGTTTGCTACGGTTCAATCTCCTATCAGTTTTATCGCACGCTTTTGTATCCTATCCAGTAGGTGCAATAATGTTTTTGCTGCACCTGACCAGATCTAAGCGTTAAACTCTAGTTTAGGGCGTATATACGCTTTATATATTGAAGCCCGACCAGAAGGGGTGAAATATTTCAAACATCGATTGAGGAAACCTAGACATTTGGACTCATTTTTTTGCGGTTTCGAATAGGTATATGGTCGTTCCAACGAAGGTCGTTACTGACACAATAGCAAGCATGGAAAGTTTTTCAGTTTTGACGCATCATGGATAATGGCTGCAAATTTTGGTTTCGCTTAGATGTCAGAAGATAGTATTGCGTTTTGGAAGCATTTAATTCCAACCTAGAATTACCCCATTATTCCGAAATTGAGCGTGGCCATTGGTGGATTTTAAAAATATTTGTACTTGTAATGGAGTCATGAACAAATATACGAAATCTCATTATGCCAGCTCGAAATTTTCGAAAGGGCTATTATACCCTTATGACATGCTATGTCGGGTGTTTTTTTTTTAGAGGTTGGTTTTTCTCTATTCGAAAAACCAACCTATAAAAAAAATCTCTAAAACTGAAATTTTGTGGTCTAATCGGGCAACTCAAATGTCATTTATGTTCAGTTTGGTTTGCCATTTCATCATGAACAGGGTGACAAATGAGCAACGCTTGCAAATCCTGCAAATTTCTTTCGAAAATAATGGTTCAGTTCGCGAAGTTTACCGCAAGGTTCGACCATTTTATGGTCGACATAATCGTCCATCAGAGTAATTAATTAGGTTAACCATGGATCGTTTTCCCACTACGTTTACTCTTTGTGATAATACGCATCCGCAGATACTTCGAACATTGCGCACCGAAGAAACAATTACCGCTGTAGAGCAAAATGTTGAAGAGGACTCGAATGAATCGATTCGCCACCGTGCACAGCAGTTGGAGCTTTGTCCATCAACTTTATGGAAGATTTTGCGCAAAGATCTTCGCTTACGACCTTACCAGATCCAGCTTACCAGGCCGCGAGACCATGCAACGCGTCGTGATTTTGGTGTATGGGCCGAAAATGAGATTGGTCTCGATGCTGATTTTCATCGAAAAATTTTTTTCAGTGATGAGACTCATTTTTGGTTGAATGGCTACGTCAACAAGCAAAATTGCCGCATTGGAGTGAAGAGAATCCACATGAGACCCTTGATACGCTATTAAATCCACAAAAACTGTCTGTTTGGTGTGCTCTATGGGATGGTGGAGCATTGGGATATAATTCTTCCGAAATGATGCTGTAGAGTCAGTTACCGTTAATGGAGAACGGTGTAAAGCCATGATAACCGACTATTTTGTTCCCAAACTGGATGGCATGAATGTGGATGAGATGTGGCTCCAACAAGACGGCGCTACATGCCACACAGCGCACGTCACAATCGATTTATTGATGGAAACATTCGATGAGCGCATAATTTCGCGGAATGGAACTGTCCTTTGGCCACCAAGATCGTGTGATTTGACACCATTGGATTATTTTCTTTGCGGATGTGTGAAGTCGCTCGTCTACGGCAACAAACCAGAAACGTTAGGGGACTTGGAAGCCAACATTCGTGGCGTTATTGCCGACATACGTCTCCAAATTCTCGAAAAAGCGGTTGAAAATTAGACCTCTAGACTTGGCTTTGTTCGAACCAGCCGCGGTGGCCACATGCCCGAAAACATATTTAAACATTAATTGCATAAAATTACCCTTCCAATAAAGCCAAATTGATGGACATTTAAACGATTTTCTTGTGTTTTATTTCAATTTGAAGTTTTATACATCTAAAAATAAAACACCCTCTATGTTCTTTCTTTGTATGGGTAAAATATAGACAAATGAAATCTTGTTCAAACGAACTTTTAAATTTCTTAGAGGAGGATTTTATAATTTTTTACGTGTTCTGCTTTGTCAAAGAGTCTTATAACAAATTTTATTATTCTTTTTCAAAATGTAGAGCTCAAAAATCGGTGAAACACATACTTAATGTCAAAAATAGTAAACCCATCTAGGGGACCTTAGTTACAATAATCCTAATCCAACCAAACCTCGTCTATTAAAAAAATAAAGGACTCTTTCATGCTACTTGAAAGTCATTCCCACTGGGGGTTTATTTGGAGGTAATACTACTCTTGAGCTTTGACCAAATTCAAAACCAATTTTCAGACTTAGATAAGTTCTCTTACCCCATTGAATGAAAATCCAAATAACAGCCAAACGTGCACCAATTTGCATATTTTTTGAATCGATCTCTGGGCAGTCTGAATGTGACACTACATTAACTACGAATCCTCCCACAAATTCAGTACGCTGTATAAAAATCCGCTCTTCGGTATAATGCCATTCTAACGCATCCAACTTATCCCGCGATTTAACAGCCCATGACCGTGACACTGCATCGGTCCACCAACTAATTCCATTGCAAGCTGAAATCCTTTACAGTGAATTGTAAGCTTACTTTTATGCATTTTATTAAGCCCCACGCCTAGCCAACTTATCCACATGACTTATCGTGCTAATGAAGTAAAATTAAACCTCATTACATAGGCAAAATATGCAGAAAAAAAAACCGCATACCACAGGGTCCTTGTTAACCCCACAATAGTGTATATCCTTGTCTGTTGTCCTGGAAAATGTATTGCAATTTTTTTTTTTGTAACTAATCTTCCTATAATTACAGATGCCATCGAAATAATTCCACCCTCGTAAGAGGTGCCCTTAAGTAACAATTTCTGCGTCGCCCAATATCCTTGGCAAACACTTAACCTTAGTGTACATACTTCCACAAGGAAGAACGAAAAAAAAAACGAATGAAAGAAACTTTCACAAGTACTACATGCATGCGAGTAAAAGTATAGCAATGTGCTTTCTGGAGTGTTAACGTAAAACCGCTCATAACGTAACACGCTACCCACCATCAGGCGAATGATATAAATACCCCACCAGGATGATAGTGGTTCTCACCAAAAAAAAAAAAAAAAACAGGACGACGACGATGAAAACATCGCCTTGCTACGAAAAAACGAAAAGAAACCAAATAAACAAAAAGAAGAAGAAGAAACAACAACTTTTGCTAATTCTCTACCCACCCGATGGTGGATGTCCAGGGACAAAAAGGATATACGCTCCAAAAATGCAAACACACACTCACAGAGTTATATCGTGGAAATAGTGTCGGGGAATTCCCTTGAGCCGTAGCATAGATGAATACACACATCCATGGTGCCTAAGTTACCCTCACTCACCTAGTCATGTTCGCATTTCTCTTAGCCAGGTTGCTAAAAAAAAAGAAAGACTGTCCTCCACACTAGCACTTAATATCGCCTGCCTCTCTGTGAAAAATGCTTATTTCCGCAGTCGTCCTTAACGTTCCTGGCGTTCATAGTCGTCGTCTGTTACAAGGGTGTGGCTGGACGAACACGAAATTCGCTCCTTTTTCCGACTGTGAATCCTATAACCACCCACACAGAGAGCAAGAGAAAGAGCGAGAGAATGGTTTGAGAGCGGTATGCACCCAACTTTGTACCTCAGCAACGACACCGCCACCGCCACCGGTTAGGCAAAAGCAAATTTTTCAGCAACGACCACAAAGGAGAATACGATTCGGCTGGGGCATTTCCCAGTTGAGATACAATCTGCTTATTGATTTTTCCACACCCGGCCAGCCGCATGAGCTAAGCTAAAGTGCGGATGTTCACATTGGCAACGTGTGCAGGGAGGGAAAACCATCGAAAAAAAAAAATCGCTCTGTTTGCCCGTTCGAGGCATTATTGGCGAGCAAAGGACTACGGTTCGGGAGTCATTATGTTACGGGTTCCTTTTTCTCCTTTCTGTTGTGTTATTGATCCTAGTCTGATCCACCACAAATTCAACCATAGTTGTCGGTCGGTTAATCCTTTTTTTTTTTTTTTTTCAGTGTACCTCTTCAGCTGGTGAGTCCTTTACTGATCTCATTAGCGTGAATTGCTTTTTAAATGAATCCTTTTACTGTGCGAAAAACACATTTCCTTTCGTGTTGGGAAGTAGTAAATTTTTTAATGACATTTTGGTGTCCCCCCATTCTATCTAAAATTTATTGTTGTATGGTTGATTTTAGATGAAAAACAAGCATTTTTGAGTTATTAAAGCGATGTGCGCCTAACCCACGACGACAATGCGGGGATTCTCTGACTACTTTTTGGCAAGTTACAGAAATACATTTTTACATAAAGACATGCCATCAAATTTGGAATATGTCAGAGTTGGTTTGCCCATCGCAAGAGGAAATCTAATCAATACAAACGTCTTTAAAAAAAATACTTGAATGGAGAGGAAACAAAATTAAACCTACAAAAAGGGGTTAAAGGTAGTGAATCCTTGAGATTTACAAACAGTACTATACCTTAATTTGTGTAAAATTTTAATTCAAATATTATCCAACTATTCATATTCGCAAAAGTTTTACAGTTGCGGCATAATTTGAGTATTTTCATTGTTTGTAGCATACCTTGTGGCGCATGGTAGTGCAAGAAAAATGCACTTTTAACTAATTTTGGATAGAATTACAAATTCTAAAGTACAGGGAGTATGAATTTAGGATTTTTTTTTTCGTCCAAGCAGACATATAAATTCTGAACTGGGAGGAACTATATACGTGGTAAATACTTAAACAAAAACTCATTCGCTTTTTTTATAGTCATATCAACAACAACAAATACAGTGACCCTCTGTTTGGTGCTCAGACATGTACATAACATTAGCTTGTCTAGAGTTTCTTAATGGTTTTTCAGTATCAAATACGGTTATTGCCTGTAGAATGTTTGCACACGCAGATATCTTTGGTTAAATCATCTCTGAGTTATTTGCTTTACTAGGAAACATTATGAACTTTTAAGAAAAGCCTCCAAAATACAAACCCCGCAAGTGTTTAATATGAAATAAAAACTAATTAATAATCGGTAGAGCCCGCGATGGGAATAGCTGCGCAGGTATGTGCCACAGGGCTTAAAAGGTAAAGGAGGATGGAAAAACATCAGGTTTAAGAAAGAAGCATATGGAAAGCTAACACTTTACATGAACGTATCGGGTTTTTCAACAGGGACGCTACAAAAGTTGAGCGACAGGGACAGCAAACGACGCCATATTTTTTGCCGCTCTTTTGACATTTCTCTTCAGTAAGGTTTGCCATTTCATTATGGAAAGACATACGATCCAACAAAGAGTCGAAATTATTGAAATTTACAACCGAAATTCGGAGTCAGTGGCCTCAACGTTAAGAGCGCTACGTCCAACTTATGGTCGTCATAATCGTCATAGCAGATCAACAATTGAGCGTCTTGTGGAAAAATTTGAATCCACAGGCACAGAACAAAACGTTCCCGTGCCAGTGAGACAAAGAAGTGCCCGTAGTGTTGAGAATATTGCTGCCGCTGAGGCTTCAGTTGAAGAAAGCCCAAATGTGTCTCTCACACGTCGTTCTCAAGCGTTGGGCATCTCTGTGACGTCGTTGTGGCGAATTTTGCGAAAAGATCTTGGCCTGCATCCTTACAAGATTAAATTGACGCAAGAACTGAAGCCGCTTGACCACCAGAAGCGTCGTATGGTCGTGAATTGGGCTGAGCAACATTTTGAAAATGATTCGGATTTTCATCGAAAAATCATCTTCAGCGATGAGGCTCATTTCTGGCTGAATGGCATCGTCAATAAACAAAATATGCGGTATTGGTCAGGCAGCAATCCACACGTACTCCATGAGTCATCATTGCATCCGGAAAAAATTACGGTTTGGTGTGGTTTATGGGCCGGCGGCGTCATTGGGCCGTACTTCTTCCGTGATAATCAAGACCGGCACGTTAATCTGAATGGGAATCGCTACCGTTCAATGATAACCGAATATTTTTGGCCCCAATTGGATGATATGGACTTGGAGGACATGTGGTTCCAACAGGACGGCGCCACAAGCCACACAGGGAATGCCACAATCAATTTATTGGAAACCAAGTTTGGAGAACGTGTTATCTTACGAAATGGTCCAGTCGCTTGGCCGCGCGATTTGACGCCGTTAGACTATTTCCTGTGGGGCTACGTTAAGTTTATGGTCTATGGCAACAAGCCAACGACGATAGATGAACTTCGTACGAATATCGAACGTGAAATTGCAGCAGTATCGGCCGATTTATGCTTGAAAACCGTCGAAAATTGGGTTCAGCGTCTGGACTTCCGCAAGCGTGGTGGCCATGCAAAACAAATCGAGTTCCATACATAATGGCATCGAACGTACTTTCACAGAAATACTTTTGTAGCGCTCTTATTGAAAAACCCTTGAGTTGCAGAACTTGAACCATAAGCAGAGATGTCAATGTCACTGAAGCATGACTTAAGCAGGATTTTTTCGACCACCAATGCCAGAAAAACGGAGGATGACGGAATATACACCAACTCATGGATGAAATTCAGATAGGTGACAGAATGACTGATGAACGTTACTTCAGCATTTTTCGATAGATATGCAAATCGGCTGATTTTAAAATGTAGAAAGTCCACAAAATATTCTTTAAATAGGTCATCACGCATGTGATGGCATACCGACCATCACATGCGTCACGTAAAACTCCATATTGATGGTCGGATGGTCGCATCAATACAGATTCGTATGAATCGGGACAGATGCCGACCATCAATATAGAGTTTTACTTGACGGATGTGATGGCATAACGAGCCCTATTTAAGGAAAAAAAAATATATATATCTGGGATAAACTGCCATACAGTGCCTCCAACTTAGCTTCTCCGTCCTTTTGTTTGATGCGAAGTTGTGTTTTCGCCACCGATAATGATGGAGGTCTCGTTATTGATGACAAAAACACCACATCGCATCAAATGGATGGAGAAGCTAAGTTAGAGGCAATGTTGACAGTTAATGCCAGATATATTTTTTTTTCAATGTTGATTCCGAACTACAGTTTGAAAAGCTTCTCATCACCATTTTATTTTGGGGACAGTTCAACACCCTAGCTTAAGGCATCCATTTTAAAAATCTTCGTAAAGTAAAACAATGTCAAGTAGAAGAATGCCAATGCCTTTAAGGTAGTAAGCTTCTGGTTCTTGCGCAAAGCCATTTTTGATGTTTGTGCATCGTCCATATCTGTAGATGTTGTATCATGGAAATTGCCTTAATGAGAACAATAGGATTTCACCTGATTCCGACGATTATCTATAATGGAGTCAAATTTGAATCATAGGTCTTTTGCATAAAACCCTGGTTGACATTGACATCGTCATCACAGTCCTTCGCACATGAATGTAACGAACTACATACACGTAACAGCACTGGCGACTGATTCCATCGGCTGGGACAGATCAAGACATTAATACAACAGAGAAAGAAAGAGAGAGAGAGAGAGAGAGAGAGAGAGAGAGAGAGAGAGAGAGAGAGAGAGACAGAGCAGAGACAGAGACAAAAAAAAACCCCGGTTATCCAAGCCCTACCTTGAAAAGCATGGACCATATCAAAAGAGGCTGAAAGTATAAATTTGCTTGTTTGGAGACAAAAATTCTTCGCAAAATTATTAGATCCAGTTTACGTTAACGGGTTTGTGGCAAAAGATTAAACGACGAACACTAGCGAGCTGTACACTGACACCATTTAACACTAAGATTTTGTATAATTGTGTCAAATTCGAATCATAGGTCTTTTGCATAAAACCCTGGTTATCCAAGTCCTACCATACGCAGTCCGGACCATATCAAAAGAGGCTGAAGGTATAAATTTGCTTGTTTCGAGACAAAAATTCTTCGCAAAATTATTATTTCCAGTTTACGTTAACGGGTTTGTGGCAAAAGATTAAACGACGAACATTAGCGAGCTGTACACTGACACCATTTAACCTTTGGTCGAAAACTACGCGCCTGGTATGGGTTATACATGTACAGCGATTGGACAGACGTAAACGTCAAAAGTGCAAAATCTCTCCAACTAACTAAGAGTGAGCGGTAGGATGCAAACCAAACAATGTTTTTCGGATTGATAGTCCATTTGAGCGAATGGACAAATTTCGACACAGAACTTCAACGGCTTAAATAAGAGCAGAAAGAGGAAAAACCGCTGACCACCAACTGAGACCCAATTTCTCATTTTAGAAAACAAAATCCATACAATGGAGGTCATCCCCCCTGAATCATCAAAACCTTCAACAAATGCACTCATCTCTATATAGTTACATCATCATTAAAAGGTCATCCAAATTAGGTACACTAGTAGGCGTTATACAAAAGCTTTCCTAAGCCAAATCAAAGGAAAATAACTTACAAGATTTGACTTAAACATACATGTATCATATTTCCCTAACCTTCCATTATTTATTATTATCCTTCCGATGCTGCTCATCCGAAAAGTGAACAGACCTAAATGGAGTCTCACTCCGGGTAAAGCCTCCTATTCAATTTCAATGACTAATGTATCTCCTTACCCATACAAAAGCCGAACGTGAGTGTATCTCATATTCCACAAAAGTTAAGCCATTTTCCTTTTCCTGACACATTCACAAAGCCTACTCAACAAACAACAGCCTAACATTAGGGACAGTAAGATAGAGCGAGACTGGTGAAGCCAGCTTGGGAAAAAAGTTTTCCCACGTGTAATGCATAAAATTACTAAATTAGAAGGACCCCCATCCCCCTCACCCGATTCGAGTGTGTCGAGAATACATATCTGAATCGTAAAGTAACAAAGCTCAAGGATCTGCCAATGATGTCCATGGTGATGGTGATGGTGATGGGTATGATGATGAACACTCTACAGAGTCGTATAATCGGAACACATGCAGCAACAGCAGGACCCAACAAACATCCGCATGTGCTCTACATTCTACGTCAAAGAAGAAACCTTGAAGTGGTCGCAACCGAACAGGACGACACACTTGGAGTGTGTATAGAAACGAGATCTTGTTCCAGTTCCTTTATTCAATATTAAAAAAAATAGCCCACTCTCATGTTCCAATTTAAGTAAAGCACATTCATCCTGTTATTGTGGTCTTGATACAATTTGTATGTCAAAGGAGTTTCTATGTCGTTTGCTTGCTTGTCAGCGGTGTGTTGAAATGATACATTTTTCAGCATCATCCTCTGAATGGCAACAGGGATTCGATTGAATTTGTTTTGCGGTAGTAGTACTTCACACCGTTGCTTCTGTGTGCACTAGAGTTGAGTAAAGAAATGAACATCAGTTTTCCAATTAATTGAAGTGAAGTTGTGCTCCTGCAATGCGCTCGATGCTGGGAGGTTAACAATAAAATTGGCACACGCTCCCTGACGAAGGATGAATGGTATACATATTTATATATATAAATGGCAAGGATTTTTTTTTTTATTTCAATCAACTGAGGTTAATATTTTCGTATAAAGAGTAAAAATTTTTGGTTTAAAAAGAAACGGATGGTTTTTTTTTATTGTAAACTTCACAAGGATATATTTTTTTATAAATTTTAAAATTGCATTTTACCCATTTGGTAAAACAATGCTTAACGAAAAAGAAATACAGTCGTGTCTGGATATAGTGAACTAATTATTGCAAGTCCTGTTCATACAAGGTGGCGCAAAAATAACCTTCCGATGTTTTTTGGCTGTAATTTAAAAAAAAAATGAAAAACTTTGATTCTTCTTGTGGATTATTTTTATTTGGTCTTTTAATTTTTTTACATGAAGTCGAGAATGTGATGTCATGTAAATGGCCGCCGCCACAGTTGATTGTCATTTGAGCCCTTTTTATGGCATTTTCCATCACTTTGGCCAAAACTTCCGGCGATAGGTCCTCACATTCTTGACGGATATTGTCTTTAAGAGCTGCAAGAGTCCGAGGCTTGTTGACATCAACCCGCGACTTCAAAAAGCCCCACAAAAAGAAGTCTGGAGCGGTCAAATCTGGCGAATTTGGCCAGTGCAAATCGCCAAAACGGGAGATTAGGCGCCCGGCAAATGCATCCTTCAGCATATCGGTTGTGGCACGTGTGCAGTGTGTGCCGTTGCACCGTCCTGTTGGAACCACACGTTTTCCAATCCCAACTCATCAAGTTGCGGCAAAAAGAATTATTTGATCATTGCTCTGTAGCGCTCACCATTCACAGTAACCGTTTGGCCCGCGACGTCTTCGAAGAAAAAAGGTCCGATGACTCCTCTAGCGATAACAGCACACCATACAGTGACTTTGAGCGGATGTAATGGCTCTTCGTGGGTTACACGCGGATTTTCAGTGCCCCAGAAGCGTAAATTTTGCTTATTTACGTACCCGCTAAGATGGAAATGGGCCTCATCCCTCATGATTATTTTTGATGAAAAATCATCTTCCTCTTGGTGGTGATTAAGGATGGCTTGAGCGTATGTTAGACGCGATTGGCGGTCAGCAGCTAACAGCTGATGCACCGTCTGGACTTTGTACGGAAACATCTTCAAATCATGTAAGAAAATTCACTGTAAAGACCGTCGACTGATACCCATTTGCGTGACACGTCGTCTGGTCGATGTGGACGGCGCTTCCAAGACATCTTCGGCTACAGCAGCAATATTCTCTGCAGAACGGCATCTCGTGTTGTGCCAGTCTCTTCGAGGCGAGCGGCTAAACGTCTCAGTGTTTCAAAAGTAGGCGTTGGACGGCTAGGAAATCTGCGACGAAATTCACGTTGTGCCAAAGTCACCGACCGATTATTGCTCAAATAAATAGTCACCAATATTCCGCGTTCTGGAGCAGTGTAGCGTAACATCGTTTATAAACGCGTATTTCGCATGTGTTTACTACACAAATGTCAAAACAGAAATGACATTAGGGGTCAATCGCAAAATTTATAGCATTTTCTGATAGGAGAATTACTTTTGCGCCACCTTGTAAAGGGTGATCCAAGTAGAGATACTTTTTTCAATAGCCTTTTTTGACAGATCACGTGTGAGTCGTGTCATGCTGTCATGTTATTTTTGTTTAGTATTGTTTGGCATTTCATAATGGAAAGACTTACGCGTGAACAACGTTTACACATTGTTCAACTTTATTATGAAAATTCACGTTCTGTGAGGAATCATCGCATCAATCAATGGACTTATTGAGAGAACATTTCGGTGAGCACATAATTTCACGTTTTGGGCCGGTCGATTGGCCACCAAGATCGTGTGATATCACACCGTTAGACTTTTTCCTGTTGGGATATGTAAAGTCAAAAGCTTATGCCGACAAACCCGCTTCGATTCAGGAACACCTCACGCGTGTCATTCGCCAGTTACGCGAAATGCTCGAAAGAGTGATCGAAAATTGGACTCAACGGATGGGCCACCTGCGACGTAGCAACGGGCAACATTTGATAGACATAATCTTCAAAAAATAAATGCCAAAGAATGTTCTTTCAAATGATAATAAACATTCTCCATTAAATTTGAATTTTCTGTGTTTTTTTTCTTTAAAAAAGTAGGGAACCTCGAAATGGATCACCCTTTAGTATCAAGGTTGTTCACCATAACAAGATTGAAATTGTTTGTTCGCTTTATTTTCTCAAAATACACATTTGCGTATGTAAATGTAAGATATAATTATAATAAAAGTATTGAAAGAGTTCGCAAATAGATGTTTTTTTCTTGGTCACAGACATCGATTTTTGAACCGCTTTTTCGTGTAGGCTTCGCAGTGCCGGTATACCAGTATAATCGGTTATCATCAGCACATGCGATAGTTTAACCGAAAATTTCAATAGATTTAGTAGTAGTAGTAGTAGCTCTTACAGGATTTGTGATCTGTATTTCACCTGGGTCGTCATAGTCCGATTCTGCAATATTCTCGGCATTTTTTTTCAAAACGAATCAGTTTGCCGTCTTCGATGGTATTCCAATTTTCAATACCAATTTTTGTATAGGTTGTATCTTGTATGTATTTCACTGGCTTCTTTATATTTTCCCTGCAATTTCGGACTGTATTCCACGAATTACACGTGCTATGTTATCCTGTAAGGCTTCACATGGCCATTTTGAGAGATAACCTGCTCACCAAATTCATCCTTCAACATTTCCATTGTTTTACGAGCTGTGTGGCATGTGGCACAGTCTCGCGTTTCATGGCTCGATATCGTTCGCCGTTGACGGTAACGTTTCTTCCATGGTCGTCTTTGAAGAAAAATGGACCGATGATGCCACCAGCCCATAAACATCAAACTGTAGTTTTTTTTTTGGGTATGCATCGGTAATTCTTGTATGGCATGTGGCTGTTCATCAGTATAGATGCGACAATTGAGCCACATCGCTGAACACAATTTTTTGAATAATAGCACGTCTACCTTAAGGGGCAGATCAACAGAAACAGCTCTCCACGAGGTAGTGCGGACAATAGCAAAATCCTTACACTATCAGGAATATACTCTAGCCTCCTTCTTCGACATAGAGGGAGCTTTCAACAACGTCCTCATTGGAGCTATTCTTGAATCTGTGATTGAGCTAGGTATAGAGGAATCTATTAGTCTATGCTCTCGGAACAAGAATTATCCAGGCAAAGCTGGGAAATAGCCACTTAACCAAATTTGCCCATAGAGGAACGCCACGTCTCCTCTACTCTGGCTTATGGTTATGAACAAACTTCTAGTTAAATTGGACGAGGGACGGGTCAAAGTTATCGCGTATACTAGTGTCAGGAAAATTCCCCTCTGTGAAAAGTGAAATCGTGGGGGCTGCTCTAGACAAGGTTAGCACCTCGGCTGCAAGTTGTGGCCTCTGCAAAACGTCTTAATTGCCAACCACTCACAATATCTTACAGCGCTAGGTATTTGGATATCATGCTTGACCCAAAACTTAACTTGAAACACGACATCGAACATAGAGTAAGGAAGGCGTGCGTTGCCATATAAGCTTGTAGCAAAGCCTTTGGAAAGAAGTGGGGGCTTCAACCAAAGATTAAATCGTGGATGTGCACAGCAGTGCTACGTCCAATTATCATATACGACTCGCAAGTATGGTGGCCCGCATTGAGTAAAGGCTACAACCTCACAAAACTAAAACGGCTGCAAAGAACTCCCAGTTTAAGCACAACGGCACAACAATCGGCGCAAACGGATGCCCTTACTGTAATAGCGCATCTCTTGCCTCTCAACCTACACATTCAGATACCACTTTATGCAGCTCAGTAAGACTCAAGGAGTCAGGATGCTGGAATGCAAGGCCGTATGGTCACAGTAATATCCCGGAACTCGTTATCAAACGGGGTGGTCAAGTTTCCAACAGACTATATAACACCTATATTAAGCTTCGATAAAGACTGCCAGGAAATATTTCCTACCACAGCTCAGTGGACGAGAAATGAAATAGTAAGAGATTTCGACACGGTCGTCTACACCGTTGGATCTAAGATTAACTGTGGTGTGGGGTCCGCAGTCTACTCGAAATCACCGAAAATATCAGTTTCATATCGCCTACCGGATTTTTCCAACAGGCGGAACTACTGGTTAACCGAAAGGCTTGTACGCTACTGCGGCCTGACACTACCGAAAAGAAAAAATAGTGCAATTCCCATAGATAGCCAAGCGGCCATAAAGGCTATCAACTACTCGGCTACCATATCCTCCAAAATGGTACAGGAATGCCGGAAATAACTGGCGTTCCATGGCACAGTGACATTAAAGGAAACGAGCGTGCAGACGAGCTGGCCAGCAGGGCTAAATTCTTCACGGCTCACTTGCGGCAAGGGTACGCATCCCTATAGGTGCGGTTAAGGGACAAATACATTCATACTTCCTGAAAAAGGCCGACTCCAAATGGAGAAGGTTAACAAATTGTGTAATATCGAGGACGATATGGCCCTCTCACGACAACAACAGAACTAACGATCTACTAAATAGTCACGGGACACTGGCCAATTAGAGACCATTCGGCCAAACTAGGGATCCCAAACAACCCTCAAAGCCGCAGTGGCTCATTTTTGGAACACAAATGAGAGAGAAACCTCGTGCGTGCGATAGAACAATCATTTTTCGACAACCTTAGCGACATCTCGGGTAAAAGGATACAAGATCTTATCCGCTTTCTAAACCTCACAGGCTGGATCTACATGCCACCTGCATCACATCCACAATAACAATCACAATCTGGGCCACACGAGTCGTGGTAACAAAAATGCACATAAGTGCTACTTGGGCTCATGTCGAACCGCCACTTCTACTTACATACCTAGATTGGTGGGTTGATGAGGTAGATGGTGTTCGTCTTTTCCCCCATCTCGCCTGGGTCAATATAGTGCCATTGTAAGGGCTGTAAATGGATATACTGGAATAACAACATTCACAAGGAACTTACTAAAACAACGTCACAAACAACATAAAATGTTGTCATTAACATCTTTCCGTATTTGTTCCATAAAACTGACTTAACTGGGTTAACAACTCCAAAACAAAATTTTTCTACATATCCACTTTACACCAATTAATATTGCATCCAAAACTATGTTGATATAAGCGTTTCTAAAAAAAAATATTTTTCGGGTTAAATTTTAAAGTTTTTTAAGTTGGTTCGGACGTCTAGCGTGGCTTGCGAATCGAATTCCCAGCTAATGCCTAGGCCGATTTTGATGGTCGACCACTTATTATAAAGCTGAACAGTTCTAGTTAACGCAAAAAATAAATGTTTACACTTAAACTATATACAATGAGAAATACGGGTCATTTTGTTAATCTGAACTGTCCAAAATCATGAAAATCATACATCTTTCCGTATTTGTTCCATAAAACTGACTTAACTGGGTTTACAAGTCCAAAACAAAATTTTTCTACATATCCACTTTACACCAATTAATATTGCATCCAAAACTATGTTGATATAAGCGTTTCTAAACAAAAATATTTTTCGGGTTAAATTTTAAAGTTTTTTAAGTTGGTTCGGACGTCTAGCGTGACTTGCGAATCGAATTCCCAGCTAATGCCTTAGCCGATTCTGATGGTCGACCACTTATTATAAAGCTGCACAGTTCTAGTTAACGTAAAACAAAAATGTTTACACTTAAACTATATACAGTGAGAAATACGGGTCATTTTGTTAATCTGAACTGTCCAAAGTCATGAAAATCATACATCTTCTTTGTTCCATAAAACTGACTTAGCTGACAAAACTTTAAATGTTGAGATAATGTAACAAAGAAATATATTTTTGACATTTAAAAACATTAAAATTTCATCAATTTATTTTTATCGATATTTGTCAAAAACAATCGATTACAATCCACCGCTTCCTCCTCCGGAAAATAAAACACTTCAACACACGTGAATGCTCAAATCCACTCCATAGTCCATGACAAGAATAGCACACAAGGATGAACCATATGACAAATCCACATGTTCTATATCCTGAAA
This sequence comes from Rhingia rostrata, assembly GCA_949824845.1. NCBI lineage: Eukaryota > Metazoa > Arthropoda > Insecta > Diptera > Syrphidae > Rhingia > Rhingia rostrata. The sequence continues at coordinate 40,284,127 of OX463757.1, forward strand.
ATATTATTTTTCTTAAAAAAAAAAAAATCATGACCCAAAATAAAAATAGGAATACAAAAAAATACGAGTTTCCTTTTCTATCCTTCTACGAAAGGAGGGGTTCTCTCCAACTGAAAATAAGTGGAAAATAAAAGAGGACCCACAACGGCAATAAAACGCATACGTACAAAAAAGATGAAAAAAAAAATATAAAAAAAAAATTAATAAGAAATTGCAACAAAGAGAAACAAAAAATATAAATATACATATGTATGTATACAAGGAGGGCATGGAAGGATGTCAAAAAAAAAACACACATACGCCTCAATGATGGAGGACAGAAGGATATACAGCGATTCGTATATATGCATGTTTAGCATAAATATCTCTAAATTGGCGGCATTTTGTGTGCGTTATGTTTTCCTTAGACGACGCAATTTTAAAGCGTTTACACACTTTTTTCGCATTTTAAGCAGCAAGAGTCTGACTTTTTTCTTGCAATTGCAGGATACATGAATTTATACTAAAAAGTTCAGGGGGAGTTTTTTTTTTGTCGTTTAATGTACTTTTAAGGACGAAACTTGGTGGCACATTTTATTCGTGTTGGGACGGTAAAAATGCACATTTCAGCTCAAATTTATAAATTTTAACTTTAAGTATTCAGGTATTAGGATATAAACCATGGCTTGGGCAGAGGTTATGATTGACACATAGAAATGCAAAAAGTTTCACTAAAGTTTTACAGTTATCACCATGTCTTGGTATTACTTTTTGTGATGTCCTCTACAAACAAGGAGAGATGCCTTTAGAGGAATTTTAAGAGCAATTCTGCTGTTTTGCTGATGAGCTCGATCAAACTGAATCTTTATCTGTATGAAGCAAATATTTTGAATCTTGGGTTTAGTTTCAAAGAGATTCTTAAGCTGGCTCAAAGTCCAAGAACCATTAGAGGATCTTTGAAGCCGCAACTTCTAGCTTCGAAATTCAATAACCCCAAGCTGGTGCAGAGATACAAGGTGGGACAAAAGAGATCACTTTATTGGAAGATGCTCTTATTTTTGCAAATGGCCGGCAATGTCAAATCTGTTTTGACATTTGTAGACTAGACAGATGTAGAATATAAGTGAACAAGCCATGGAGCAATACACTCCCCTAGAGTAATGCACGAGGAGCCATTACACCCGCTCAAAGTTACTGCATGATGCGCTGTTCACGCTGGAGGAGTCCATTTTTTTGAGAACGCCGTTTGTCGAATCTCGAATTTTTAAAAGTGTATAACCCTAACCAACTCATTTGGCCAGTCCACTGTGCTTCTCCTCAACTCTGTCTTCAAATGTGTAAGACACACAAAAAAATCAGAGGTGGCAATTTGTTATATGGAATAACCATTAGGTTTTAAAAAAAAAATTTAATTTTCTTAACACATACTTAAAGTCCGGTAGAGCCTATGGATCCGCTCAGTAAAGAGTCCATCCAGATATGGTTTCCCCTGAAGGATGCAAGAATATTAAAAATCGTACATGTAATTAGAATGCACCTTCCTGCCTCTTGCTATGAACAACTTAATGAACGCCTGAAGACTATATTCCAGATAGTGATTGCTCTACGTTTTATGATTATCGGCTTGATGGAACCATCTAATGAAAACCTTAATAACAGATTAACCTCTACTACTCAAAGCTGACCTTTAAGGTTGAAATCAAAATTCCAAAATCCAATGACGTCAACCGTTTATGAACTTTTCAGAGGATGTGGATTTATGGTTTTTGATTTTGTGTGTTGGGCGTGGGTTTAGCAGTAAATGAGGACAAGACTAAGTATATGCTGTCAACACGAAAGGACACACAACATCGACGAATCGGATACCATTGACAGATATAACTTTGAGGTACTACACGACCTTGTCTATCTCTACTCCGCTGTTAGCTCTGACAACAACATCTCTTCAGAAATTAAACGAAGAATTACTCTTGCCAACCGCTGTTTCTTCGGACTAAGAAGGCAATTCAGTAGTAAAGCCCTCTCTCGAACTACTAAGAAGATTCTATATAAGACCCTGATCATCCCAATCCTGCTCTTCGACGCTGATGCACTGACCGTCTCAAAAGCAGATGAAGAAATCATTGGTCGTTTCGAAAGGAAAATTCTTCGAAAATCGTCGGTCCCTTTTGCGTTGACGGGCTATGGAGACGAAGATTCAACCAAGAACTATACGAGCTGTACAGCGACTGGACCTGGTCAAAAAACTCCGCACTGGTCGTTTAAGATTGCTAGGACATGTAGAACGAATGGACACCAATACTCCGGCTCGCAGAGTCTTCGATTCCCAGCCAGACGTCGGACGCAGTAGAGGAAGACCTCGCCTTAAGTGGCGCGCACAAGTAAAAACCGACGTCAACCAACTTGAAGTGTGCAACTAAAGGCAGTTAGCTAAGGACCGGGCTAATTGGAGAGGCAGGTTGGTTGAAGCCCAGGTTCATTCCGGACTGTAGTCAGCGTCACTTAAGTAAGTAAATAAGGTGGGGCGGCATGAGATACAGTCGCTAACCATGAAGAGTCTCTGCCTGACACACTGCAGCCTCCCGGGCTCGCTGCTTCCAGTTGTCCCAACCAATGGCTTTGACTTTGAAACGGAGGATCGATCTTCCTTGTCTTCTCGAACCTGGGGGCTGGGGCTCGAATATCCCGTTAGCTGGAGCATAATTGTCAATTCACTCAATGTGAGCCGAGCCAATGTAGTCGACGTGTTTTTGGTTTTTGGACTATATCCAGATCTTGGTACAACTCATGGAGTTCGCAGTTGTATATTCCCCTCCATTCGTACTTTACTTCGAAAAAGCACAATATCAGCTCTTCTTGCTTATCCAGCACTCGGCGTCATAAGGCAGAACTGGCAGAATATGGGTTTTGCAGAGAACACATTTCGTCCTTCGAGTTTGGACTTTCGAACTCAATTGTTTCGGCGTCCTAATGCAAAACTGGCAGGATATGGGTTTAGTAGAGAAAAAAATTCGTCCTTCGTGTTAGGAGTTATGAACTCAGTTGCTTTGGCATTATAAGGCAGAAATGACATGATATGGGTTTAGTAGAAAACACATTTCGTCCTTCGAGTTAGGACTTTTGAACTCAGTTAACTCAGCTAACGGTTTCCTAGGGTAATTCTTTGCCAGATCTCCACTATGATGTCATTCGTGGATTTCGTGTTTGATCCGTGTTTCGTGTTTGATCCGAGTTAGGTGAACTCCTTAGCTACCTCGAAATTGTTGCTATAAAACAGATGTATGATTGTTTGTTGATAGCATGTAATGAGTCTTGTCCAATCACCGCTTTTATCATTGCACGCTGGCAACGACCGATTACATCAATATCTTCCGCATGGCCCAGCATCTGTACCTGCGCACTCTCTGCTCCAGTAACAGATTGAAGCAGTCGCACGATAGCGCGTCTCCTTGCTGGAATCCGGTACATGTTTGGAATTTTTCGGATGAGCTACATCCAGACAGCAGCTCGTGTTTTCCAGCGTCATGCGAAATAGCTGAATCAGTTTCGCCGGAATTCCGAATTTCGTCATCGCCATATAGAGCTCCCGACGATGTATGCTATCATAAGCAGAACAACGGGCCTTTTGAAAAACTCATTTACGGATCTCTGAATTTGTCATTTGGGCGAGTTCAACTGATCGGCAAAATTACCCGATTTGAACGGTGCAGACATCTGTCTTCAGATTTTGTTTAAGTCAAGGGGCAATGAGATCACGCACAGACTAAATCTCCTACCTACCTACCTTTTAGCCTTATAGGGGTAGTATCCGAAATTCCGAAATGACTTCTGGTCGAAACTCGTTTTTTTTTCTCATTCGCAATCGTTTAATTTCGCAACAATTCTTCGTCGAACATCTTGGGCAGAAATTCAACACATTACTGTCATCAAATTGGTGTTAAGTCACCAAAACGTCGCTGCGCGACCATTTGCGTTCGAAATACTAATCAAAAGGGATAGCTCGGTAGAAATGTCTCTTATGTCGAGCAAATCGAGCAAACATCCTATAAGAGTGCGGGAGTATATCACCAGAAGCTCTTGCGAAGCTATTTAAAATTCGCGGTTGAAACATCCCAATTGGTCATCAACAAAGGCGTGGTGAGACCACTTAACCGATGTCGTCTTCAAAACTAATTGAAATTTTATCACCAACATGGGGTGAATAATCTTCTCCCTCACCAGGTCTAATGATAAAAACAAGCATGCAAAGCTTAGAAATTTGCTGAAACAAATAACTCGATTTAAGTGTCAAAAAACCTACGCAACGCTTCAACAATACTAATACCATTCCTGTGTATTTATCACCATTAACACATATCAAAACTTATTTTCCCCCGATAACAACCTGAAAGCCACGTGAAAACAGTTACCCTCCAGCTCGAATCCCCCTATGACTAACCAAACACAAGTCCATCATTAATCGATATACAGCCTTTGATAAGGTACTAATGTTCAAGAGACCACATTACCTAGTTCGGCATTATCAGCCTTAATATTAAAGGCCAGCAAGGAGAAAAAAAAAAACTCAAACTTCACCCTCATTGGTAATAATTTTCGTCCAAGGATATGTACTACCTATGTCCCATATGTGTGTGCTTTGTTACAGGCGGAACAAAAAAAAAAACTGCTTACTCATCCGGGTTTTGTCATGGGAAAATGGTGGACTTTTTTTTTTTCTTCAGTCGCTTTAGTTTTCCGCTCCATCGGAGAAGCTGTCTTGTAAATAAATTTTCCAACTTTTTGCGTGTGCCTTCCTTAAACCTGCAAGTACCAACTATAGTTGGGGGCGTTTTCAATTAGCGCTGGCAAAAAAAAAAAAACAAAAAATAAAGAGGTTGCGTGTTTTTTTTTCCTCGAGTATCCACGAACGGAAAACCAAACCGAAGTAAGAAAATTTGGTAAAAAAAAAAAAAATTCATGTCGGGTAATGTTGGATACGTTTTTTTATGTTGAGAGTAATTTATATCTGCCACGAAAGGTAGCGCTGTAAAGTGCTGCACAAAAATGGAATAAGCTTCAGAGGTTCGTGTTTATTGTATAGGAGCTGTTGTAGGCGCGTAACTATTCGCAAGGGGTCTCCTTATACGTATACTGGTACAATTTTTATTGTTATCGTAGATATTGTGGAAATATATTACAAAAATGAATTTATATACTTTTCAGCGGGGGCTTTGGTGTTTATTTTTGGACTGGAATGGCTACTTTAGTGGGAACTATAAATAAGTGTGTTTTTATTGAGTTAACTTTTATTGGGTCAAACTTTAGTGGAAGGTTGGTTTTTTTAAGCCTGTGCTAGGCGTTGAAGCTTGATGGCGTTTGTGATTTTATTTAAAGTATTTTTTTTTGATGAAATGGGTCTTGAAATAACGTTTTCTTGGGGATTATCAGTTTATTTATTACTTTTGGCGTTCAAAAAAAAATATTTCCTTTTGCCAACAAGCTGTTGATTCCGGAATTTCACCTGCCTACCTTGGAAGTCTGGAATCCTCAGCTAGCGCAAAATATTTCAGAAAAGTACTTGATAGGAAACTTTTCATATCAGTTTCCTATCAAGTACTTTCAAGTACTTTCGAAGACAGAATAATAATTGCAAACATTGCGCTCTACATATGCAAACATTTTTGACGCAACAGGTTGGTTCGTTAGTACCCAGGGCCGAGCTTACTCATAACCATTCTTGTAATTCCTGCACGGAGCTCCTATTTTATAAGCCCACTCCGAACGGCGAATTTGAAAAAAGCTTTTCTTGATAACTGATACTATTGGATGATTTGTCAGATCATCACGAGGAGGGCCAGTGAAAAGCTATTAATTTTGCTAAAGCCGTGAATCGAGCCAAGACCTTCTGCACATTAGTTCACCGCACGAACTGAGCCCATGGCGCTTCACAGCTGCATCAAAAGATCCAAGGGTTACTAAATGACACATACAGTTGCTTGATATTGTGGTACCACGTGGATCTGTCGACTTTCCCTTTATTCGTTCGTCTAATCGAACCATTCAGAGTTCAATAACCCCAAGCTGGTGCAGAGATACAAGGTGGGCCAAAAGAGATCACCCTATTGGAAGATGCTCTTATTTTTGCAAATGGCCGCCAATGTCAAATCTATTTTGACAATTTTAGACTAGACAGATGTAGAATACAAGTGAACAAGCCATGGAGCGATACACTCCCCAAGAGTAATGCACGAGGAGCCATTACACCCGCTCAAAGTTACTGCATGATGCGCTGTTCACGCTGGAGGAGTCCATTTTTTTGAGAACGCCCTTCTCCCTTTATTCGTTCGTCTAATCGAACCATTCAGAGTTGACTATATCGGTTAGAAGGATCCTGACATTAGTATTAGCCAGCTCACATAGATTATCAAAGAAATAGTGTCCCAGCCACAGTTTTGTTTTGTCGGAGTGAGCTGGACAAGAGCAGAGAAGGTGAGGAATACTTTCCTTCTCTTCTCCGTCCAAGCAGCTTCTACAGAAGTCATTGCTAAAGTGGCCTAGTACTTTTGCGTGTAGGCCTACAAGACGGTGTCCTATATAAAGACACCTACTATGGTGTTGTCTGATCTATTCAGCATTGTCCAGCTGATGAAGCGCCTGGATATTTGACAAGTTGTGCCGGTTTATCCATCTGCGGTTTGCTTTCTTGATCGCATACAGTTTGATTTGTAATTTACGAGTAGCGAGGGACATACATAACATATTTGCTGGCTGTAGGATATCAAAGGCCGGTTAGTACTGTATTGCAAGCTCATCCGCCTTGCAGTTCCCTGGTATGTCACTGTGGCAGGGGTGAATGGTGAAATGCTCTGCCATCTCATTAAGAGATAGTCGGCATTCGTGGGCTAGTTTCGATTTGAACGAGATATTCCAGGGATTTGATTGCCGCTTGGCTGTCGCTGAAGATGTTCATATATTTCGTGGATTTTACATTCCTTTTCAGCAAGGACAAGGCATTTTTTATAGCCATGATTTATACCTTGAAAACGCTGCGATGATCAGGGCAAATTTAATTTTGGGAATGGATATAAGTGGTGCAGAGTAATATCCCCCGCGGATATAAGCCCCACGGGTCTTAATTATCAAAAAAAAAAGAAATAGCGCTAGTGGGGCTTTATTTCTTTTTGGAAATGGAAATAAGTCCCACAGCTGTTATTGGCTTTTGCTTGAGGGGATATTTGACAGAGCGAAGCACTGGCCTGTCCAGAATGCTTTCGAGTTGAACAAGGAAACGTCGTAGTTGAGTGTATGCCGAGGACACGGAAGAACCACTTTTGCAGACTGTTAAACGGTGATGACGAACAACATTCCACTGTCAGGCAGAACGAACCATTCAAAAGTAGTTTTAGGCCAGGAAAGTCCACAACTGATCCAATTTTCACACTTCGGCAGATCCTAGGAAAAAAACATATGAAGTCCAAATCGATACCCACCACCTATTCATCGATTTCAAAGCCGCATACGACAGCATTTTTAGAGACGAACTATGCAGAGCCATGTCTAGTTTTGCTATACCGCCCAAACTCGTCCGTTTGTGTAGGATGGCGATGGAGAATTCCCGCTGCTTCATCAGGGTCGGAAACAACCTCACCGACACATTCGATACCAAAAAAGGATTTAGGCAAGGCGATGCGCTGTCATGTGACTTCTTCAATTTGATTCTTGAGAGGATTGTGCAAAACTCCCGAGCCAAATCGGCGCAACTACTAGCATACTCTGACAATATTGACATCATTGGTAGGACTCAACTTGATGCCATATCCACGTTTGCTAGTATAGAGAAGGAAGCGGAAAAAATGGGTTTAGCAGTAAATAAGGGCAAGACACAGTATATGCTGTCAACATGAAAGGACACACAGCATCGCAGAATCGGATAGAACGTCACCATTGGCAGATTTAACTTTAAGGTAGTACGGGAATTTGTCTATCTCGGCACATTTCGTCAGAAATTAAACGAAGAATTACTCTTGCCAACCGCTGTTTCTTCGGGCTAAGAAGGCAATTCAGTAGTAAAGTTCTCATTAGATCTACTAAGGTAATCCTATGTAAGACCCTGATCATCCCAGTCCTGCTCTACGGCACTGAAGCATGGACCGTCCCAAAAGCGAATGAAGAAATCCTTGTCGATTTGAGATGAAAATTCTTCGAAAAATCTTCGGTCCCATTTGCGCTGACGGGCTATGTAGATAAAGATTCAACCAAGAACTATGCTAAGGACCGGGCTAATTGGAGAGGCATGTTGCTTGAGGCCCAGGTTCATTTCGGACTGTAGCGCCACTTAAGTAGTTAAGTAAGTAAGTCAGTTAGTAAGTAAGTAAGTAAGTAAGTCAGTTAGTAAGTAAGTAAGTAAGTAAGTCAGTAAGTAAGTAAGTCAGTAAGTAAGTAAGTAAGTAAGTCAGTTAGTAAGTAAGTAAGTAAGTCAGTTAGTAAGTAAGTAAGTAAGTCAGGTATCTAGTAAGTAAGTAAGTCAGTAAGTAAGTAAGTCAGTAAGTAAGTAAGTCAGTAAGTAAGTAAGTCAGTAAGTAAGTAAGTCAGTAAGTAAGTAAGTAAGTAAGTCAGTTAGTAAGTAAGTAAGTAAGTCAGTTAGTAAGTAAGTAAGTAAGTCAGGTATCTAGTAAGTAAGTAAGTCAGTAAGTAAGTAAGTCAGTTAGTAAGTAAGTCAGTTAGTAAGTAAGTAAGTAAGTCAGTTAGTAAGTAAGTAAGAAGCACTGGCCTCACCGTCGGATACCGCAATACCCGTAACAGTAAAGAACGTAGCCATCAGCGACGGTGTTAATGCGTTTTGGTGGCGGGGCTTATTTCCATTTCGAAAAGCAAATAAACCCCGTGAGGGGAATTAAGAACCATGGGGCTTATTTCAGCGGAAATTATTACAATACACCGAAAAAAGTATCGCCTTTTGCTTTTGGGGGGTTATTTCCTTGTCATGCATCCAAAATGGCACGCAATTCCAGTCCAGCAGTGAGCCCAAGCAGGGGGTTTTAGGAGGCAGAATGCGCCCAGAATCCCTTCTCCACCCATATTCAATCTTTGTATACACCAAACTTGAATAGAATGCCAATTTCAAGTGGCAATAACAGCCGCAGATGCTTAATGGTGGAAGGGCTTATTTCATGCCTTGTTGAACAAGGAAATATAGGAAATATCGTAACTGAGACACAGTCGATGCTAAGGATATACAAGAACCACTTCTGCAGGCTGTTAAACGGCGATGGCGAACAACATTCCGCTGTCAGGCTTTTCGTAAAGCCAGTGTTTTGCCCTTTGCTTATAGAGCTCAATGGCAGCTCTCCTATTATCATGCAGCTTGGCCCTGTAGGTCTCGTTCTTGGCTGCCAGCATCTATCATCAGTTTTCACAACACCAAGCGTTTCTTGGTTGCATTAGCTGCACCTGATCTCTGACATCCAAAATAGTGGTTGTGTATCTATCGCAATGCGATCAATTTGAATGACCATTCATTGATGAAAATACTGCCTTGAGCGGTTTGTATTTCTTGGTTTGATTTCTAACGAGTTAAAGTTTTTAAAAATGAACCCTTTTTGAAAGTCGATTTTCTATTACCCGTAAAAAGTTTTTGACTTTTCCATCAAGTATAGGAGGTTTGTAAATAGATTTAAGGCTTAACCTTAAAGCAATAAAAATAAATATTCAGCATCAATTCAAGATGCTAACGAGCATCCAACTCGCTCTTCATAGAGCAGGTTTTGCAAATCGCCATTAATCACCTTCTACCTCTTAGCAAACACCATTCTACAGTCAAATGAATACCAAGTCTGAATAAAACATATGCCCTGGCATAACGAAACTAGAGGAAATCAACAAAAAAAAAAAAATAAACACACATACACAACAAAACTGACCTTTTAAGCATGCACCCAACTAACAAGTTCATCAATCATTTTCAACTGAAATTATTCCAACAGTCTGCAAATTAAAAGACTCTTACTCTCGGCACATGCCTTCAGGCCACATTACGACTGTTTATGCAGCGTTACATTCAGTTTCTGTCATATTTCAAATGTTTAAGCCATTCCAGTTAAACCACTCGCATTTGCCAAACTTCATTGCGGTTGGAAGTAGATATCCACACTTGGACCCTGTACCCAAAATGAATTTTTCACACATAACTAGCTTTGGTCTTTGAAGTATCCCCCGCCCCAAAAAAAAAGCATGACACCGACAAATACAAAACAATCTCATACCCTACCCCCCTCAACCCACAGCTATAAGAGAAAGAATTCATTAAAATTCCAAACCAAAAGCTTTGGTCCTTTGCTGGTACCAGGAGCTACTCTGTCTATATCCTCCCCCTAATCCCACTATCAAATGATATTAAAATCCATCTCCGGGTCATAAACTAATGTTAATAACTTTATCCATTCGTTCACCCTCTGGGAGGGTGGTGTGTAGCCAGAGATTGTTGTTTTCTCATCCTCAATTCCATACACACCCACAATTTGGGTGGGTCTAACCCGTCACCCCACCCCAATCCAAAAAACCACTCATATTACATTACAAGGGCAACTTTAGAATGTGTCCCTTATCATCTACAATAAATAATTCATTATTCTCCTATGCCATTCCGAAGGCTTCTCTGCCCTATCCTTCGGTTCGGGGCTGTGCTAGTATGTCTGGCTGACTTGCTTTTCCTGTATACACCTCTCACTGGATGTCTAGAATCTAGATGCGTGTATGTTTGATAATTTATTTCATTCATATATACACACGAAAATTCCGTCTTCTTTCCATAGCCATTCCATACTTTGTTTTCTCTGTCCACACTGTCTACGGTATTTTTCGCTGTGTAGTCTTACGCCATCTCCTTTCTAGCAGGCTTTAGTGAAAAGTACGTGAGAAGATTTGCAAATGTGTACTTAATGCAGAATGAATTTTTTTCCATCGTGTCGTTTATAAAAATTAAAAAAAAAAACACAAGAATAATGGAAAAACCGATAACGAACATTTGTGTAGGAAATGCTGACGAAGGAGGCGAAGAAGGAGTGGACAAAATTTCCAAAAAGGACGGGTGTAGAGATACTTTGGTGGACTGGTTGGACAGTATTTTCCTGTTTTAACTGAACGAAGACATTCCAAGGGAATTAGTTGGAACAAACCAGCTGACAGCACATCAACTGAACTGAGTGCGATAAGTTCATAAGTCCGCGTTAATGGCAGGGTCGGTATGAAAACATTGAATAGCACAGACATTTATCAATCGATTTACTTCAGCAGAAATGTTTTTGTCAAACGTCATTTCACCACCAATCGCTGTATACACCGATATGAAACGAAATCGTGAAAATTGAAAATAATAGTTCAGTCCGTCTAACTCAACGCGCATTTTTTTTTAAATTTAAGTTGCGACATAGCCCACAATGAACCTCGGTCGAGAAGCCGATGCATGCACAGAGAGTGCCAGTTTTTCTATTTTTCTTCATATATGAGACTGGGTACAACGTCAACAGAGCCATGTTAACCGACTTTCTTTTACTTCAGTTGAAGACATAAATTTTGACGACCTCTGGCAAATGCAGGACGAGGCACCATGCCAAACAGGTCATGCTACAACCGATCTTTTGCGCCCCAAAGTCACACATCGAGTTATCAGCCGTCATGGATTTTTTATTTTTTTTTGAGGGGGGAAACGTGAGGGACCGGTGTTATGTCAAAATCCCGCAAACGATTGAAGAAAGGCAATATCATCTAAGCAATCAGTTTGGTACAGCCCGAAACCATCAACAAGGTCTTGGGAAATCTAGGTGACAGAATCCGCTACGGCGAAGCCAGCTTCTCCAATTAGCCTGGTCCTTAGCTAACTACCTTCAGTTGTGCACTTCAAGTTGGTTGAGGTGGGTTTCTACTTGTGCGCGTCAATAAAGGCGAGGTCTTCCTCTACTACGTCCGACTTCTGACGGGGAATCGAAGACTCTGCGACCCGGAGTATTGGTGTTCATTCGTTCTACATGGCCTAGCCATTTTTATTTTTTAACGTTTATTAAAGGTCCAATGCGAATTTCTTTGACCAGGGCCATTTCAATTTATAGCTTGCGTGTGTTTTGGTTGAATCTTCATCAACGCATCTCCGTCAATGCAAACGGGACCGAAGATTTTTCGAAGAGTTTTCCTCTCGAATCGACCAAAGATTTCTTCATCCGGCTTTGATCCGGTCCATGTTTCAGCGCTATAGAGCAGAACTGGGATGATCGGGGTCTTGTATAGGATCTCCTAAGTAGTTCGAATGAGGGCTTTACTTCTGAATTACCTTCTTAGCCTGAAGAAACAGCGGTTGGCAAGAGTAATTCTTCGTTTAATTTCTGACAGAGTTAATAGCGGAGCCGAGATTGACAAAGCCCCGTACTATCTCAAAGTTATATCTGTCAATGATGACATTCTGTCCGATTCGTCGATGTTGTTGTGTCCTTTCATGTTGCCAGCATATACTTAGTCTTACCCTCATTTACTGCTGAACCCATTTTTGCCGCTTTCTTCTCTATACCAGCAAACGTGGCTAAGACATCACGTTGAGTCCCACAAATGATGGCAATATCGTCGGCGAATGCTAGAAGTTGTACCGATTTTTGGAAGATTGAGCCTCTGGTGTTGGCTCGTGAGTTTTGCACAATTCTATCAAAAATCAAATTGAAGAAGTCCCACGATAGCGCATCGCATTGACTAAATCGTTTTTTGGTATCGAATGTGTCGGTGCGGTCCTTTCCGACCCCGATGGAGCAGCGATAGTTCTCCATCGCGGTATACCAAAACTAGACATGGCTCTGTATGTTCGTCTCTATAAATGCTGTCGTATGCGGCTTTGAAATCGATGAATACGTGGTGGGTATCGATTTGGACTTCTTTGGTTTTTTCCAGGATTTGCCGGAGTGTGATAATTTGATCGGTTGTGGACTTTCCTGGCCTAAAACCACATTGATAAGGGCCGATCATGTTGTTGATAAACGGTTTCAGGCGTTCACATATTACTGCAGATAGGATCTTCTAAGCGATGCTGAAGAGACCTATGCCTCTGCAGTGGTTCATCTATATCCTTAGGATCGACTGTGTCTAAGTTACGATATTTCCTATATTTCCTTGTTCAACATGGCATGATTCTGTTCGAGCCTTGTATCCTTATCTTTCACGTTTTACACTTTGGTAGAACTGGCGAACATCGTTCCTCGAGTGGCACCTCTCTCTATATTTTCGAAAGCGCGCTTTCCCGCTCTATTTTCTTCTGCCTGAAAAGCCGGTGCTCTTCCCTTCTTCTTTGGCAATAGAGCTTAATGGTAGCTCTCGTCTTCACGCGCACCTTAAGATTGTAGGCCTTGTTATTGGCTGCGAGCATATGTCGGCACCACAAGTTTCTTGCTTCTGGGCGCGAGAAACTTAGCAAAACAGTTGCTGCTGATCTAATGGCTTGTTGGCATCGTTCCCATTGTTCTTCGACACTCTATGCTTGTGGTATGGTGTGAATCGAGAGATAAAGGTCTTGGCGGTCTCTTGCGATTGTAGTCGTTCCACATTAAATTTTTCACAGGTTTTCTGGTTTGTTGTGGCCTGGTGGATATCCACATTGTCAACCTGGCTGCAAGCACAAGGTAGTGGTCTGAGTTGTTGTTAGCTCCTCGGAATGTTCGGATATTAAAAATACTGGACGCGTGCCTGTTGTCTATCGCAATGCGATCAATTTGGTTGACCGTTCGTTGCTCTGGTCGGACATTAAAGATACTGGACGCGTGCCTGTTGCCTATCGCAATGCGATCAATTTGGTTGACCGTTCGTTGCTCTGGAGAACGCAGGGTGAGGAAACCGTGTGCTGGCTATAGTGGCATTTTGTTCCGTAGCGAAGTCAATTAGCCTAAGTCTGTTACCAGACGTGTTGTTGTGTAGGCTATGTTTTCCGACAGTACTGCTAAGGATGTCCACTCTACCTACCTTTGCATTAAAATCTCCCAGCACCATTTTAACATCGTACTTCGGTAGTCGCTCATAGGTTTTATCAAGGAGCTCGTGAAGCAATCCTGAGCTATATCGTCTTTTTCATCCGTTGAGGCGTGAGCGCATATAAGGCTTATGTTGGCTAATTTGGCCTTAATATGGATTTTCACAATGTGTTCGCTAATGTCTTGGAAACATATGACTTTTTGCCTAAGTCTGGCACTTAGAACAAATCCGCATCCGAATAGTCGCTGTGTCACTATAGCACGGTCCATAGTAGTTGTTACAGTTTTTCATCCTCTATTTCTCCGTTTCATTCCATCGTATTTCCTGGATGCCAGTAATGTCTGCTTTGTAGCAGTTTAGGGCTTCCGCTAGTTGTTTAATTTTGTTGATTTTATTGCATTTTTAAACAGAAACTTGTATTCGCCCCACCCTGTATGTCTTACGTAGTGGTATAAATAAACGCAGTAAGGTGAGCTAGGAACGAAGTCAGGTTTTATATTAAAAGTGATAATTAAATGAATTATAAACAAATGTTAAAAGGTGTGATGAAATTGCTTTTACCATATAAAAATAAATCAAAAAGAGTGCACATTTATAAATTACCGTTATATTTTAAACAGAATTTTTGCTTTTCTGTTTAAAACAAACCTAAACGCAACTCTAATTAGGTGATGCTATTGTTATTCTGAAAAGTACGTATGCGAACAATGTTCACGACATTTTTTTTTTAAACATATTACCGCAAGACATGTCATCCCAAGGTTTAACTTATACAAAGTTTTTTTTTAAGGTCTTTTGACACTGAGGAAAATTCTTTTAAGATAACCATATAGTAGACGAGTTTTGCCAAGGGATGATATTTCTAAGAATGACAATTTAGCTAACGTGAACATAATGTTGACGCAACTGGAAACGTGCGTCTTACTTTTATCAAGCAATTGTAAATGTAAGCCAAACCAAATCATATGGTATGTACGAAAAAGTTGTAATAAAACACCTCCGATAGACAGGCTAATAATTTGTCTTAGAACCCCAAGTCCATGTCGACATTGGCCACCCTTACTAGGAAGGTGAATCAATGACATATAAATCCAAAATTAATTACATGATATGTTCGAGTTACCACGATAATTTATTTGTTTTTTTTTTTTTATAAGTGTCTTGACGGACGGGACGGACTAAGGCGAAACTACACACCTTCGTAATGTGTAATTACACGATTGATAACACTTCGTGATTAACAAAGAAGGGAAATGTATTATTAAAGGGAACGTGATGTTATCACGTGTAATGTGATCTGGTTTATATGACTCAGGTAGATGTTGTTTTTTTTTTTTAGTTACAAAAGTAACTAACAGGTGATTTTTTAAGAGTAAAGTTTTTCAGGTTGGCAGCAATGGTTAGAAATAACGTCCAAACGTCATCTGTCGAATTTAATCATGAAAAGGCTTACAAACGAGCAACGATTGCAAATATTGAAATGTTTTCTCAAAATTCGTGTTCTGTGAAATATGTGCACCGTTTGTTACGACCATATTATGGTCGTCATAATCGACCTGGTGAATCAACCAAATCTCGCACCATCAGCTCGCATGCGTACAGTACGTAAAGAAGAAAATATTGCAGTCGTAGCGTCCAATGTTAATGAAGATCGTGAAATGTCAATTCGTCGCCGTTCTCAGCAAATGGACATGTGTCCAACATTTAAAACATTTTGCGTGTCGATTTGGGTTCGAAAGCCTAAAAAGTTCAACTTGTGCAAGAATTGAAGCCGAATGACCTACCACAACGTCAAAGTTTTGGCGAACGAGCCTTAGAACAGCTCCATGAAAATCCGCTGTTTTATCGAAAAATTGTGTTCAGCGATGAGACTCATTTCTGGCTCAACAGATACATAACGGGTGATCCAAGTAGAGATACTTTTTTCAATAGCCTTTTTTGACAGATCACGTGTGAGTGGTGTCATGCTGTCATGTTATTTTTGTTTAGTGTTGTTTGGCATTTCATAATGGAAAGACTTACGCGTGAACAACGTTTACAAATTGTTCAACTTTATTATGAAAATTCACGTTCTGTGAGGAATGTGTTTCGTGCACTTCGCTCAACTTATGGTCAATATAATCGGCCTACTGAGCGTACTATTCGCAACACCATCACACATTTTGAGACCCAGCATTCATTATTGGATAATATTCGACCGAATAGACCACGTCCAGCACGCTGTGAAGAAAATATAGCGGCCGTAGCTGAGAGTGTACACGAAGACCGTAGAGAGTCGATTCGGCGCCGTTCGCAGCAACTCGGACTGACGTATCGAACGACTTGGCGCATTTTACGTCAAGATCTTAAATTGAAAGCGTACAAAATACAGCTTGTGCAACAACTGAAGCCGCTCGACCTTCCCAAGCGACATCGCTTCGCTCTATGGGCTCTTGAAAAGTTCCAAGAAGATCCGACGTTTTCGAGGCAAATTTTGTCTAGCGATGAGGCCCATTTCTGGCTCAATGGGTATGTAAACAAACAAATTTGCCGCATTTGGGACGAAGAGCAACCTGAAGAGATTGAAGAACTGCCACTTCATCCAGAAAAAAACAACGGTTTGGTGTGGTTTGTGGGCCGGTGGAATCATCGGTCCATATTTCTTTAAAAAATATGCCGGTGCGAACGTAACCGTCAATGGCGACCGTTATCGTGCCATGATAACCGACTATTTGATGTGTGAAATTGAAGCTCGTGATCTCGGCGACATTTCAGCAAGACGGCGCCACTTCCCACACATCGCAGCAATCAATGGACTTACATTTCGGAGAACATTTCGGCGAGCACATAATTTCACGCTTTGGGCCGGTCGATTGGCCACCAAGATCGTGTGATATCACATCGTTAGACTTTTTCCTGTGGGGATATGTAAAGTCAAAAGCTTATGCCGACAAACCCGCTTCGATTCAGGCCTTGGAGGAAAACATCAAGCGTGTCATTCGCCAGTTACCAGTCGAAATGCTCGAACGAGTGATCGAAAATTGGATTCAACGGATGGACCATCTGCGACGTAGCAACGGCCAACATTTGATAGACATAGTCTTCAAAAAAAATGCCAAAGAATGTTCTTTCAAATGATAATACAAATTCTCCATTAAATTTGAATTTTCCGTGTTTTTTTCTTTAAAAAAGTAGGGAACCTCGAAATGGATCACCCTTTATATAAGCAAAACTGTCGCATCTGGAGTGATGAACAGCCACATGCCATACAAGGATTACCAATGCATCCCGAAAAAAACGACAGTTTGGTGTGGTTTATAGGCTGGTGGCATCATCGGTCCATTTTTCTTCAAAGACGACCGTGGAAGAAACGTTACCGTCAACGGCGGACGATGTCGAGCTATGATACGCGACTTTTTTTTATGCCGAGTTGGCTGAGTTGAATGATAAATTATCATGTAGAATGTAAAACACCACGTATGAAGATCTTAGGAACAATATTTCCAGTTCCCTACCAAAACCTTTGTACACTAGATCGAGTGTTAAACGAACTTAAAATTCCTTCACCTGTTTTGATTTTATTAAAAACTGACCATCGACTCATTATTTCATATCCACAAAAAAAAAACTTACTTGTCAACATGATTCTAAGCAGCTGCCAAACCTTTGTGTTGCAAAAGTTGATTGTGATCATGTCAGCATGTCAAAATTGTCCCCCGAAAAACCACATCGTACAGACCAATTAAAGCTTGAAAAATGCTTACCTGCAAAAAAAAAAATTAATTAATTATCTCATGAAACAGCCAAGACAATCGCGCTTGTTTTTTGTATGACAAATGAGCCGAGCATGATAAAGAAAAATTATCAAGCATCTATATGTTCTACTTTCACGATTTGATTTTCTGACCTCAGATGAAACAAATAAATCAGCCAAAGATTCTACACATGAGAATTCCTGTATGATAAGTTCATCATGAGATTTTTTCCCTCGTTAACCCACCACCAATCCCCTAAGCCAAAGAATGTAATACAGAACGACAACAACAAAAACACTGAATAAGGTCAAGGGAATGAGATAAAATTCATTTTTCTGGTGGTGGTTCCTCCATCCTACATCTCGCAATTTTCCAGAAAATAAATGGACCATGAGAAAAAATGGATGAAAAACCAAACATGGAAAAGTTCAGGCAAAATTTTAATTTCGCCTCTAGCGAAAATTTTATGAAAATCCTGACAACAAAAGGAAATTTCTATTCGCCCCCTAGACAAAAGAGTTACTTGTCGAATGAGCGCACCAAAATTACAATGCGACGTGTTTCAATACATGCGAAAAGTATTTTCAGCGCGGTGGCAAGCAAACAAGAGTCAAGAATGGGTGCCACGACGCCGCCTCTAAATATAAATGTCAGGCGGTTATAATTTATAAAAAGCTTGGTGACTTATGTGGAACGAATGTGGATCTAAGCAGATGGGCGATAGTGACATAGATTTGGGGCTCTTCTTTGAAAATCTCTTCAATTTGGTGGTGGATAGAGGTGTATTGATCTAAACGAATTCTTATGAAGAGAAAAAGTACCATCCCACATGTGGGATGACAAAAGATGAATGTTGGTCTTTTCGTTTAATTTATGGTTAAGGGTCGGTTTGTTCACTGGCGGTTAAATTTAGAACTACATAGCGTACGCATCTCATAAAACAAAAAATTTACTATGTTGGGTACTGATATTGATACCCGGTACTCCAGCATCAAACACAAGCACAGCCAACGCTTAAAAAACGACAAAAAATTCCCCTTCGCACTTACAGCCCCCGTCAAAAACGGCAACAAAAGTTTTCCTGTGATGCGTACTCTATGCAGTTCTATACTTTCTTAACTTAAGTGGCGCTATAGTCCGGAATGAGCCTGGGCCTTAACTCTCCAATTAGCCCGGTCCGTAGCTAAGTGCCTCCTATTGCGCACTCCAAGTTGGTTGAGGTCGGTTTGTACTTCTGCGCGCCACTTAAAGCGAAGGGTTCCTCTACTGCGTCTGACGTCTGGCTGGGAATCGAAGACTCTGCGAGCCTTAATATGGAAGTTCATTCGTTCTACATGTCCTAGCCATCTTAAACGTCCAGTGCGGAGTTTTTTGACCAGGGGCATGTCGCTGTACAGCTCGTATACTTCTTGGTTGAATTTTCGTCTCCACAGCCCGTCAACGCAAACGAGATCGAAGATTTTTCGAAGAATTTTCCTCTCAAATCGACCAAATCAATGGGCTTCTTCATACGCTTTTGAGACGGTAAATGCTACATTGCCGTAGAGCAGGACTGGGATGATCACGGTCTTGCATAGTATCTCCTTAATAGTTCGAGTGAGGGCTTTACTACTAAATTGCCTCCTTAGCCTGAAGAAACAGCGGTTGGCAAGAGTAAATCTTCGTTTAATTGCTGACAGAGTTAATAGCGGAGCCGAGATTGACAAAGCCCCGTACTATCTCAAAGTTATATCTGTCAATGATGACATTCTGTCCGATTCGTCGATGTTGCATGTACTTTCATGTTGCCAGCATGTCTTACCTTGTCTTTCCCTCATTTACTGCTGAACCCATTTTTGCTGCTTTCTTCTCTATACCAGCAAACGTGGCTAAGACATCACGTTGAGTCCCACAAATGATGGCAATATCGGCGGCGAATGCTAGAAGTTGGACTGATTTTTGGAAGATTGAGCCTCTGGTGTTGGCTCGTGAGTTTTGCACAATTCTATCAAAAATCAAATCGAAGAAGTCCCACGATAGCGCATCGCATTGACTAAATCGTTTTTTTGGTATCGAATGTGTCGTTGCGGTCATTTCCGACCCTGATGGAGCAGCGATAGTTCTCCATCGTCATCCTACACAAACGGACGAGTTTTGGCGGTATACCAAAACTAGACATGGCTCTGTATAGTTCGGCTCTATAAATGCTGTCGTATGCGACTTTGAAATCGATGAATACGTGGTGGGTATCGATCTGGACTTCTTTGGTTTTTTGCCAGGATTTGCCGGAGTGTGATAATTTGATCGGTTGTGGACTTTCCTGGCCTAAAACAACACTGATAAGGGCCGATCAGGTTGTTGATAAACGGTTTCAGGCGTTGTTTATCTCGACAGTATTCTGTTCTAGCCTCGTATCTTTGGCTTTGAAGTTTTGCACTTTGGTAATACATGCGAACATCGTTCCTGAAATGGCACCTCTCGATATCCTGGATCACGCCTCTTTTTGCTCTTTTTTCTTCTTTCTGAAAAGCCGGTGTGCGTCCCTTCTTCTCTGCCTATAGAGCTCAATAGCAGCTCTCGTCTTCACCTGCAGCTTATCCTTGTAGGCCTCGTTCTTGGCTGCGAGCATCTGTCGGCATTTCTCATCGAACCAAGGGTTCATGGTGGGCGCGAGAAACTTAGCACATCAGTTGCGGTTGATCTAATGGCCTGTTGCCATCGTTGCCATTGTTCATCGACATGCGATGCTGGTGGTATGATGTTAATCGAGAGATTAAGGGATATGCGTTGCGCGGAGTTCTTGGCGGTCTCTTGCGGTTGCAGTTCTTCGACATTAAATTTGTCTGCAGTATTTCTGGATTGTTCTGGCGTAGTGGATATCCGCATTCTAACCTTGGCTGCAACAAGGTAGTGGTCCGAGTCGATGTTAGCTCCTCGGAATGTTCAGACATCCAAAATGCTGGATGCGTGCCTTTTGTTTATCGCAATGTGATCAATTTGGTTGACTGTTCGTTGTTCTGGAGACCACCATGTCCCCTTATGGATATCGAGGTGAGGAAAACGTGTGCTGGCTGTAATGGCATTTCGATCCGTAGCGAAGTCAAGTCCGTTGCCAGACGTGTTATCGTGTAGGCTATATTTTCCGACAACACTGCTAAAGATGTCTTCTCTTCTTACCTTTGCGTTAAAATCTCCCAGCACCATTTTAACATCGTACTTCGGTAGTCGCTCATAGGCTTTGTCAAGGAGCTCGTGAAGCAATCCTGAGCTATATCGTCTTTTTCATCCGTTGGGGCGTGAACGCATATAAGGCTTATGTTGGCGAATTAGGCCTTGATGCGGATCGTTACCATGCGTTCGCTAATGTCTTGGAAACATAAGACTTCTTGCCTGAGTCTGGCACTTATAACAAATCCGCATCCGGATAGTCGCTGTGCCTGCTCACTATAACACGGGCTGTAGTAGTTGTCACAGTTTTTCATCCTCTTTTTGCCCGGCCAATTCCATCGGATTTCTTGGTTGGCAGTAATATCTGCTTAGAAGCAGCTTAGGGCTTCCGCTTGCTCTTCTCCTGTTTAATGTTTTCACATTCGAGGTAAAATACGAACGTCGTTGTCCTTTTTTCGCCGCTCCCTTACTGATAACAATAAAATACAATTCAGGGATATTTTTAATTTTGAAGTCTGAATGGTGCCGCTACAATATACTTAAAAAGAGCCAAAGTTTTGGTAAAATTTACAAAAAAAAAAACTTCAGCTTACAACTTTTCTGACAGCAGCCATGAGCATGATACTTTTATGACACAAAACCTTCCACACAGACTTCAAGTCTTTCTCTCTTCATCTGGAATCGTGATAATCAAAGTTGGACAATTTGAATTGAAACTTTCCCATTTGGGGAATACCCGTAGACATTTAAAGATCCCCCTCCACACCGTCCCCCATCAAAATGTGGTTAAGATAGTACATCACTATATTTAACTCCCCCTTAAACAGGCTGCCTTCAACGCTCCCCTATTTAATATGAAAAGGGAAATGGAATGCAATTTCGTTCTCCTCTCGCATTTTGCTCATGTCATTCCTTCTTTTCGTTTCCTCAGGGATGGTATCGCAATAGAAATGTCGTCGTCCTCATCGTTGTCGTTGTCGTCGTCTGCTGATGCTGCTGCTGCAGTAGCAACTACATCCGTGTAAAAGTAGCTCTGGGGGTATTGCTGGGATAGATTAGCACAAAAGATAACGCCAGTGTGAGTGTTTGTTTTGATAGTAGTTGTGTGGTAGCGGTGGCGGTGGTGTTGGGGATGGTGATTAATTCATTCAAAGGCACATACATACACATCGAACCAACATGACCGGCTGAGTGCACTTTTGCTTGTGCCATCCGTTTTCCCCTTTCCGTCCGCCCACAAACTACCTTCACAAATCCAATGTCAAGTTGGTAAAGTGACAGGAGAGGAGATTCGCCGATCAGGATTCATTAATCTAGTCGCTCGAGCTCTTGTGGGGTTTCCTCCGACCAAACTCCAATCCAGTTGCATGAGTCGTCGTCATCCATCTCGGTTTTTGTGCGTTTCAGTTTCGCAATTCATGGTGCACATCAAAATGTAATCCGAGGAAACTGAATTGGACAGGTCTTTCCTCTATTCTATTCGTATCTGTGCACGCGTGAGTGTGGTATCGTGGTGCATGCTTTATTCATGCCTAACCACTGGCAGTCGGACAGATAAAGGTTTTCAGGATAAATTCCGTCTTGCACATTAAAGGATCAAGCGTAATGTGAATTGATTCACTTTTAAACTTTGACATTAAATGCGGGGATTTCCATGGGCACTTCGGTCCATAGATATAAGTGTGTATCTGTAGATTTCGGTGGACATAATTTATGAACTCTTGGGAAATTCTTTTTTCGATTTCAAGTTGCGTCAGAGCGCCAATATTCGTCACGGTATACAGCGCACATGGACGGGCAAGTTCGTTCAACTTTTCTGCACTGACTAACCTCCCCCAAACCTATCAAGTCGACTAAGCACATCGTAATTAGCCACTCGATAATCTTATCTCAGCGAAACATTCTCCTTCTCTTTTTTTTTTCTTTTTTTTTTTTTGATTTTTATTGACTATAAAAAATCTACTAGATAAGGACAGTGGGGGGGGGGGGGGGGGGATAGAGGAGGCAAACGAGAGTATGAAACCAATAGACGTGGATCTAAACAAAGTGTTCAACCCGCTGGCAAGTAGCCAGGTTATGACAGAGCACCATACCGGTCGGTGCTTAAATTAATGCGGCCTCAAGTAGATATTCGTTTATTTATAGGAGCGATAAAAAAAATCGTATCTTCGTCCCCTGGCTCTCAAAACAATCCCTCCTCTGGTGGTTTTATTTAAACACTAAAAACTGATAATTTTCGAAAGCATGCTAACGATTGATGATGGTTTCATGATACCCCGTGTTAATGTAGTCCACTGCGGGAAAGATATTTTTTTTTTCCTCGCTAAATATTTTTTTAAAGCGATTTTGAAGACTGATTTAGAATTTTGATTTAAAGTTATATAGTGTCGAGGAATGAATGTTGTCACGCATTTCATAAGGAAATGGGCGACTGTTCAAAAGTAAATAGGGAACTGGAACAGGGGAGATATTTGGTGTTTTTTTTTTTTAATGTTTTTCGAAAATCAACGAGAGGTTGATGGATTGATGGCGATTATTTATTTTTGGAAGCGAATTATCTTAACTAGGTAGGTTGGAATAGGTTTGGCTGGAATGGTTAGATCTGTGGCCATGTCCAATGTAAGCCAACTTATGTTTCCAAACACCAAAGCGGATTAAGTAACCAATTTGTTGGTTTAAGTCGGAACTAGGTAGGTTGGAATAGGTTAAGCTGGAATGGTTAGATCTATGGCCATGTCCAATGTAAGCCAACTTAAGTTTCCAAACACCAAAGCGGATTAGGTTACCAATTTGTTGGTTTAAGTCGGAACTAGGTAGGTTGGAATAGGTTTGGCTGGAATGGTTAGATCTGTGGCCATGTCCAATGTAAGTTAACTTAAGTTTCCAACCACTAAAGCGGATTAGGTTACCAATTTCTTGGTTTAAGTCGGAACTTGGTAGGTTGGAATAGGTTTGGCTGGAATGGTTAGATCTGTGGCCATGTCCAATGTAAGCCAACTTAAGTTTCCAACCACTAAAGCGGATTAGGTTACCAATTTGTTGGTTTAAGTCGGAACGTGTAGATTGATAAAGGTTTAGATATCTGAATGGAGTCCTCTCATCTGTTGGAATCCACTGGGTCATTCAGGCAAAAAGAAGGTGGTGAATTTTTTTTAAGTTCAAAGGACTAACAATTGGAAAAACCTTAAAAAGATGTTCAAGAATGCTAAGTATTGGCAACTAACGGGTGATTTTTTAAGACTTAAGTTTTTCAGGTTGGCAGCACTGGTTATTAATGGCGTCCAAACGTCATCTGTCAAAGTGAATAGTTTTCAGTATACTCTGCCATTTATTCATGGAAAGACTTACAAACGAGCTACGATTGCAAATTATTGAAATTTATTATCAAAATTCGTGCTGTGTGAAAAATGTGCACCGTTTGTTACGACCATATTATGGTCGTCATAATCGACCTGGTGAATCAGCAATTCGTGCTGTTATCACCAAATTTCGCACCAAACTTACTTTGTTGGACATTAAACCATCGACTAGCATGCGTACAGTGCGTACCTAAGAGAATATTGCAGTCGTAGCGTCCAATGTTAATGAAGATCGTAAAATGTAAATTCGTCATGGACAATTTTACGTTTGGGTTTGGAAGCCTATAAAATTCAACTTGTACAAGAATTGAAGCCGCATGACCTACCACAACGTCTAATTTTTATTGAATGGGCCTTAGTACAGCTCCATGAAAATTCGCTGTTTAATCGAAAAAATGTATTCAGCGATGAGGCTCATTTCTGGTTCAACGGATACGTAAATAAGCAAAACTGTCGCATCTGGGTTGATGAACAGCCACATGCCATACAAGAATTAGCAATGCATCCCGAATAAACGACAGTTTAAGGCGGTTAATGGGCTGGTGGCATAATCGGTCCATTTTTCTCTTCAAAAACGACCGTGGAAGAAACGTTAACCTCAATACGCGGATTTTTGTTTTTTAGCTCAGTTGGCTGAGTTGAACTTGGCGGACATGTGGTTTCATCAAAACGGTGCCACATACCACACAGCTCGTGAAACAATGGCAATGTTGAAGAATGGATTTGGTGAGCAGCTCATCTCTCGAAATGGGCCTGTGAGTTGGCCACCAAGATCATGCGATAAAGTCGTTAGTCTATTGTGGACAAGCCGATTGAAGCCTTACAGGATAATTCGTGGAATAGAGGTCAAAATGCTCAAAAAAGTGACGCAAAATTGGAATTTCCTAATGGACCATTTGAAACGGAGCCGAGCACAACATACACATAAAGTTGGCGTTCTTGTCGATTAGAATACGAATTCCGAATATTTGATGCAAATTTGATTGTTTTATTCGATTTTTTTAAAAAACTGCGCTTAACAAATCACCCTTTAGAATTATGGCCCGAAGGCAGACCCTTGCATATCAGTTTATTGTTTACGTCCTTATGTAGCATTTCTGACACAGCCATCAGGACACAAGCCTGAAATTGTGGAAAAGCTATCTATATTGAAACTACCGCCCACATCCAGTCATAGAAAATGGGTGTCTGCCCTTCAGCATAGAAGAGGTTGGAGCTAAAATCAAAAAATGCAGAACAATAAGACCTCCGGTTCTGTTTGGTTATCAGCATTCATTCGTTTTCTTCTCGTTCTCGTTGTCCATTCGAAGAGTCGAAGTGTAGGATTCTGAGTTATTCCCTCCATGTATATCGATTCTTCGCCAAAGAACTTATCCCAAACGAAATTGGCAAAGATCTTGAATTAGCTCTAGGTTTAACCCGACGATGTTTTCCCAATATGACTTCATCAATATCACATCTCGAAGGTCAATCTTTGAACATGGCTACAACAAATCGTTAGGCTTTTTCCGTTTGGGGAAGTAGGTACTCCGCTTATTCTGGTTACTCATACATCGGGTTACTCTAATAATACACCGAAGATATCACAGCTTTCACCGGCTCTTTTTTCATTACCCAAATCTGATGACCATAGGAGTGCGAAGGTTCAGAAAACACAGAGTATAAGCCCGATAACTTGGTTTGAACCCCAAGCTTACCACGGTTATAGGATAATTCAGCATGGCTAAATTAAAACTCAAAATATTTAAACTACCCAACCTGTATGAATGGAACTCCATTAGCATAAGGCGTTAAAGAATGAAGATTTTTGGAAACCACAGTCTCTTGTGATTAGGTTATGTTTAAACTTTGAAGCTTGGTTTGGGAGACGGATTACTAAATTATCCGTTTATATTAGATGCATTTTCCTTAAGATACTTTCCTGTATACAGATAAACGACCTTTAGTAGGGAGCACACACTTCCACACGATCACAGCTTTACAAAAAAGTATGGAGGCCGATCGTTTGGCTTTTTTAAAACTATAAAACGACAACGGGGCAGGTTTACTAGGTACCGAAGGCTAATTTAGTATCGTTAGAGAGAAAATAGATGGTCAGTTGTAATTCTGGCAGGTTGAAAAGCAAACCATTCATACCCCTAAATGGGCTTTGACCGCGTTTTCAAGACGAAATAAGGACATTACAAAGGACAACTTGAAGGGATTTCTATGCTACGGAGATGATGTCACATCCTTAGAGGAATACCGGCAGCATAATTTATGACCCAAAGTGAAGTCCCACAATGAAACATTCTGTCACCGATATTAGTTTTAACTGTGACTAAACAGTGCTGATGGAAGTCGATTGATATGTTGTTTCATGTGTTTCTGGTAAGCGGTGTCGAGAGACAAATGTCCCAGTAAATTCGGAAAACTATTGGGATTTAGTTTTCGTATAAAACATCGAACAATGTGCAATTTGCAATCAGCTTATCCGAACTTTTCGAAACATTTATCGGAATCCGATGAAAAACTCCCAATTCGAAAGTATTCACTGCAGTCTTAAAAAAGTAATTCGTGCTTAAAGTGAGGACACGTCTTCCCCACGCTCTAATCTGTTATCTCCAAGACTTCACAATGAAGTACCCATCTGTCACCAAGTGGAGGCAGAGAGTCGGTATCGCTAGGCATCAGCTAAGTGAAAACACACGCTTGTTCCACCAGTCCTACCAGGAAATCGGTTACTTTAGGCGGTCTAACTGTAGACAGTACCAATAGATCAGAAACTAACGTTTTTTCCGCAGGGGTGCAGCTTTTAGTAGATGATTTTCCGCCACGAAATGTTGGTGCGAAATCTCATCATTCTAACAGCAAATTTCGTCAATTAGCCGTCAAACAGAGCGGTCTTTGCTAAGAAGTATCTCGTGATCTAAGGTATCTCGTGATACCCTCTACGAGGCGATCAATGCCACCCTCGAAAACTCTCTGAAGAAGAAGCGTGTGGTTTCTTGGAATCTGTGGAAATCCAAATCGGTTTAAAGAACTACGATCCCCAAAAGGATATGCGTTTCTCCGGCACTGTCAAGTTAAAGCACATTCCCCGCCCAAAGATGAAGGTGTGCATTCACGGTGATCAATAACGTTGTGACGAAGCCAATGTCAACAACGTCGAGTACATGGACGCTGCAGCTTTGAAGAAGCTTTACAAGAACAAGAAACTCGTGAAGAAGCTTGCCACGTCTTATGATGCCTTCTTGGCATCAGAATCTTTGATCAAGTAGATTCCACGTTTATTTGGGTCCCGGTTTAAACAAGGCTGGCAAGTTCCCTGGTCTCTTCACCCACCAGGAGTCGATAATCGCAAGATTGATTAAGTCAAGGCCAGTCGCTGTTTGACACGTTGACATGAAGCCCGATGAGTTGGTCCGGAACATGCATTTGTCGATCAATTCTTTGGCCTCCCTGTGGAAAAAGCATTGGCATAACGTTCGCTCCCTGCACATCAAGTCATCCATGGGACCACAACAACGTTCTGAAGCTCTGTGTTGATTTTGTAAAGAAAATACAAGAATTTTATATTTTTAACTATGTGTTCAGAGTGAGATACAGATTTCTAAAGCCATCTGTTGGAAACATCATGTACTTCTTTTTACTATACAAAAACAAATTTTTGGCGCAACAGGCTCGTTTATACCCAGGGGCCTCCTATTTTATGGCGACCCCGAATGGCGAAGTTGAGATAAGCTATTCTTGACAATTGGTACTACTCGGATGATTTGTCAGATCATCACGAAAGGAGGGCCAGTGAAAAATCATCAGAAGGTCTGTGAATCGAACGATCTATCGCTCCACTGAGTCCGTCTTATTACAATACCTGTTTGTAAGATACTCAATCCTTAACTCGCAGCAGTATTTCTTCTTTTCCCATCCGCGATTTGCTTAATACCTGTGCTGGCGCTGTGGCCAAAAACTACAAACACCTGCACAAAAGCATTTATTCAAGTAATGTCCGAAATTCACCGCGAAATGTCTGGGTATTTGAATGGATAAGTTGCTGCATGTCACCATATTCATAAGCTTTTTAGCGCAGGCCGATCCGAGATAACATTTATGACGCATGGTTGAAATCACTCGTGCTGCATCCACAAACACACAGTCAAAAAAAAAAAAAAACTGTCTGTTTGCATGCGCATCACTATTACTGCACATGTGTAGTCCCTATAGGAAAAAGATGAATGAAACAAAAAATTAGATAAATGGAAAAATTAAGACAAAGATTGTTGCCATTTCGAGATGTTGTGAGTGGCACTAAATTTATGCCTCTTGATACTATTATTACCACCCCGTAACATGTTGATGAAAGTTCTTCAAATCCCACAGGCAGCCTGCATTTGCGTAACCCAATATGTATCTCATTCCTTGTAAGGCAGTTCTCCAAAAAAATTATAGCATAAGGGTGTTTCAACAATATAAAGCAATGGGTTAAGAAAGCCTGCAATAAGATACATTCTTTCCTAGAGAATATCTACACCTATGAGCCTATCTGTACGAGTATAATTTACCAACTAAACATCGTACATCTCGTCACAACCTAACAACAATGTGAACGCACAATGTTGATCTACTATACGATGCGATATACCACTGAGATACATTTGACACGTGGAATGTGAGCTT
Organism: Rhingia rostrata; assembly: GCA_949824845.1. Lineage (NCBI taxonomy): Eukaryota > Metazoa > Arthropoda > Insecta > Diptera > Syrphidae > Rhingia > Rhingia rostrata. The sequence goes on from OX463757.1 coordinate 40,312,979, forward strand.
GATAGGTATCCATCCATCGCAATATCTAAAGCCCTAACCTACGTTGTAAAGTCAATTTACCTCAAGTTTAGTTGGATGTCGTACTCAATGGCCAACATAGATCGGAAACAACAGCACAACGTGAGCATGACTGCGTCTGTGTGTGGGGAGATAAATTGGTCAACAAAACAAGAAATGCGCCTCCTCTTGTCTCTGCCTAGGCTTTGGTAGTCAGGAGACACGGTAGAAGAGAAATAATTTCCAACATGCGGCTGAGATAAAACAAAAAACGTAGACCCGCCATAACAAACAATGATTTCGCAAAAAAAAAAAAAAAAAATCCTGAACACCAAACTCAGGAGCATATCCAGGTGGTAGTCATCGGGTGTCGTGGTGTGCACAGGGTAATAAAACTGTCGGCGGCCATTATCAGTGCAAGTTGCCGCGGCGATGCTGTCTGTGCAAAAATGTTTACCTAGCTCTGCGGCCCTCTCCTTTTGAATGTTTGTTTTGCGGAAAATGACTGCTGAAGTTTAAATTAAAAACATAAAAAAAAAATATCCTTGCTTGGAAATTGTTCATTGTCGGTCAACGGATAGTTGCAACATAGCCATTTTCGGGCGTGTCGTTGGAAGCGAGACAGGTAATTCTAAATGAAACCTTAGTAAGTTTGCCCTCGCCACATATGGCAAGGATACTAAATTTTAGACCAAAATATCCTTAAAGTTTTATTAAGTCAACAAAAAATAAGGGGACGAGTTATGAGTAAGCAGCAGCAAATCTGCGTTTACCCCTAGGGATGAAGTATAATGTAGGTCATCATATGTTGTCCCCCACAAACAGTGGTGGGTGGAAATACCGTGACACCGAGAAAAAATTGAGATGAGTCATGAGTGTAATATTCATATAAATATGGTGAATGTTAGAAAAAAAACACACACACCAGAAGGATATAAATCACTTACACCATCTTCCAGCGCTAGGTATTTGAGTATCGTGCTTGACCCAAGACTTAACTGGAAACACAACATCGATTACGATTGAAGCAAAACCTTTGGAAGGAAGTGGGGACTTCAACCCCGAAGATGACTTTGTGGATGCGCACAGCAGTGGTACGTCTAATTCTCACATACGACTCACTAGTATGGTGGCCCGCATTGGGAAAGGCTATAACCTCACAAAACTAAAAAGGCTACAAAGAACAGCCAGTTTAGGCACCATGGGCGTACTGAGGTCGGCGCCAACGGATGCCCTTACTGTGCTATTGCATCTCTGGCCTCTTGACCTACACATTAAAGATACCGCTTAATGCAGCTCAGTAAGACTCAAGCAGTCAGGATGCTGGACCGCAAGACCGTATGGACGCAGTAGTATCTTAGACTCGTTACTAAATGACATGTTTATGTTTCCAACTCACTACATCACACCCCCACTAAGCTTCAAGTAAGGCTTCCACGAAGGTTTTTGCTACCATAGCTCAGTGGAAGAGAAACGAAGTAGTATGGAATTTCGACACTGTCGTCTACACCGACGGATCTAAGATGAACTGTGGTGTGGGGTCCGTTGTCTACGCGGAATCACCGAAACGATCATTATCATACCATCTAGCGGATTTTGTCAGCTTATTCCAGGCGGAACTATTGGCTATTCGAGGGGCTTGCACGCAACTGGGATGTGACACTACACTAATGCAAAATATTGCTATCCTCATAGATAGTCAAGCTGCCATCAAGCCCGTCAACTCGGCTACCATATCCTCTAAGCTTATACAGGAACCGCTTCAAGGTCATTATACTCTGGGTACCAGGGCACAGTGACATTGAAGTAAACGAGAGTGCAGATAAGCTGGCCAGGCAACGCTCAGATCTACATGGCTCCCTTGCGGCAAGGGTCCATATCCCGCTAGTTGCGTTTAAGGGACAAATCGACTTTTACTTCCTGAAAAAGGCCGACTCAAAATGGAGAAGGTTAACAAATTGCGTCATATCGAAGGAGATATGACTTACCTACGACAAGAACAGAAGAAACGACCTACTGCATAAGACCCGCCTAGATATGGCTGGAATTAAGGATACAAGATCTTATCCGTTTTCTTAACTTCACAGGCTGTATCCAGATACCGCTTGTATTACCTCCCCAGATGCAGTGATTTAACAGGGGCTATTTCCTGTTTTTTTTTTTTTGGAAATTTAGACCAATGGGCGTTAGTATCGCCCCTGGGGTTTATTACTTTTTGGAAACGGAAAGAAGCCCGACCACCAAAAGGCATTAACACCCGCGGCTGTTGTTGCGATTAGAAATTGGCATAATCTGCCCTAGCGAGGTATACGTCGTAGCGGACAATTTTCCGCAATGAATACTTCGTCGGAGGTTCAAATTCAACTCGAGGTATGTGTCATCGAAGAAAAAATCACACTACACTTCAATTCGTAAATAAATTTTCGCGAAGAATTTGTGTCGGAGGAAATCGGGAAAATAATTGCACGGAAAATGCACCTGAACGCACTTCAACGCATTTCGCCGGGATGCGTTACAAAATGTCGGAGAAATATTCCGAACGGAATATTCGGAAGAATACCTCGAAGCTAAAATCGTTTGAAGCGTACAAAATCGGAGAATATTCCGAGCCGTCGGAAACCCTGCTAGGGTTGAATGTTAAAGTTTTTGTTTATGTAATATTTCACCGTAAGTGAGGGGGCATACTACCCCCCTCAACCCCACAGCAACCTTCCTGCTTGGGATCACTGTTAAATTTTGGGATGCATGCAAAGGGCATAAGCCTCACAAGCAAAGGGCATTCAAAGATGCAGGACTTATTTCCATCTCCGAAAAGAAATAAGCCAACGGGGGTTATTTCTTGTTTTTGGTTATTTTACCCCTTTTAGGCTTAATATCCCCCCTAGGGCTTATTTCTATTTGGAGACGGAAAGACGGCACCAGTGGCCGTATTGCCCTTAAAATTGGCATAATATTGAAGTTTTTGTTTATGCAATATTTAAATGTAAGTTGTAAGCTACCCCCCTGATTGGGCTCACTGTTGGATTTGATTTGCGTATGAATTTGGATGCATGCAAATGAAATAAGCCCTACAAGCAAAGGATATTTAGAGCTGTGGGACTTATTTCCATTTACGAAAATAAAATTTTTTTTTTGGGAATTTAGCCCCATGAGGCTTAATTCCGCGGGGGTTATTGAACTCCACCACATCCCTTATAACCATCATAATAAAGTTCACACGAGTCGTGATAACAAATAGCCACAACAGTGCTACTTGGGTTCATGATGAACCGCCACCCCTAGAAGTTCTCAAATTCTTTTGGACTATTTTCAATTTTTGTTAAGGGACAAAATAATTAGATATTGTGGAAATATTTTCAAAAAGTGGGCGTGGCCTACAAGTTATTATCGGTGCAGTTAGAGGTGATGTCCTCTAACCTTTTCTTGTCCTTTTCTTAATATTTTACTTTAAAAAATCGGCGTCTTATGTTAAATCGCATCCCAAAAGTGGGCGTGGTTTAAACTTTCTACAGGCAAAATGTATGTAACAATATTTTCTAAAATCAATTTATTTACCAAAATATTTTACGAAAAAGTCACTAAAAATCTGCATTGAAAAAAAGTTACTATGGTCTTATTTTTTAATTTACACCCGCTCAAAAGGGTTATGGATACCTATGGTAGGAAGGTGTAAACACATGACTGTTATGGATACTTATGGTATAAATACACATGTAAACAAAATTCGTGGGTTATTTTTTTTTTTTTTTTTGCTTTGTTGTACCATTCCCCTCTACTCTGACAACGATGATGGTTTCCTCAGTTATTAGCCTTGAGATAGAATGTGCTCCAAATTTTTATTCCAAAAAAAGAATGGAAAAACCAGAAAGAGAAGCGGAAAAAGCCCATTATTCGCACAATAGGGTAGGAGAGCATAATTTGGGGTGGGAGGGCTGAAGAATTTGGCAAATATCTCTACCAACCCTTGAGGCATCGCATGGCGCGGTTAGCATTTTTTTTTTGTCTGAAAAATCAATGGCGAAGCTAAAGTTTCTATGCCACATGAAGTGGATTAATGCCGACTAAAGTAATATTTTAGGTGCTTTTCTTGCGAATAAAAAAATACATTTGAGGCTGTTAATCCCATCAATGCAGCAAAGTGGAAGTAAGTTATTAAAGTAGTAAGGGAGTCTTGTTTTTTTTTTAGAGGACTCATAGAAGACTTGATATGGTATTAGTAAGGACTTAAAACTAATCTGTTGGTTGCAGTGAGAGGTGTCAGTTGATGGTAGGAGTACATACAAGGTGACAGAAAATGACCCTTAAAAATATAGGTAGCTTTATATAAAGGGTGTTTTTTTTAGAGGCAAAGAACTTCGAATTGCAATAAAACTCAAGAAAATCGTTTAATTGTCCATCAATTTGGAAAGATAATTTTATGCCTAAAATGTTTAAATATGATTTCGGGCATGTGGCCGCCGCGGCGGTCCAATTTTCAACCACTTTTTCGAGCATTTGGGGCCGTATGTCGGGGCAATAACGCCACGAATGTTGGCTTCCAAGTCCAATAACGTTACTGGTTTGCGAGCAACTTCACATATCCCCACAAAAAATAATCCAATGGTGTCAAATCACACGGTTTTGGTGGCCAATTGACAGGTCCATTCCGCGAAATTATGCACTCATCGAAAATTTCCTTCAATAAATCGATTGTGACATGTGCTGGGTGGCAGGTGGCGCCGTCTTGTTGGAACCGCATCTCATCCACATTCATGCCATCCAATTCGGGAACAAAGTAGTTGGTTATCATAGCTCTATACCGGTCTCCATTAACGGTAACTGACTCTCCAGCATCATTTCGGAAGAAGTATGGGCCAATGACTCCACCAGCCCAAACTCACCAAACAGTCAGTTTTTGTGGATGTAATGGCGTCTCAAGGGTCTCATGTGGATTCTCTTCACTCCAAATGCTGCAATTTGGCTTGTTGACGTAGCCATTCAACCAAAGATGAGCCTCATCACTGAACGACATTTTGCGATGAAAATCAGCATCGAGTTCAATCTCCTTTTCGGCCCATACACCAATATCAACCACTATTGCATGGTCTCGCGGCTTTAACTCTTGCACAAGCTGGATCTTGTAAGGTCGTAAGCCAAGATCATTGCGCAAAATCTTCCATAAAGTTGATGGACAAAGCTCCAAGCCTTGTCTTAGCTGAATACGAATGTAAATTAGCATCTTCGGCAACAGCTAAGCGGCAATCAAATCCCTGGAAGCACTCTCGTTTAATTCGCAATCAACCCACAAAAGCCGACTGTCTCTTAGCGATATGGTGTAACATTTTACCATTCACATCTTTTGGGTGTCGGGCCACAGGGACATACCAGAGAATCACAATGCAGATGAGCTTGCTAGACAGGGCACCACCTTGGTATTCTACCGCCAGTAGACATGATAGGTATGCCCAACGCTACATGTAATTTACAGATCAAACTGGATGCGATCAATATAGCAAACCGCAAATAGATAAAAGACACGCCGTGTCAAATATCTAGGCAACTCTGGCCTAACTTAACCAGAAGCTCTCCATCTGTTGAACAATGCTGAAAAAATCAAACATCAGCACAATAATCGGTGTTCCCACAGGACACTGTCCTATAGGCCTACTAGGCCTTTTCAGCAATGACTTCTGTTGAAGCAGCGTGTAAGAGGAGGATGAGGAAAGTATTACTCACCTTCTTCGCTCTTGTCCAGCTCTCTCAGAAAAAATGAAACTTCATCTGGTAGAATACTTCTTCGATAATGTAGGTGAGCTGGTTGGTATCAGTGTCAGAAACCTCCTACGCTACATAGTTAGCTCTGAATGGTTTAATTAGGCGAACGAATATAGAGAAGTCGACGGATTCACGTGGCACCCCAACGGACCTTAATGGTCTAAGTGTGAACGCACATCGCGTGAAGCCACTACAACCTAACCTAACCATAAGCGATAATTGAATTAAAAAAAAATATCGATGTTTTAAAAATAATGTCGATGGACAATCTGCAGGCCCAGGATGACCTGGATAACAAGGATGATAAATAAAAGATTTCACGTAGCCACAGAGAAAAAAACAATCCGAACGGTGTCAGATGGCTATTTGTCAGTGACCAGTATACCTCGAATCTTGATAACATTATGCTAAGTGATATGAAACAGTTTAATGTCAAAAGACTGAAATCACAAGAGACCCCAAGGTCTTCGCGAACCCGTATACCTTAAACCAGCTGATGCTGTAAAAAAAAATTATTAACATCTATTTCCTCAAAGCCTCTAGGGGGAAATAACATCTTAATATGATCGAGGAGATACTACCCGTAACGGTTAAAATGAAAAAAAAATCGATGACAAGAAAGGTGCCCAGTCAAGATGGGAGACCAAAATACTGCCCTTCATTGCCGTATATGATGTGGAATATGAAGGAGACTTGCGATTAGATTTATCAAGTGTTACGCATTAATCCGGTCAAAGAACTAGTTGGCGGTTCTGACCATAAAACGGAAGTGATTTTTACATGTAGCAGAGAAGCTGAATATTAGATCAATAAACAGGCTAGATACAGTCTAAAAAAAAAGCCTTACCACCTAAGCCAGTTTTAAAATGTCGATGGACCAGCCTTTACAATTTTTTTTAATTTTATTATCAACATAATCTAGTCAATGCAATCCTTCTCAACTGCACAACAGACATTATATACAGACATTGTACACTGAGAACTATTAGTGGTAACAGTAAACAAATCTATTAAAATCCGAGTTTCCCCAAACCTCCACCCCTGGATGCACAAACTATGTCGAAAGACCCCTCCAATTTCAAACTGATTACATTTCCATTTTTTTTTTTTCGCCGCTACGTCAACCTAATAACATCACTCCATCAGCGAATGGGTGTGAAAATTAGTTTCCCCTCAGGGTTAGTCCCCCTACCTCATCTAGCGCGGCTAACATTCATCGCCCGATGTCATTTATCGCTCTAATAGGATTCTGTCGCGAAAATCTGCTCTTGTAACAAATCCTTTCCCATATTCCACATCAGATCCCCGCACTACACATAGCCCAGCTTGTTTATCGCAATATACACTCCCGGTAACGACCACAGCGCTACAAAGTTGGTAGACCCTCACCATCCCGCTCTACTATCTACATTGAGAGTTATTTTGGGTTTTCGCCCCCGAAAATTACCATGCCACACACCATACGACACACTAATCTACCATCCTCCATCAAGGCCGTCGTCATCGTCGTACCGCGTTTGACACCGATTTCCGAGAATTGCGCTTCCTTTTCTCTCATATCGTCGTCGCTGGCTGAATGTATACCATAGATACAGAGATATTCGTAATTCGTATCTATCTATCTGCTGGGCCATGTATTTTAGGTTTCTATCTGAAATTACATTTCATGCATCTAATGAAATGGCAAAGAAGGATAACGACACTCGTGCGCTAGCGACACATGGACCGGCGTGTTTAATCCGTAGTTACGTGAGCGCACACGTTAAACAAAGGTAAACGAGGGCTATGTTGACGTATCTTCTTTCCTTTTTTTTTTTTGTCCGCTTATCACGCTCGGTAATGGTGATTGCTTTTGGATGCGATTTTGTTTACACACTTTGTCCGCGCAAACTCTCGACTGTACGACTCTATCTAAAAATCGAGTCAATGCACCTTAAGCCCATTTGATTGATTTAACTTTGCTGTCGATGGGACATGTTTCCCAGACAGAGAACAAACTTCGATTGGAATCAATTCGGATGGAGAAAAGTAAATATGCAGCTCACCTGTCGTTGGGTTTTTTTTTTTTTGCGAGCCTCCTTTTATGTTTCGAGTTGAGCGGTTCATCTGCTCTCAGTGTCGGCCCATATAATCTTTGTTTAAGCTTCCATTTTTACCGTTCCTATAAAGCCTTGTGATTTCTGTTGGTTTGACTGGCAATTTATTTATCCTGCAACGTGAGAGAGAGTGGGCAGTAGCCAAATGATTTTGGTCCACAAGACAGATGGTCTTTGGGAGCAGGAACATCTGCCTTGGTATTCAGCTTGGTCATTCATTTTTAATTTCGTCTTTGTTCGACTTGAATATGTGGCAACGACGAAGATGTTGCGACCATAAGTGGCACACACTTTATGTTAAAAATATTTACCAACAGGAGATGATTAATGGTCTTGGGACATGGGCTTTGGCGTTTATTGGTTATAGGGAAAGACCAGAGGAAAATAGGCTCTCTAAATGAGTGGAATATTTATGAGACGCCCATAAAAAGATCAAATTCACCGAGTAACAATTAATGTTTTGAATTCTTTTTTTTTTTTGATTTGGAGGTACTAACCTACCTATTTATAGTTGCGCATGAGGTTTAAAATTACAAAAAAAAAAAACTCATTAAACCTCAGCAAAGCCTAGTTATTACCCGTTTAAAATAGCGTATGTATTTATTTAGAGAACTTCTATAAATTGAAAAGATACCAAAACTTCAAAAAATATAAATTTTTATCTGTATCAACATTTTTGTATCTTTTGGTTCCAATAATGAAATGAAACAAATAGAAGACCATTCCAAAGCCTGTTTTAAAAAAAACTTAATAAGACTCTCATCGAACACCGTTACATATACAGATTACTGAGGATGAGAAAATGTTCGCTGATTTTTTGTTGTCTTCAAATCATTGTAGCTTTGCAGTAGAAAGGAGACTGTTATTAGAAAGATCGTTCAATGTGAATGCAACACCATGATTGCAGAGCATCTTAAATTGAGTTTTCTTCCAAGTTTCAGTGGACTGGTCGGTGCAGTGTAATAACGCCCGCGGAAATAAGCGAGGAAAAAAGCCTTATGAACTTTATTCAAAAAAAAAGAAGGAAATATCACCCGCAGGGCTTATTTCTTTTTTGAAATGGAAATAAGTCCTGTGGCTGTTAATGCCATTTTCTTGTGGGGTTTATTTCCTTTTGTATGCACACATCCCAAATCCAAGAGTGTGTCCAAGTTCACTCACATTTTAACTTTGCTAACACAAAACTTGAATAGAATTCCAATTCCAAATGGCAACAACACCTGCGGACGTTAATGCTTTATGGTGGCGGGGCTTATTTCCATTTCGAAAAGGAAGTAAGCCCCGTGGGGACATTTATTCTAAGGATAGGATGGGATAGGGTGTTCACAAATTAGCACAGCGGATTGTAGCATTCATGTATATTTTTTGCTTCACTTACTAGAAAGTACAAGGTGGCGCAAAAGTAATCCTCCTATCAGAAAATGCTATAAATTTTGCGATTGGCCCCTAATGTCAGTTCTGTTTTGACATTTGTGTAGTAAACACATGCGAAATACACGTTAATAAACAATGTTACGCTACACTGCTCCAGAACGCGGAATATTGGTGACTATTTATTTGAGCAATAATCGGTCGGTGACTTTGGCACAACGTGAATTTCGTCGCAGATTTCCTAGCCGTCCAACGCCTACTGGTGAAACACTGTGACGTTTAGCCGCTCGCCTCGAAGAGACTGGCACAACACGAGATGCTGCCAGTCGTGGCAAACCCCGGAGTAGCCGTTCTGCAGAGAATATTGCTGCCGTAGCCGAAGATGTCATGGAAGCGCCGTCGACATCGACCAGACGACGTGCCACGCAAATGGGTATCAGTCGACGGTCTTTATAGCGAATTTTGGTACTAGATTTGAAGATGTTTCCGTACAAAGTCCAGACGGTGCATCAGCTGTTAGCTGCTGACCGCCAATCGCGTCTAACATACGCTCAAGCCACCCTTAATCACCACCAAGAGGAAGATGATTTTTCATCAAAAATAATCATGAGTGACGAGGCCCATTTCCATCTTAGCGGGTACGTAAATAAGCAAAATTTACGCTTCTGGGGCACTGAAAATCCGCGTGTAACCCACGAAGAGTCATTACACCCGCTCAAAGTCACTGTATGGTGTGCTGTTTTCGCTGGAGGAGTCATCCGCGGGCCAAACGGTTACTGTGAATGGTGAGCGCTACAGAACAATGATCAACGAATTCTTTTTGCCGCAACTTGATGAATTGGGATTGGAAAACATGTGGTTCCAACAGGACGGTGCAACGGCACACACTGCACGTGCCGCAACCGATATGCTGAAGGATGCATTTCCCGGGCGCCTAATCTCCCGTTTTGGCGATTTGCACTGGCCAGTAAGATCGCCTGATTTGACCGCTCCAGACTTCTTTTTGTGGGGCTTTTGGAAGTCGCGGGTTTATGTCAACAAGCCTCAGACTCTTGCAGCTCTTAAAGACAATATCCGTCAAGAATGTGAGGACCTATCGCCGGAAGTTTTGGCCAAAGTGATGGAAAATGCCATAAAAAGGGCTCAAATGACAATCAACTGTGACGGCGGCCATTTACATGACATCATATTCTCGACTTGATGTAAAACAAATTAAAAGACCAAATAAAAATAATCCACAAGAAGAATCAAAGTTTTTCATTTTTTTTTTAAATTACAGCCAAAAAACATCGGAAGGTTATTTTTGCCTTCCGAAGAACAGATGAAAAAATTGTGAAGACAAATTTTACCAAGGTAATTGACACACATAATGTGTAAAGGTGCATATGGTCAAAAACGAAGATAAAGTGTTTTTTTTTTTGTGTGAAAAAATACTGTTAGTGGCATAAATTTGGTCTGCCCAACCGACGCTACGCCACGGGCTTCCTCAAACCTAGCTTCTACATTAATTTTTTGTACGTTTTATTAAAACGAATGGTACCTCCAATTTAAGGCCTGAATGGAAAATTTGGAAAAGAATGTTTGCCAGTTGGTCGCAACCTCGCCTTAAGTGGCGCGCACAAGTAGAAACCGACATCAACCAACTTTGAGTGCGCAACTGGAGGCAGTTAGGACTAAGATCCGGGCTAATTGGAGAGACATGTTGGTTGAGGCCCAGGTTCATCCCGGACTATAGCGCCACTTAAGTAAGTAGGTAAGTGTCAGAAAGTGTCAGACACTAGCCCTCAGCACCCACCCATTTAAGAGAACTGCGTAAACACAAGGCCGTATGAGTATTTTCATCGACTATTGGAAATAGTGTCCTACTAGGTGTAGAAGATCAAATACCACATGCAAAGCACATGCATCGAGGTCTCGCGGATTTAATTCTTGCACAAGCTGGATCTTGTAAGGTCGTAAGCCAATGTCTTTGCGCAAAATCTTCCATAAAATTGATGGACCAAATCTCCAGTTGCTGTGCACGATCGCAAATCGATTCATTCGGGTCCTTTCAACACTTTGTCTACAGCGGCAATTGTTTCTTCGGTGCGCAAGCGTTGTTCGTTTGTCAACCTGTTCATGATGGTAAGCCAAACTGAACATAAATGACATTAGGGTTGGCCGGTTTGACCACAAAATGTCAGTTTTATCTCTATTCGAAAAATGAACCTCTAAAAAAACACCCGTTACTACATTTCTGTCTCGTCAAGTCTTAGAATTCAAGAAATCCGCAGAGATGTCGAACAGAGCGCACCTGAGAAACAATTGCCGCTGTAGAGCAAAGTGTTGAAGAGGAATGAATCGATTCGCCACTGTGGAGTACTTGGAGCTTTGTCCATCAACTTTATGGAAGATTTTGGCAAAGATCTTGGCTTACGACCTTGCAAGATCCAGCTTGTGCAAGAATTAAAGCCGCGAGATCATGCAATGCGTCGTGATTTTGGTGTATGGGCCGAACATAAGATTGATATCGATGCTGATTTTCATCGCAAAATTTTGTTCAGTGATGAGACTCATTTTTGGTTGAGTGGCTACGTCAACAAGCAAAATTGACGCATTTGGAGTGAAGAGAATCCACATGAGACCCTTGAGACGCCATTACATCCACAAAAACTGACTGTTTGGTGTGTTTGGGCTGGTGAAGTCATTGGCCCATACTTCTTCCGAAATGATGCTGGAGAGTCAGTTACCGTTAATGGAGATCGGTATAGAGCCATGATAACCGAATATTTTGTTCCCGAATTGGATGGCATGAATGTGGATGAGATGTGGTTCCAACAAGACGGCGCTACGAAGGAAACATTCGATGAGCGCATAATTTTGCGGAATGGACCTATCAATTGGCCACCAAGATCCTGTGATTTGACACCATTGGTTTATTTTCTTTGGGGATATGTGAAGTAGCTCATCTACGCCAGCAAACCAGAAACGTTAGGGGACTTGGAAGCCAACATTCGTGGCGTTATTGCCGACAAACGGACCCAAATCTCGAAAAAATGGTTGAAAATTGGACCTCTAGACTTGGCTTTATTCGAACCAGCCGCCGCGGCCATATGCCCGAAATCATATTTCATTAATGGCACAAAATTAGCCTTCCAATAAAACTAAATTGATGCGTCATTTAAACGATTTTCTTGTGTTTTATTTCAATTCGAAGCTCTATTTCTCCAAAACACCCCTTATAAGCGAAATACGAAACCTTTTTGTTCCAACTCGCAGGTATCTAAAAATTGAGATTGCTTTAGTCGAACCATATTATATGTTGGCGATAGGAAGCCAAAGTTCTACGGATTTCTTCTACCTTTTACAAATATGAGTCGTTAGGGTTCTACATCACCAATGACTCATAATTTGGCAAACATGATCCTGAATACTCTGGACCTTCAAAAAACAATTATAACAGACATGAAATCTTCATTGGTTCAAGCGAACCATGAGTACGTACTCTAGCAGGCTGTAGGATCCTTAAGTTCAACGGATGTTTCTCATTTTAGGCGAAAATAATCAGAGACGACGAGGTAGACGCATGGATATACTTTTTCCGTTTCGAGCTCATTCATATCACTGATAAACAAACATAAAAAGTTCAAGAACGATTCGGTGTATATTAGTCTGTACTGAGTGAACAACACGCTTCACGCACTCGACCTCGAAAAGCTCTTTTGTTCCAAAGTAACACCAATTCTCGAAGTTAGCGAAAGGTTTAAAGTATTTTCTCCCTTGGTGGGAGCCCACAGGCAGCTTTGACATTGAGGTGATAAAGGACTTTACGTACCTAGGCTCCACTATTAATTTTTATAGCGAGACCTAGACAGAAATCAAGTGAAGTGTTAATCTTGTCAGCCGCTGTATCTTAAGGATAAGAAGAAGAAAGATTTATTGATAAAGCCCTTCATCGAAATATAAGATTCAAAAGGTAATAATCAGTCCTACCTTACTACCCTGACCCTGTCAAAATTGTAAGAAAACCTTCTAAGCCTTGTCGGACGAGATGGGAGATGGGCTTCTACAACAAACTTTATGAGTTGTACAAAAACATGAAATGAAATATCTGGCATTAACGGGCCATACAAGGCATAAAGCTTAGCTTCTCTATTCACCATTTTTGCCAGTATTGAACCCCCTGCTTAGCGGCGATTATAAACGGCAACTTTGAGAAGCTTCTCATGACAGTTTTATACATCTTACATGTTTGTCAGACTTTCGCAAGAGCTGGGTGTTGTAACTTTCGAGATTAGAACCAGAGATACCGCGATTTAGTTGCCCAGTTCACACTCAACATAGACCTGCTAAAAGAGCTTCATATTGAAAGTTTAAGATTTTTTTTTTTGGCGCAACAGGCTCGTTAGTACCCAGCTCCGAGCTTTCTCACAACCAATCATGTGTGCGTGTATACTTCTTGCACGTTGGTGGGACCTCCTGTTTTATGCCGACTCCGAACGGCGAATTTGAGATAAGCTTTTCTTGACAATTGATACTACTCGGATGATTTGTGAAATCATCACGGGAGGAGGGCCATTGAAAAATCATTTAGGTGTTGCTACGGCTGGGAATTGAACCCAGACCTTCTGCGCGCGGCAGTTCATCGCACTTACCATCGCGCCACTTAGCCCTCAAAAGTTTAAGATAGTGAAGACAATTGTAGAACGTTGTATTGATAATGAACCTTGACACGGCGAAGACTTGTGACATGTGGCAAACACATGAAAGGAACTGAACGTATTTCCACGAACATCTCTAATGTGTTTCGCCTTAGTTCCGGGAACGTGCAGTGCAGATGCATTGCTGGAATTATTTACAGAGGTGACAATCATCTTAGCCACTCATATTTTCATATTCTTCTCATGTTCTTCGGAAGTGCATGACTCTACCTTCAAGAAGTCACGTTCGATAGTGCTCAGGATAGATTTGTAGTCCGAATACATACACATGATATTTCCACCGAATTCACTCAATTCTCACCACACCACAACCCCTTCGCATGTATAAAAGCTTCTTTTTGAAATGACCAGTTCTTAGACCTTCACAAAAGTCCTTCTACATTCGTGTTAACTGATGGCGAACAATTACACATTTTTCTCAGAATATTTCTCAATTAATTGCTTAGGATTTTCAGAGGAATCGTCCTTGTGAAATCCTGGTACAGATTTCGTCCTTCTGGAAAATCGATTATTTATGGTGAAGAATTATTTTGTTGGCATGTTAAATATTGGTAACATGTTTTCCAAGAAAAAAAATGGGTTTTCCACCCAATCACAATAACATACAAGGCTAGCATGTACACTTCAACACATTTCGACGAAAGAGTTCGAAAATAGCCACGCCTTTGATCCATCAACACTACCTACATTTGCTTTTATCTGGATCTATACGCGTAAAATATCAAGAAAGGCAGTCAAACACGGCGTTGCCATTTCCCAAATGTATACGGAATACGAATTTTTTATGGTTGAGTACATGAACACAAAGGATTGCCAAATCTGGGAAACCAGTGTTCAAGGGCGACAATTCTGCGCAGTAGATGTTCTACAGGAAATATTTGTTCTTGGTCTCTACAGCTTCTACAGAAGTTATTTGTGAAGATTCAATATTTACTCAGTTCAACCCCTTTCCACTCTACCGAATGGTAACTTATATCTAACTCTAAGGCCCGGCTTTCAGTGATTAGGTAACTAACTAAATCTGTTGAGTCAACTCTCTAACATCCTGGTTTGCGGTTTACTTCGATTTACTCGATAATCATGATTTTAGGTTCTCGAAAATTGAAGATAAGCAGCAAACCAGAATGGCACAATGAAAAACTGGCGCTAAGTGCGGGGAGGCAGATGACTTACAACTCTAAGTCCCGGTTTTTCAGTGCTGAGTTAACTCACGAAAGCTGTTGTGGTAGCTTAAAGTTGACACACATGTTTTTCGAATTGGTCGAGGTTAATCTCGCCGGCGGATATGACTTGATAAGTAACTTCCATCAACTCATAAGCCAAATCTCGTCGTAAGAAAGTATGCCTGAAGAATGGAACCTCAGCATCGTTTGCCTGATCCACAAAAAAGCAGACCCTCTCAACTGCACCAACTATAGAGGCATAAGTCTCCTCAACATCGCCTACAAGTTCCCATCAGCCGTAACATGTGAACGCCTGAAACCGTTTACCAACAACCTGATCGGCCATTTTCAGTGTGGTTGAAGGCCAGGCAAGTTCACAACCGATCAAATTTTCAAACTTCAGCAAATCCTGGAAAAAAAAACCCAACAAGTCCAAATCGATACCCACCATGTATTCATCGATTTCAAAGCCACAGTTATAGAGAAGAGCTATACAGAGCCATGTCTAGATTTGGTATACCGCCCAAACTCGTCCGTTTGTGTAGGCTGACGATGGAGAATTCTCGCTGCTCGATCAGGGTCGAAAACGACCTCACCAACACATTCGATACCGAAAAAAGGATTTAGGCAAGGCGATGCGCTATCGTGGGACTTCTTCAATTTGATTCTTGAGAGGATTGTGCAAATCTTTCGAGCCAACAACAGAGGCACGTTTTTCCAAAAATCGGTGCTACTACTAGAATACGCCGACGATATTGACATCATTGGTAGGTCTTAAGACACATTTGCTAGTATAAAGGAGGAAGCGCCAAAAGTGGGTTTAGCAGTAAATGAGGGTGAGACTAAGTATATCCTGTCAACACAAAAGGACACACAATATCGACGAATCGGACAGAACGTCACCATTGACAGAGATAACTTTGAGATAGTACGGGATATTGTCTATCTCGGCTCCGCTTTTAACTCTGACAACAACATCTCGTCCGAAAGATGTTGTTGTCAGATGGCATTTCAGTAGTAAAGCCCTCACTCGAACTACTAAGCAGATCCTATATAAGACCCTGATCATCCCAGTCCTGCTCTGCGGCGTTGAAGCATCGACCGTCCCAAAAGCGGATGAAGAAATGCGTGGTCGATTCGAGAGGATAATTCTTCTTGACGGGCTATGGAGACGAAGATTTAACCAACAACTATACGAGCTGTACAGCGACATACCCCTGTTCAAAAAACTGCGCATTGGACGTTTAAGATGGCTAGGACGTGTAGAACGAATGGACACCAATACTCCAGCACGCACAGTCTTCGATTCCCATTCAGACGTCGGACTTAGTAGTGGAAGACCTCGCCTTAAGTGGCGGGCACAAGTAGAAACCGATGTCAACTTGAAGTGCGCAACTGTAGGCAGTTAGCTAAGTACCCGACTAATTGGAGAGGCATGTTGGTTGAAGCCCAGGTTTATTCCGAACTGTAGCGCCACTTAAGTAAGTAAGTAAGACAATGATCTGTCAAATCATCCGAGTAGTATCCATTGTGTCAAGAAAAGCTTTTCTCAAATTCGCCGTTCGGAGTAGGAATAAAACAGGATGTCCCGCCATCGTGCATGAAGTACATAAGCACACTTGAATGGTTGTGAGAAAGCTCGGCCTGGCCTGTTGCGCCAAAAATTTGTTTTTGTATTTTTTTTAGTCTTCTTGGATGACTTTCGTCTTTAAGGACATTTTGTAGCGGTTTAATCGTTTTTAGTCGTTATTCTTCTAGAAAGCCTTGAACGGGACTGTCTTCATCCAGCATTTTAGTATATGAATTATTTTCAAGTGAAACCCACAATCTTGGAACTTCGAAAAAATCTGGATTTTAATACCACTTGATGCTATATCACAACACTCTTCAAATACTCCTTTCAATATTAGTTCATTGGTGTGATGACCAAATTCCCTTTCAATGCTGGATCAGTCCTGTATTAGATGCTGAAGTATCGAAGGTCAAATTCCCGAATAACTACTTGAGCCATCTGCTCACCAGTGCCTTTTAGGGCAACAGGTACGCCAAGCAAATGCTCAAAATATTAACCAGTCACTGGAACAGCAACTCTATCTGCCAAAGTTTTGACTTTCCCAGCGGCTACTGAGGGCAACAGTTTACTATCCCAATGCAGTATCGAATGAGGAGGATTTTTAAAGAGTGTCTCTTCGATGTCCTTTACCTTTTTTCTTTTACTTCTACTGATCGCCCGATCTCGGTAAACGGAAGCTGGAGATACGGTTATTTTTTAAAACATCGTGGCCAAGGCTCTTTACAGTTGCTGTAAATTAATTACTTGCTTGTCGAATAAGGACGTGAGTGTCTAATCAAGAGGTTTTTCTTTATTTATTTTAACTGTTTTTTGAGTTTATTTGAAGGCAAAAACTCGGCCTCTTCGAGTGCTGATGATGGCGGACATCAGTCTTCCTTTCCAGTATAACGCTCCGATTGATTTCAGCGATAGCTTTATGTGTTTTGTTCTTATATGGTCAATTTGTTTTTTTTTTTTTTTTTAATATTTCGGTCTTATTTTTGAGGCAAAAACCTTGTCTACCCAACTCATTGACGAACTCATACGATATATTGCTTGTGACCAAAGAAGTTCTTTATCTTCTCATGACGAACTCATACGATCTTCTCTTTGTGACCTAAGAAATTTTGTATCTTCTCGTGATAGCTAGTCATTTCCATCACATTTTGCCGGGAAATGTGAAAGACCTCGACGAGATCACCTTTCCAAATCTTCCGTTCCACATTTGGTTTATCAGTTTTTCTAGATTTTTCGTTGCCCAGATTTTGGTATTCTCCGTATACCAGTGCGGATGTTCTCTTTTGTGTTTGCAGGGATATTTGCTTTCCTCCACACTTCCTATAGTTGGTAGATTTAGCATCCTACAGTCTTTCTTTTATTTCCTTGAGATGGTAAATAAAAACTAAAAGGACTTGTTCCTTTGAAGGTAGCAGAGCTTCTTAAAACTGACTACTAACCTGCAGTTTGCTAGTTGAAGGGATTGGTTGATACCCGGTGGCTCTGTGAAGGCTTGAGCGCCAGTTCCCTTTTCTGTTTTCAAACCTTTTATGAAATTGTGAACCCCTTTAGCGATAGTGGTCAGAAGCTGCAGCATATCCAAACCATTTTTGAAGCCAATCGACTTACAATTGAAGCGGTTATGTGAAGAAGGGGTTAAACGATTTTTCAGGAAATTTTGTTTAATCGAAAATGGGTTAATCTCACTTCCTGTCTGTTAGGTATGAAACCTTAAAAGTTCTTGCCAAAGTCATACCTAGATTTCTTGTAATCGGTGATATTTCAAGTATTCAATAAGGAATACTCACATCAAGGTATAAAAAGGACTAATCACACCATGAGGCACTTTGATTGCATAAAATCTCATCTATCAGATTTCCATTAACAAGGGAAAGTAGCCCCAGAACATGGTAGAAAAATACCTGCTCCCCCAAATAGGTAGGTATACACCTAAAGGGATAGCAGCTTTCCGCGTTGACAGTTTGCTACTCAATTTATTTCACAAATGAAAAAAAAATAAACCTACCCTATAATTTTTATCTAAAAACGGGCTCACCTTTACCAAGGTTTACGGCTTCAATTACTTAACAGCCCCAAAACGATACAAACAGAACTGCGAAAAAAAAATAAAGAAAAAAAAACCTCAACAACTTTAAAGACCACCAGCATTGTATAGCGGAAACAATAACCACATTTTCTCGCACACGCAATCCTCCAGGAACACTTCACCTCCAGGCCTATATAGGTAGATGTGTGTAGATATAAACTATATTAAGGCTGCCTTGCCACCATCATCATCAACTTGTGACAATTATGTGTACCAGAGCACAGAGAACCAAAAAACAAAAACAAAAAAAGGACACAAATCCCTTCAACAAAGCAACAACAAAAAATCCTTTGTTCGTCTCGCTCTCGCTCTGCGTACACATATAACACAGCAAACACATACAAATTCCAAACAAAATTCGAAACAATGAACCAAGGAGCTGCTGACACTGAAACCGCAGGACCTACTATGATGATGACGACGCGACGGCAGCAAGGAGGACGAAAAACTATGAAATATATTCGTTGAATTGACGGCAATGGCAGAAGGATCGTTGTCGTTGCCGTTGTGCGCTGCAGCAAAGTGGATTCCTTCCAGCTGCTGCAGAATGGCAATCACCAGCAGCGCAGCAAGGTGGTACAGGGGTGACAAATACAAAAAAAAAATGGTGAAGACGAGGTAACCGAATACAACAGAAAGAGAAATCCAAAGGAATATATTCCAGGGCGGTTTTCTGCGGCAGTTTTCTGAAGGATAATACATTCGCATATCTTTCGGTGACTCGTAAGTGTATGTACAACATTGAGGATAAAATATTTTCTGGGGGCAAACTAAACTCGAGTTGATTTCTATGTGTGTGTGTGTTTGTGTATGTGCATTCATTGAAGCGGGCGTACAATCGACCCTGGATAAGAGCGAGCTTTTTTTCTTTCTATCAAATACATGCAGACAAACCCCTATTGGCCAAAAGAATGCTTTCTATCGCACCATAGTCCTCGCCCGCTGCTGCCAAAGGACATTAAGCTCGAGTTATTGAATGAATTTTACTGCGCTAAGAAATGCTGAATGGAATTTGTCATTCGTCAACGTGTGTGTTGTCTCTTGGATGGGGATGAAATTGGAAGGGGCTTACCAACCAGGCTTTGCGGAGAGTCTTTTTATTTTTTATTCATTTTTATGGCGACTAATTAATTGGAAGGAAGTCTGTGTGCTTAGTTTTATGGCTTTCGCTCCCCAGCCAACCCCGAACTGACGTTGTGCAAATAGAGCGCCACTCTCTGATTTATAGGCCGGCAGCGGCGTAGGTTTATGGTTTTACTATATAGGCGGCAGCTATAAAAGATTGTAAACTTTTCGATGATCCGTATATAAATAGACAAGACATTGTTGCATACAAATTAGTTTCGACTCGCATTGTTTGTGTGAGATAAGGCGATTCGAGGCGAGGCGAGGCGACGCGACAGTAGACGTCTCGTCGGTCGTTGGAGTGCAAATCTGAATTGAATGATAGATACGTATGAGTGTATGAGTAGTATCTATGATTAGATAGTGTCGCAATTAAATTTGAATTTATTCGCCAGTGGGCAATGGCGTCCAACGCGGTGGTAGAGCGATGGATTTTTATGAGGGGATGTAGCTCAGATGGTAGAGCGCTCGCTTAGCATGTGAGAGGTACGGGGATCGATGCCCCGCATCTCCAAACATTTTTTTTTTTTCGTATTATTACAAGTCTTTTTGGAAATTCAGGGTGTTTGAGAATGTTTTTGTTATTCGTTTTCTTTTACATTTAATGCGGATGGAAATATCCATCCCCATCGGACAAAATTCCAAAATGAAAGTCAATTCCAATCGGAAACAAAATCGCGTTCGTTTGATTGCGCAACAATTCTGCGTCGTACGTCGGTAGGGTGGTTTGTCGAAGGGGTGGTTAGTTATGGAAAAGGATGAAAAAAAAACTTGGAGATGCGGGGCATCGATCCCCGTACCTCTCACATGCTAAGCGAGCGCTCTACCATCTGAGCTACATCCCCGTACAATTGAGTACCAGTGGTCATTCTACTGCCCCGATATTGTTTAACATTTATCCAAGTGATCTTGTAGGTTCTCTCAGACACGCTATAGCGTACGCAGATGATCTAGTGGCGTACAGATCAGGTCCGAAAATCGAGGTCATCAACACACTTTTGCAACGTGACTTCGATCACATTAAGGGATATTGCGATGATTGGAAATTGAGGATCAATTTCCAAAAAACCGAAACAATTCTGTTCAGGACCCCAGTGCAGAGGGCTTCTTACGATACCAGAAAAAACTGGAAAAAATTTTGTATCATTGGACAGCATGGACGGCCGTTGGCGGTGAGAAGTGAAGTCAAATACCTTGGCAACTGGCTTGACAAGTTTCTGTATTTTAATAAAAATGTGGATGCTTGTCTGGCCAGGGCTAGGGGGGCTTATGCTCTGACAAGAAGATTGTTTCATAGCAGTCAACTTGATTGAAGGGTGAAAGTCATTTGCTACATGGCCCTCATAAGGCCGATCATCGCTTACGGTTGTCCCGTGTGGTTCAATGTGGCACCAGCCTACATGGAAATGATACGGCTGTTTGAGAGGCGGTGTCTCCGATCCTGCTTAGGATTGTACCGAACGCCGGACTCCGAGTACATAAAATATTATCGCAACGAGGTTCTATACAATGGGGCTCAGTTGAATAGAATTGACAATTTCCTAATTAAGGTGACTCGAAGGCACGCTGCAAGGGCGATGGCTAGCGACAACAGCCTGATCTTTGGGGCTTATTATCCCAATGATTTATACATGGAGAGCACGCTCATATCGGGCTTTATTCCACCAGAGGCATTCATTTACATCGATTCGTTAGGGTTAGTACAAGACAGGAACGGTATCCCGGTTTTATACCACCGCTATCGTGACGCGCGGGACAAACGGCTAATCCGCGACGGGTACGTCGACAATGCTCCGGAGCTCCTCCGCTTTGGCACGGCGGTATCGGATCGCGATAGGATCGATGCTGCAAAACAGCGCACTGAATTCTGGTGGCTATATGAGGAAGGTGAGATTCTTCACTTCCTCAGGACTTTGCGGACTTTTAGTCCAACTCCATAGGTAAGATTTTAAATTAGGAACGGGGTCTGGGGCGGGGCTTGTGCACCATATTGGCGTACAATATGGTTGAACGCAGGCTGCCGTGCGACCGAAAGACGCAATCAGGATGGCGACCCCTCGGGGCATGCGCAACGAGGGCTCGCCACCCCGATTATAATTGAGTTAGGTTTAAGTAGTTAAGTAGTCTTAAGTTAGGTTTAAGTAGTCTTAAGTTAGGCTTAAGTAGTTTAAGTAGTCTTAAGTTATATATAATCTAGAATAAGCTTTTATATAAAACAAAAAAAAAGTCACTAAACAAAGTTTTAAATTTTTTCTTTGTAAATTAAAATTAAATATAAAACAAAAAAACCGACAAATCTAAGCCTAAAGGATAAAATAAAACAGCTAAATATAAGCTTACAGCGCCCACTAAGGGCCGATAAGTTAGATTAAGTAAACCAGTTATCGATAAGTTAGATTTAAGCATTTTTGTCTAGTAGTAAGTTAATATTTTAAGTAAATAAAAAATGAATTTGAAAGTTGAAAAAAAGGTCATTCTACTGCAGTAGGTAGGCATAGGAAGGCAATGGTTAGGTTAGGTTAGATTGTATCGCGCGTGCACACTTAGACCATCAAGATCCGTTGTGGATCTGTCGACTTCGCTATATTCGAACCCAGTCAGAGCTAACTAAGTAGCGTAGGAGTTTCTGATACTGATACAAGCCAGTTCACCTAGGTTATCGAAAAAGTAGTCTCCCAGGTGAAGTTTCCTTTTTTGAGAGAGCTAGACAAATGCATAGAAGGTGAGTAATACCTTCTCCTGTTTCATAAAAAGTCAATAAATTTCGTGAAGCTCGTTCCTTGCTCATATGAAGTACAAGCTGCTTCTATAGAAGTCATTGCTGAAAAGGCCTAGTCGTTTTGCGTGTGGACGGCCTACAGGTGAGTGTCCTAGTTAGGCAATAGTAGGAGAGACAGTAACTATTAAGAAAGTCCGAGATTTTTTTCGTGATATCTATTTAACTTATCACTTATAAATAATCAGCTTTGCCGATTCCACCTGGATTATGTATCTACTTTTGCCTACCTATACCTACCTACTGTAGTACAATGACTACTGGTTAAGGGAATTTATCTCAGATGTTAGAGCAATGATTTCGGCTTCTATAACGGTTTACTGCATCTTTAGCGACCCGGGGGTAAGCAAATGCATAATCAAATGCATAATACTAAGTCGGGAATGGGCAAAGGGACTAGACATATCACAAGAAGGTAGTGTTGAAGGCCACTAAAACCTGTCCACCCGATACTAGCAAGTTCAGATTAGAGCCGCATTTGACAAGTAGTAGTGCTTTTCCGTTCACTTCTACTCCGACATGTCAGTGAGCCCAGCACTGGTAGTAGTGAACTACTGCGGAAAAGACATCCTTAGAGTCAAAGGCAGTAAGTGACGCATAAAGTGAATCTTATGTGGGTTTTAGTTTTATGGAATGTTGCCGCTCAGCAGAGAGGTTAAGCTGGCATGGGCCAAGCGCAAATTAAACTACTAAACGTGTACAACTTATCACAAATTTGAATAAAAAACTAAGCCATCCTCCATATGATTTATTACGGTCCTATCGCGCTTGCTAAAACCATAAATCCTATACAGGGAATATCTACGTTAAATTTTCAGAAAAAAACATACACACTTTTATTTGACCCTCCTTAGGGCTTTGTTATGCAGGATGCTACCTCAGATTTACGCTGGTCGCTAAGCAACGAAGTGGCGCTGCACCAATATCAAATTTTTTGTTTTTTTTTTTGTCACTAGATCGTGAATTAGGTTCCAATGGTTCTTACGGTATAAATCTCAGACTCTGAGACTCTAACAGGCTTTGCTGATTTCCAGAATCATCAGAATTTCGAAAACCCATTCAACCTAACCTGGAGACATAATAAACATCCTTTTTCCCAATAGTTTCAGTGCGGTGTACACGTGTTCTTAAAAATGGCACCCGTCGAAAAAGCAAAAAAAAAAACTCGACAAGCACACCTTAAACGCCTACTTGGGTGGTCGTGTAATGCGCTACTCCAAAAGCCAGATATACAAGCGATGCGCACAATGGCGTTTGAAGGCTACCAAGCGTCCAGTCGTTAAGAAGGTAAAATTCCCAATCATGATGGTCAAGAAGATTGGAGGACCCAAGAACGGAGGTGAACGTGTTGTTTACACTAAGAAACCAAAGGCCTACTACCCAACCAAGGCAGTTGTCAAAAACCGCCCAGCTCTTGGCGTATTCAGCAAACATGTTCGCAACACCCGCAAGAACATGAAGTGCGGACGTGTGTTGATCCTTTTTGGTTGGAAGCCACCAGGGTGAGCGTTTTGTTTTGTTGAAGGTTTTGGAATCCGGACACTTGTTGGTTACCGGACCATTCGCTGTTGTACTCTTGTCCATTGCGTCGCGTTTCTCAACAATTATTGATCGTTTGCCAAACACGCATCGAGTTGGGCGCCCCTAAGGTACCAGAGCACATCATCGATACCTAATTCAGGCGTATGAAGGTCAAGAAGGTGAAGAAGTCTGATGAAGGCGATATCTTTGCACCCAAGAAGGCTAAATACGTTCCAACTGAACAACGCAAGAAGCACCAAAAGGAAGTCGATGATATCGTCTTGAAGGCACTAAAGGCAAATTCATGAAGAAGTATTTGCAAGGATTGTTCCGTTTGCGCTCCACACAATACCCACATCGTCTGCAGTTCTAAGTTGCAAGGAGTCGGAATACGATCGATTTTTTTTTTTTACTATAATCCCATTCTGTTGCCACATCGCATATCTTCACCAGCAGTGTTGTTCGATACCTGAACCGCACTTAGGTCCGCAAAATCTGTTAGCTGTCGTTCGGCAACAATGTTGGCCAATACATGGAAGAATCTTATCAAAACCAATTGTACATTAATGCAGTTAATTGGGAACTTACGATCATCTCGAGTACAGCCAGCAAAACCGTTTTCGATAGTCGGTATCGACTTTTGTGGTCCGTTTATGATACAAAATCGCAAGGGGGGTGTTGTTCCGACTAAGGCCAATGTCTCCGTTTTCGTGTGCTTCACAACAAAGGTTTATAGGTCGCCGTGGATTATGGTTGACTATTTACAGTGACCAATGGTTTAAGCTTTATAGGAGCAACGAATGAGCTTCACAAAATGTATCGACTTTTTATGAAACAGGAGAATAGTGAAGAAATCGTAAGGGCCGAGTTATGTTGTTTGGCCTTCAGAATATCGGTTGTGGATCGCGCAGTGAGTGCTGTTGCTCCGTCCTGTTGGAACCACATGTCCTCCAGTCCTAATTCGTCCAATTGTGGATAAAAACAGATTGCGGTGAACATGGCCCAATAGCGCGCACCGTCCACTTGATTGTCGCTTGACCAGCGGCGTCCTCGATGACTCCTCCAGCGTGAACAGCGCACCATGCAGTTACTTTGAGCGGGTGTAATGGCTCCTCGTAGATTTTCACTGCCCTAGACGCACTAGTTTTGCTTGTTCGTGTACCCGATGAGGTGGAAATGGGCCTCATCGCTCATTATGGTTTTGGTCGAAAAATAGTCCACTTCGATTATTCCGCGTTCTTGGGTAGTGTATCGCTCCATGGTTTGTTCACTTATATTCTACATCTGTCTAGTCCACAAATGTCAAAACAGATTTGACATTGGCGGCCATTTGCAAAAATAAGAGCAAATTCCAACAATGTGATCTCTTTTGGCCCACCTTGTATCAACTTCATTGGAACACAACACATGATGGAATGCCAGTTGAATTTTACGGGTCGATGCTGAATGTGAACCACATCTAAACATCAAGTTTTTTTCTGCATTTCACGTGACATTTATCAATTTGAGCCATTGAAAGATACAAAATCGAGCGACGAGTAAAAGTTATTGCACATCGTGATTTTTTCGGTCAATTTAATCGTCCAAATGTGCGTATAATCGCAAAAATCGTGAAAAAAAAATTTGAGCAAACCGGGTCTGTAGGAGATGTGAAAACATCAGTACATGCTCGTACAGCTCGTACTGCAGAAAATATTGCTGCTGTTCGCGATAGTGCGGCTGAAGAGCCGTCCACCTCAACTCGTCGTCGTGCCCAACAATTGCACCACTCCCGCTCGTCGTTGATGAACATTATGCGTTAAGACTTGCATTTACACGCTTACAAGGTGCAATTGACTCAAGAACTAAATCCTCTTGACCATTTCAAGCGTCGTCAATGGTCAGAATGGTGGCAAGAAATGGCAACAGTGGATGATCAATTTTCGAAAAAAATCATCTTCAGTGATGAGGAACATTTTCACCTCAGTGGATTCGTCAATAAGCGAAATTGCCGCATCTGAGCGAATGATAATCCAACAGTGATTGTCGAAAAACCAATGCACCTACAAAGAGTGACTGTTTGGTGCGGTTTATGGGCTGGCGGCATCATCGGGCTGAATTTTTTCCAAAATGAGGCCGGTCAGGCAGTTACTGTAAATGGTGTTCGCTATCGTGAGATCATAACGATTTTTGTATGGCCTGGATGTGGAAGATATGGATGTGGAAGATATGTGGTTTCAACAGGACGGTGCCACTTGCCACACAGCTAACGAAACGGTGGCTCTTTTGTGCGACAGATTCAATGGCCGTGTTATCTCACGTGGTGGCGATGTCAATTGGGCGCCAAGATCATGTGATTTGACAGCGATGGACTTCTTTCTTTGGGGTTATTTAAAATAAAAGGTGTACATCGGTAAGCCAGCAACAACTCAAGAGCTAATGGATGCGATAATTTGGCACATTAACGGCACATACAACATCAATTATCGTCGAAAATTTGGAACATCGGATGGAGGTGTGCCGGCGAGCTCGCGGCGGCCATTTGACCGATATTTTGTTCCATACATAATTGAACAATACCAATATTATCATAAGAAAAAGAAATAATAATTATTTTTAAAATAATTTATGTTTTGTTTAAAATCAACATCGGCCCTTTGAATTTAACCACCCGTTAAAATTAGAAATTCAAATATTTTTGGATAATCGTGTTCTAAAATTTAAAAGCTTTGTTTCTACACTAACTCGCCAATGATTGAATTTATAAAAATGCCGCAAGAAGTAAAAGAAAATTTCCAATGAGGCTTTTCATCGGTAGCTACAAGGTGGCGCAAAAGTAATCCTCCTATCAGAAAATGCTATAAATTTTGCGATTGGCCCCTAATGTCAGTTCTGTTTTGACATTTGTGTAGTAAACACATGCGAAATACACGTTAATAAACAATGTTACGCTACACTGCTCCAGAACGCGGAATATTGGTGACTATTTATTTGAGCAATAATCGGTCGGTGACTTTGGCACAACGTGAATTTCGTCGCAGATTTCCTAGCCGTCCAACGCCTACTGGTGAAACACTGTGACGTTTAGCCGCTCGCCTCGAAGAGACTGGCACAACACGAGATGCTGCCAGTCGTGGCAAACCCCGGAGTAGCCGTTCTGCAGAGAATATTGCTGCCGTAGCCGAAGATGTCATGGAAGCGCCGTCGACATCGACCAGACGACGTGCCACGCAAATGGGTATCAGTCGACGGTCTTTATAGCGAATTTTGGTACTAGATTTGAAGATGTTTCCGTACAAAGTCCAGACGGTGCATCAGCTGTTAGCTGCTGACCGCCAATCGCTCAACATACGCTCAAGCCACCCTTAATCACCACCAAGAGGAAGATGATTTTTCATCAAAAATAATCATCAGTGATGAGGCCCCATTTCCATCTTAGCGGGTACGTAGATAAGCAAAATTTACGCTTCTGGGGCACTGAAAATCCGCGTGTAACCCACGAAGAGCCATTACACCCGCTCAAAGTCACTGTATGGTGTGCTGTTTTCGCTGGAGGAGTCATCCGCGGGCCAAACGGTTACTGTGAATGGTGAGCGCTACAGAACAATGATCAACGAATTCTTTTTGCCGCAACTTGATGAATTGGGATTGGAAAACATGTGGTTCCAACAGGACGGTGCAACGGCACACACTGCACGTGCCACAACCGATATGCTGAAGGATGCATTTCCCGGGCGCCTAATCTCCCGTTTTGGTGATTTGCACTGGCCAGCAAGATCGCCTGATTTGACCGCTCCAAACTTCTTTTTGTGGGGCTTTTTGAAGTCGCGGGTTTATGTCATCAAGCCTCAGACTCTTGCAGCTCTTAAAGACAATATCCGTCAAGAATGTGAGGACCTATCGCCGGAAGTTTTGGCCAAAGGGATGGAAAATGCCATAAAAAGGGCTCAAATGACAATCAACTGTGGCGGCGGCCATTAACATGACATCATATTCTCGACTTGATGTAAAAAAAATTAAAAGACCAAACAAAAATAATCCACAAGAAGAATCAAAGTTTTTCATTTTTTTTTTAAATTACAGCCAAAAAAACATCGGAAGGTTATTTTTGCGCCACCTTGTATAACTGGGGGCCCTAAATGTGTGGGCCGAAGATGGAACTAAGTGGCAGACAATACCGCCTAGGTCACCTCATATGGGTGGAATATGGGAGGCTGCGGTGAACTGTCAAAATACACACCCTGTTTCCTTCTCGTAGGCTTTGGATTCTACTTTGACTCGTTACCAAAAATATCTTGATTTTCAAAAAACATCGCAAAAGTTTTTAGTAATCTTAAGAAGTCAATATCGGAGTCTTAACAAACAAAAATATGTTCACTGAAAAAAATGTCCCATACTCACTCATTTGTCATATGTGTATAATGCGATTTTCAAAACAGCAAAAGGCTTACCTGCAAAAAAAGATACAAATATGCGATTAGAAAATAATTTTAAGAAAGTTCTCTCGAATCCAAGAAATAAAAATTGTTTTTAGCTTTACAGTTCAATACAAGCATTTCTTACTATGGCAAGTGGGGGGGGGGGGGGTTTGGAGTTCATAGGTCTCTAGGACAGTGTCCTGTAAGGACACCGATTATGGTGCTGATGTTTGACCTGTTCAGCATATTCAAGCAGATAAACCACTACTCATTAAAGTTTAGCTAGAGTTGCCTGGATATTTGACACTTTGTGCCGTTTATCCATCTGCGGTTTCCCTTCTTGATCACATCCAATTCTATCTATAATTTACATGTAGCCCTGCCATGCCAGACAAGCTGAACCGCCTTACAGTTCCCTGGCATGTCTCTGTGGCCCGGAAGAGGTGAATGGTGAATTCGTGGGCTGATTTCAATTTGAACGAGATGGATTCCAGGGATTTTATTGCCACTTGGCTGTCACTCAAGATGTGAACGTACTTCGTGGGTGTTACATTATTTTTCAGCAAGGACAAGGCTTCATTGATTGCCATGATTTACGATCTACATCCACAACGAAATATGCATTTTATTTTAGGGCAAAGCTCGAGCTTCACAAGAATTCGATTTATTTAAATCACCAATGACTTTGAGTATTTTAAGAGGAGTTATGGGCTGACATACAAAACTGCTACTTCGCAAAGATTCAGTGCATTCGCAAATAACCGGACAGAGAGAAAAAATCGATTAGACTGGACAAGATTGTACGCTGCAGCCTATACTGGTGAATTAGTAATTAAATGATCGCAAGTTTTATCAAAGTGTGAAACGTCAAAGCCAAGGATACAAAGCTTGAACAGAATCCTGACGAGATGAACAAGTAAAAGAGACACAGTCGATGCTGAGGATATGAAAGAAACCTTTCTGCAGACTGTTAAGCGGTGATGACAGCTAAAACTGCCAACCACCCGACCTGAGTGAAGTAAGGATAGCAATATCTAAACTCAATCTTAATAAGGCTGCCGGAAATGACGGTCTTTCCGCTGAGCTTTATAGAGCCGACGTAGATGACTTGGTGAGAAACATCCACCAACTCATAAGCCATATCTGGTCGAATGAAAGTATGCCTGAAGAAAGGAAACACAGAATCGTCTGCCCGATCCACAAAAAAAAAGGAGACCCTCTGAACTGAGGCATAAGTCTCCTTAACATCGCCTACAAGATATTTTCTACCGTAATATATGATCGCCTGAAACCGTTTACCAACAACCCCGTTTAGGCCAGGAAAGTCCACAATCGATCAAATCTTCATTCTTCGGCAGATCCTGGAAAAAAAACCAAGAAGTCCAAATCGATACGCACCACCTATTTATCGATTTCAAGTCCGCATACGATAGCATTTATTGCGACGAATACCTCGCCGTAAGTGGTGCGGACAAAAAGAACTTGGAGTGCGCAACCAACTTGGAGTGCGCAACGTACTTGGAGTGCGAAACTGGAGAAATTTAGCTAAGGACCGGGCTAATTGGAGAGGCATATTGGTTGAGAGCCAGGTTCATTCCGGACTGTAGTTCCAATTAAATTTTGACAAATCGTTCGTAACTTAGCGAAATAATTTAGGTATTTCTAGAGGAAACGTTCAAGCCGTTCGATGGACAACCTTTGAACGAATAACCGAATGCCAATACGGCAGCCGACAACTATAAAGTAAAAGCCGTACCCTGTCCGAGCTTCGAATGACAATAAGCAAGTTGAAAAATAACAAAGCTCCAGGATATGATTTAATCACTGGCGAAATCCTGAAGGAGCTACCGATAAAAGCAATAGTTATGTTGCTCTACATTATAAATGCTTCTCTGAGACTTTTATATGTACCAAGGCAATGGAAAGTCGCCGAAGTCACTATGGTTCCGAAACCGGGGAAAAGTCCAAACGATAAGATATCGTATAGACCCATTTCGCTCCTTCCGATAATATCTAAGGTTTTCGAGAAAATGATGCTAAAACGATTACAACCAGTAATTGAAGAAAGACGCTTGATCCCAGATCATCAATTCGGCTTCCGGGTCAAACATTCCACAATCGATCAGGTTTATCAAACAACGATTGAAATTGAAAATACTCTAGAATGGAAAAGGATTTGCTCTGCCGCTTTTCTCGACGTCTCACATGCTTTCGACAAGGTATGGCACGATGGTCTAAGGTATAAATTAAGGACAACCCTACCGACAAAATTATACAAAATACTGGAATCCTACCTTGAAAACAGACTGTTTCGTGTTAACATGAGCCTGAATACTCAGAATTCAAAGAAATCAACGCCGGTGTTCCGCAGGGAAGTGTTCTCGGGCCAATCCTATTCTTGCTCTACACAAGCGATATACCACAAGATGAAGGGACCATCGTAGCAACGTCAGCAGAAGATACGGCTATCCTCGCAATGGATGAGTCAGTCGAATCATCAACGGGAAAACTCCAACGGGCTCTTAACAAAGTATGTGAGTGGACAAAAACCTGGCGAATTGCACTTAACGAGACCAAGTCAACGCATGTCAATTTTACGTACAAAAAGATAAACAACACCTGTTTTCATTAACTCTGCACAAATACCACACGCAAATGAGGCAAAATATCTAGGAATGACTCTAGACGCAAAGCTTAAGTGGAAGCCAGACGTTAAAAAAAAGCGGGACGAGCTCGCAATCAGACTCAGAGAAATGTATTGGCTACTTGGAAGATACTCGAAGCTTAGCACATACAACAAACTGCTTCTGTATAAGCAAGTGCTAAAACCTTGTTGGACATATGGTATACAGCTTTGGGGTTGTACCAAACCAAGCAATATTGCTATACTGCAAACATTCCAAAACAAAACCCTAAGAGCAATAGTGAATGCTCCATGGTATATTAGGAATAGTGATATTCACAGAGATTTAGGAATTGCTACCGTGAGTAACGAAGCAAAAAACTTTGCTCGCAAACTTCGTACTCGTATATATGTTCATTGTAACGGGTGATTTTTTAGCTGGTTTGGTTTTGGCAACACTGGTTTTGACAGCTGACGTGTGTTTAGTACCTTGTGTCACTGTCAAACAGCTTCAGTTTGGTTTGCAATTTAACCATGGATCGTCTTACAAATGAACAACGCTTGCAAATTATTGAATTTTACTATCAAAATTCGTGCTCGGTACGAAATGTTCATCGCGCGCTGCTTCCATTTTATGATCGGCATTCTCGATTTTCTGAGCAGTCTATTCGGAAGATTGTGACCAAATTTCGCACCAAATTTACTTTGTTGGACATTAAACCACCAACACGTTTACGTACTGTGCGTAGTGAAGAAAATATTGCGGCCGTATCAGCTAGTGGGACAGAAGACCGCGAAATGTCGATTCGGCGCCGTTCCCAGCAGTTAGGCCTTTGTTACAGCACTACGTGGAAAATTTTGCGGAAGGATTTGGGCGTAAAGCCTTTTAAGATACAGCTGGTGCAAGAACTAAAGCCAGCCGACCTACCACAACGCCGAATTTTTGGTGAATGGGCTCTTCGAAAGCTGGCCGAGGATCCGCTTTTTTATTGAAAAATTGTGTTCAGCGATGAGGCTCATTTTTGGTTGAATGGGTACGTAAATAAGCAAAATTGCCGCATTTGGAGTGAAGGTCAGCCAGAAGCATTGCAACAGCTACCAATGCATCCCGATGATAACAAACTTTTTTTTGCCCGAAATGGAAGTTCTTGACTTGCATGATATGTGGTTTCAACAAGACGGTGCCACATGCCACACAGCACGCGAAACAATGGCGCAATTGCGAGGCGAGTTTGGTGAACAGTTAATTTCACGTTTCGGGCCGGTCAATTGGCCGCCTAGATCGTGCGATTTGACACCATTAGATTATTTTTTGTGGGGGTATGTCAAGGCTAATGTCTATAGGGACAAGCCCCCTTCGATTGACGCACTGGAAGCCAACATCCATATGTGTGAAAGAGTATGCCAAAATTGGACTCAGCGGATGGGCTACCTGAGACGCAGCCGCGGTCAACATTTGCATGAAATTATCTTTAAACATTAAATTGCAAGGTTCAAACTATCGATTCAAATAAATATTTCATTCATTTTTTCGAATTTCTTGTGTTTTTTTTTTTTAAAAAGTTCTAAGCCTCTTAAAAAATCACCCGTTAATAACGAAATAATCCGTACTCTGGACGTGACAAACCTTGACCGCCGGCTACAAAGAACAAGATCGTTCGACCTAGCGCCATAAGGAAAAACCGCATGTAATGACGGTATTAGTAGGTGCGTTCACTGGAATGCTACCTACCAAACGCGATTAACACTACAGAAGCGTAAACTACTTGTTAAGGATACTTAGTCGTAGTCATCACAAAAAAAAAATGAAAAAATGAGAGGAATAAATTCCATACTACTATGAGCACGCGCAGCCGGTTCTCATAGTGCCTCTCTGAGGGGTGAGGTTTAGCCCGTAGGCATATATTGACTGACATTAATGAAATTTTCAGGCCCGAAAATATATGAGTCGGGCATAACCAATGGTACGGACCACTGGTATCCTATGAGGATTACTCACCTCCGGGCGCACACGAAAAAAAAAAATTAGGTAAGGTATACCTACCTAATTTTTTTTTTTATATTGATCGACTCAAAATCGCAAACTGATTCGATTTAGCCATGTCTGTCTGTCTGTCTGTTCTTCCGCGCGTGCGGCATACGTCACGGATTTGTAGGCCTTAAATTTTTCGAGCTTGGATAATGAAATTCGATCCTTGTTCATGACTACAGAACGAGTGTAATAATTTTCAAATCCCTACACTACTAATGTTACTAAAGTCTTTTTTTACATACACATTGGTATTACTTTTTCGGGAGATGTATGAGACTAGAATAACTAGTCCAAAACCAAACTTTGGAACTTCACACACACACACAATTGTTTAACTTCGACTGTTCTGTATTCCAATGCAATTGGACTTCAAAATTGCAAATGTATTTGTGTATCTATTGAGCATCAACAAATGTATTTACAGACATCATAACCGCTGATGTTACAGGAACATTGCTGGATCCCATTTGTATCTATGTTTACAATTTTATTAGATTGGGTTAGGAATCACGTTTTTGTATCGGGTGTTATTTTTTTAGAGGTATACAACTTTGAATTGAAATAAAACACAAGAAAATCGTTTTAATGTCCATCAATTTGGCTTCATTGGAAAGATAATTTTATGCCATGTCCAAATATGATTTTGGACATGTGGCTGCCGCGGCTAGTTCGAATAAGGCCAGGTCCAATTTTCAGCCACTTTTTGGAGCATTTGCGTCCGTATGTCGGCAATAACGCCACGAATTTTGGCTTCCAAGTCCCCTAACGTTTCTGGTAGACGAGCGACTTCACATATCCCCAAAGAAAATAACCAAATGGTGTCAAATCGCACGATCTTGGTGGCCAATTGACAGGTCCAATCCGCGAAATTATGCGCTCATCGAATGTTTCCTTCAAA
Organism: Rhingia rostrata; assembly: GCA_949824845.1. Taxonomy (NCBI): domain Eukaryota; kingdom Metazoa; phylum Arthropoda; class Insecta; order Diptera; family Syrphidae; genus Rhingia; species Rhingia rostrata. The sequence continues at coordinate 40,347,088 of OX463757.1, forward strand.
AAATCGATTGTGACGTGCGCTGCGTGGCATTTAGCGCCCTCTTGTTGGCAACACGTCTCATCCACATTCATGCCATCTAATTGGCGAACAAAATAGTCGGTTATCATGGCTCTATACCAGTCTCCATTAACGCCAACTGACTCACCAGCATCATTTCGGAAGAAGTATGGGCAAATGAGTCCACCAGCCCATAGAGCACATCAAACAGTCAGTTTTTGTGGATGTAATGGCTTCTCAAGGGTCTCATGTGGATTCTTATCACTCCAAATGCGTCAATTTTGCTTGTTGACGTAGCCTTTCAACGAAAAATGTGGCTCATCACTGAACAAAGTTTTGCGATGAAAATCAGTATCGATATCAATCTCATTTTCGGCACATACACCTAAATCAAAACGCATTGCATGGTGTCGCATCTTTAATTTTGACTCAAGCTGGATCTTGCAAGGTCGTAAGCCAAGATCTTTGCGCAAAATCTTCCATAAAGTTGATGGACAAAGCTCCAATTGCTGTGCACGGTGGAGAATCGATTCATTCGGGTCCTCTTCAACACTTTGCTCCACAGTGGTGATTGTTTCTTCGGTGCGCACTGTTCGACGTCTCTGGGAATGCGTATTATCACATAGAGTAAACGTTCCAATCCGGCGAATTTGCGGTCGATAAGTCTCCTTCCGAGTATCAGCAAGGTTTTCGAAAAGATTCTCAATCGAGCACTGTTCAAGTGGTCTGAGGACAATAATATTATACCAGAGAACCAGTTTGGTTTCAAGGCTGGACATGACTGTATTCATGCCGCCTCCAAACTCGTCTCTGATATACAATGGAACAAAGCCAAAAAACAGTGCACTGGTGCTTGTCTGGTTGATTTAGAGAAGGCTTTTGACACCGTATGGTTAGAGGGCCTCTATATAAAGCTGACCAGACTTGGCATAAGTAAACCCTTGCTATATATGCTTCATGACATGCTGACTGGTAGAACGTTTGTTGTCAAAAGTGGCAATGTAACTTCTACCACAGAATTTTTCATCAAGAATGGTCTGCAACAGGGAGCGGTAAACTCGCCGATTCTCTTCAGCATTTACACCAGTGATATGATAGGTAGTCTTACTCAGGCAATTGCGTATGCGGACGATCTTATCGCGTACAGAACAGCTTCCACTGTCGAAGTCATTCGAACTCTTTTGCAGCGGGACTTCGACAAGATCCAGAGATATTGTGATGACTGGAAGTTGAAAATCAACTTTCAGAAATCAGAAACTATCCTGTTTAGGACACCGTTGTCTAGGGCCTCTAGGGATACGAGAAAGAACTGGCGAAAGCTGGTGATCGTTGGACCAAACGGACAGCCACTGGCGAGTAAAAGTGTAGTAAAGTACCTTGGCATCTGGTTAGATCAGTATCTATATTTCGGAAGACATGTAGATGCTGCTCTGGCTAGAGCTAGGGGAGCATTTGCCCTGACAAGACGATTGTTTTATAGCAGTCGTCTTGACAACAGGGTGAAGGTGATTTGCTACATGGCCCTCATTAGGCCAATGATTGCCTATGGGTGCCCGGTGTGGTTCAACGTTGCCCCATCTCAAATGGAAAAGATACGGGTGTTTGAGAGGCAGTGTCTGAGGAGCTGCCTTGGACTTCACAGAACACCAGTATCTGACTACACAAAATACTATTCCAACCAGGTCCTATACAACGGGGCCAACATAAACCGAATAGACAATTTTCTGGTGAAACTCATTCGGTTTTACGCGGCAAGAGCGATGGCTTCGAACAATAGTCTCATCTTTGGGGCCTTCTATCCCAATGATGAATATTTTGAGAGTGCGCGTTTAAGTGGCTTTATTCCGCGCGAAGCTTTCCTATATTTGGATAGTCGAGGGCTAATACAGGATAGATCGGCGGTTCCGCTAATCTACCACGTCTTCCGACGAACTGTGGATAGGCGGCTCCTATACGACCGAGAAGTCGTCGCTCTGGGCGGAGGAGAGCGCCTGCGGTTCAGCAGGAGTGTGTCCGATTGGGACCGTCGGAGTAGGTCACAACAGGAGTACCTGTTGTGGTGGTTGAATGAGTATTAAAGACAGTTGACTTAAAATTGTTATTTTATGGCCGACTTACATAGTTTTAGTCTTAGGTTTAGAGGTTTAGGTGCACAGCAGTCATGGTGGGACAAAAAAAAAAAACGCTTGCTGTGGCTGTTCTAGTTTTTAAGTTATTTTAGGTAGTTTTAATGAATTTTTAAGTAATTTAAGTTAGTCGATAAGTAGTTTTAATTAGCATATAAGTTTAAATAAAATAAAAAAAAAGACAAGGAACCAAGTTTTTCAAAGTTTTCTTGGTAAAAAAATTTTGTTACTTTTATATTTATATCTTAGATAATAGGCCGAAAGGCATTAGAATTAAGTTATCGAGTAATTTAGGGCGCCCGCATAGAGCAAGTAAGTAAGTTAAGTAGTTGATAAGTAGGCTAGTTTTTCATGAATTTTTGTCTAGCATTTAAGTTAGTTTTAAGAAAAATAAAATAAAAATGAATTTAAAAAAAAAAATAGAGTAAACTTAGTGCGAAAACGATCCATTTTTAACCGAATTTATTACTCCGATGGACAATTATATCGACCGTAAAATGGACGGAGCTTGCGGTAAACTTCGCAAACTGAACCATTATTGCGAAATGAATTTGCACGATTTGCAAGCGTTGTTCATTTGTCACCCCGTTTATGATGAAATGGCAAAGCAAACTGAACATAAATGACATTAGAGTTGCCCGATTTGACCAAAATTTGTCAGTTTTATCTCTATTCGAAAAACCAACCTCTAAAAAAACACCCTTTTTACCAGCCTCGCTTAATCAAAAAAAAAAAAAAAAAAACATTCCACTACCATCATTATCGTGGTTTACTTCGAAAAAAAAACCAACCTCTGTATAAATACAGAAAATCTAGCCGAGACTACTGTTAACAAAAAAAATTATATCCTGCGTATAATTACGTGAATTGCCCTTCAATCAAAAGCGGCGAACTCATGAGACCCAAACGTAAAACCTACAGAGAAACAATAATTAAGTTCAAACACTAGGTGCTGTTTGAGATCTAGAATCATACTAAATTGAATACTCCCCTATCATTACACTTAATGTGGTTATAATTATTCCCTACCCATGCACACAATCCCTTTCTCATCAGTTCGTCCAGTCGTAGATGCGATGTATCTCTACTCAGATGTATCGCTCTACCCGCAAATACATATGTTTGGTACGTATATCTTAAATGCTTTTCTGTCTGTAGCCATCCACCCCTTGAAATTCCTGATGTGAAATAATTCGGAAAATAGTTACAAAGTTGGAAATTGCCTCCAATTTAATCCCAAACCCTTGAGACGGCTTTTAACCCTAGGCCTAAGCCACTGTGTGGGGTTTAAAAATATGAATCGTGTTTCATTATTTTTTTTATTGATTTTATTAATATTGAAATTTAATTTCTACCCTTTGGTGTAGAATTACTTGAATTTTTGTTTCTACATTGTTTCGCTTTGAATAATAATTTCCCTGCCAATTAAGGTCGGTAGGGGTTGACAATGGCAAAGACTGGCCACAAAGCATATGCAATTTTCTTTCCTCATTTTTGATGTTTGTTGTCCTTTTTGTTTAATAATTGTCCACCACATCGATGGCGCGGTAGGGATAGTGTGCGTAGGGTAAATATGAACACCCGCAGTTTGAGTTTGGGTAAGAGATTAACATAAATTCCACACAATGAAACGGCCTTTATTGGATATTGGTAATACACAAAAAAAAAATATATAAACGTGTTCATTTTGTATCTTTTATAACAATTAATTAAGAGAAACGAGTTTAAAATATTAATTGTCAAGTACGTAATTTGGGAAAATATCCGGCGACCCCTTATAAAGCGCTTCCAATCGATAAGTAATTAATTATTAATTGATTTACCAACTGACCGATAGGGGGTGGGTAAATTGATTGGCAGTTTGTCCAAACAAAGAGATACTCTCATCGAATATTGACATCGATGTTGAAATGCCCAAACTTGTCTGCGTGTCCTTTACAGCCCGTCGTTTTATGGTTTAATCACGAGAGAGGTAATGACGAACGCCGGTTAGCTGCTTTGTTTTGAAATTAATTTTTCGGATTTTTATGGAAACCCTTTTTTTTTGTCGAAGGTATTACTCAATCAACGAATTTGAAGAATATAAATTCAATACACAGGCAAAAGGAACAACGAAAACTCATTCAAATCAAACGAGTTTTTTTTTTTTTTTGTACTCACTTTTGAATTTTTACTCTCCTCCAGACAGGCTCCATTGAACTGGAGAGACTATAAATATGTCGGTCGAAACGGAAGTTGTTGATCATTTGAGTGGAAAATTTATGTCGAAAAAAAAAGATTGAATTGCTTGGATATAGTGGTTTAGTGGTGGCAACAGTGATGGATGTTGAAAAAGTCGTTGATTGCGGTTTGATCGGCAGACCGAGTTATCGAAAATAGCTGGTATAGCGTTGCATGGTGGGTAGAAAGTGGAAAGAGGTTGGTTACGTGTCCTTTTTTGAAGAAGAAGACAATGTAGATGGTATTGTGCAGTCAGGCAGATGTGGTAGATATTGAAAAAAGCACCATTGCACTGAAGACATGTAAAAGAAGAAAATAGGGGGCCATTTTCAGTACTGCAGGTTATCCTTTTCCACCTGCAGACTGGTTTTTTTTTTACTTTTTAACTCATTTTTTATTTACTTAAAATATTAACTTACTACTAGACAAAAATGCTTAAATCTAACTTATCAATAACTGGTTTACTTAATCTAACTTATCGGCCCTTAGTGGGCGCTGCGCTGTAAGCTTATATATAGCTGTTTTATTTTGCCTTTAGGCTTAGATTTGTCGGTTTTTTCGTTTTATATTTAATTTTAATTTACAAAGAAAAAATTGAAAACTTCGTTTAGTGACTTTTTTTGTTTTATATAAAAGCTTATTCTAGATTATATATAATTTAAGACTACTTAAACTACTTAAGCCTAACTTAAGACTACTTAAGCCTAACTTAAGACTACTTAACTACCTAAACCTAACTTAATTATTATTGGGGTGGCGAGCCCTCGTTGCGCATGCCCCGAGGGGTCGCCATCCTGATTGCGTCTTTCGGTCCCACAGCAGCCTGCGTTCAACCATATTGTACGCCAATATGGTGCACAAGACCCGCCCCAGACCTTGTTCCTAATTTAAAATCTTACCTATGGAGTTGGACTAAATGTCCGCAAAGTCCTGAGGAAGTGCAGAATCACCTTCCTCATATAGCCACCAGAATTCAGTGCGCTGTTTTGCAGCATCGATCCTATCGCGATCCAATACCGCCCTGCTAAAGCGGAGGAGCTCCGGAGCATTGTCGACGTACCCGTCGCGGATTAGCCGTTTGTCCCGCGCGTCACGATAGCGGTGGTATAAATCCGGGATACCGTTCCTGTCTTGTACTAACCCTAACGAATCGATGTAGATGAATGCCTCTGGTGGAATAAAGCCCGATATGAGCGTGCTCTCCATGTATAAATCATTGGGATAATAAGCCCCAAAGATCAGGCTGTTGTCGCTAGCCATCGGCCTTGCAGCGTGCCTTCGAGTCACCTTAATTAGGAAATTGTCAATTCTATTCAACTGAGCCCCATTGTATAGAACCTCGTTGCGATAATATTTTATGTACTCGGAGTCCAGCGTTCGGTACAATCCTAAGCAGGATCGGAGACAACGTCTCTCAAACAGCCGTATCCTTTCCATGTAGGATGGTGATACATTGAACCACACGGGACAACCGTAAGCGATGATCGGCCTTATGAGGGCCATGTAGAAAATGACTTTCACCCTTCAATCAAGTTGACTGCTATGAAACAATCATCTTGTCAGAGCATAAGCCCCCCTAGCCCTGGCCAGACAAGCATCCACATTTTTATTAAAATATAGAAACTTGTCAGGCCAGATGCCAAGGTATTTGACTTCACTACTGTCCCATGACAGCATGTCCCATGATACAAAATTTTTTCCAGTTTTTTCTGGTATCGTAAGAAGCCCTCTGCACTGGGGTCCTGAACAGAATTGTTTCGGTTTTTTGGAAATTGATCCTCAATTTCCAATCCTCGCAATATCCCTTAATGTGATCGAAGTCACGCTGCAAAAGTATGTTGATGACTCCGATTTTCGGACCTGATCTGTACGCCACCAGATCATCTGCGTACGCTATAGCGTGACTGAGGGAACCTACAAGATCACTTGTATAAATGTTAAACAATATCGGGGAGTTCACGGCCCCCTGTTGTAAACCGTTTTTAATTTCAAAGACTTTACTCGAAGTTACGTTGCCACATTTGACAACGAACTTCTTTCCCATAAGCATTTCATAAATCATATATAGCATGGGTTTCCGCATGCCCAGTCTGGTCAGCTTGTAGAAAAGCCCCTCTAACCATACGGTGTCGAAGGCCTTCTCAAAGTCAACCAGACAGGCCCCTGTGCATTGTTTTTTGGACTTATTCCATTGGATGTCGGACACTAGTTTCGACGCAGCATGAATGGTATCATGCCTCGCTCGAAAACCAAACTGATTATCCGGAATAATTTTGTTTTCCTCAACCCACTTAAGCAGAGCTCTATTGACTATCTTCTCGAATACCTTGCTTACATTCGGCAGAAGGCTTATTGACCGAAGATTTGCAGGGTTTGTTTTGTCCTTGTCCTTTTTGGGGATAGGATGTACCACCGCCGCCGTTTTCCAGTGCACCGGATAATGTGCATTATTCAGTGCATTGTTAAACAGGGTGGTGAAGATATCGACTGCTTCTATTGGCAGGTGTCTCAATACGACGTTTGGGACACCGTCCTCTCCTGCCGACTTTTTATTTTTCAATGATACCAAGATGTCCAGGAGTTCATCTTTTTGCACGAACAGCATCAGGCTATTGGCGACTATGCCATTGGAAGGGGTTTCGTCATTGAATACGGAAAAACCGTGATTCTCAGATCGCCAAGCTTGAAGTTCAGTGCGCAGATGAAAGTGATTCAGTAAGGCTCTTTCCTCAATATCGCGATTTGGGCGAACAGGATTGTTCACCGTATACACGGTCTCGAAAATAGCGCCTATCGAATTCGCCTTCTCTTGAGGATCTTCGATCGTGAAAAAACCGTCGTTCGAGTCAACGTTTTCCGGACTTATACCAACAGCCGTGAGTGTCTGTCTGTTTTCTGTCGTTTTGGAAATTCGGACACATGGAATGTCGTTATGATCTTTTCGCCTGAATATTTTTTTTATTTGCGGGAACATATTCGGGCTACTGGTTTTTATAGCCCTGCAGACTGGTTCATATCTACTGGTGTCAAACGCGATGAGAACAAGATATGTAACAGACATGGCTGGGAAAAGCCGTATTCGCTTTAGATTAGCGATACCGACAATGACACCATTTCCGATACCAATGTCCCGTAGTTAGAATAGTTCTGTTGAAATATTCTCCATTATTACCTACACATGAAATTATCACTAAGAATACCAGTAGAGACGAATAAGCCTTCTATATTGCCACGGTGCTTTGTGAAACCAAGGGGATCTTGGGAGTTTTTTTTCCTCGCTAGGGCTGATTTAAGTATTTCTCATTGTATATAGTTTGTAAAAGTGTAAAAATGTATTTTTTACGTTAACAAGAACTGTTCAGCTTTATAATTCTGCGTATAAAACGGAGTCCCTAAATATTTCTATCAAATGTTGGCCGTTGCTACGTCGCACATGGTCCATCTGTTGAGTCCAATTTTCGATCACTCGGTTGAGCATTTCGACTGGTAACTGGCGAATGACACGCGTGATGTTTTCCTCCAAGGCCTGAATCGAAGCGGGTTTGTCGGCATAAGCTTTTGACTTTACATTTCCCCACAGGAAAAAGTCTAACGGTGTGATATCACACGATCTTGGTGGCCAATCGACCGGCCCAAAACGTGAAATTATGTGCTCACCGAAATGTTCTCCGAAATGTAAGTCCATTGATTGCTGCGATGTGTGGGAAGTGGCGCCGTCTTGCTGAAATGTCGCCGAGATCACGAGCTTCAATTTCAGGCATCAAATCGTCGGTTATCATGGCACGATAACGGTCGCCATTGACGGTTACGTTCGCACCGGCATAATTTTTAAAGAAATATGGACCGATGATTCCACCGGCCCACAAACCACACCAAACCGTTGTTTTTTTCTGGATGAAGTGGCAGTTCTTCAATCTCTTCAGGTTGCTCTTCGTCCCAAATGCGGCAAATTTGTTTGTTTACATACCCATTGAGCCAGAAATGGGCCTCATCGCTAAACAAAATTTGCCTCGAAAACGTCGGATCTTCTTGGAACTTTTGAAGAGCCCATAGAGCGAAGCGATGTCGCTTGGGAAGGTCGAGCGGCTTCAGTTGTTGCACAAGCTGTATTTTGTACGCTTTCAATTTAAGATCTTGACGTAAAATGCGCCAAGTCGTTCCATACGTCAGTCCAAGTTGATGCGAACGGCGCCGAATCGACTCTCTACGGTCTTCGTGTACACTCTCAGCTACGGCCGCTATATTTTCTTCACAGCGTGCTGGACGTGGTCTATTCGGTCGAATATTATCCAATAATGAATGCTGGGTCTCAAAATGGGTGATGGTGTTGCGAATAGTACGCTCAGTAGGCCGATTATGTTGACCATAAGTTGAGCGAAGTGCACGAAACACATTCCTCACAGAACGTGAATTTTCATAATAAAGTTGAACAATTTGTAAACGTTGTTCACGCGTAAGTCTTTCCATTATGAAATGCCAAACAATACTAAACAAAAATAACATGACAGCGTGACACGACTCACACGTGATCTGTCAAAAAAGGCTATTGAAAAAAAAATCTCTACTTGGATCACCCGTTATATCTCAAACAAAAGGTTGACAAACTTGAGCAATGTCAAACGAAAGTCCTATAAACATTTTTTAATTAACAAAAAAAGGCACAAATCGAGCAATTCTTTGAGATACTTAAAGGAATATAAGTTCGTAAATGGTTTTCATATAGACAGCGTGTTTTGACCGTTGGGTCCATCGGTTAAGCGGAATAGCAAATCATTTTTTTTTTTTTTTATAATTTGCGCGCACTCAAGGGGTTATGAATACCCTTTATATGTTTTAGCACAGTGCGGGCGTTAAGGAAATTAGGGATTAAAAGAAAGGAGATACCGATGCACATTGGTTTTAAATGTCTGTAAGTCATAATGGAAAGGAAAAACAGAGTCTGGTAGAGCATTCCACATTCGTGTTGTTCGGTTTATGTACGAATCTCTATATTTCAGCGTACGTCCGAAGATAGGCTTGAGGGTAAACTGATTTGCATTCATTGCGTAACGGGTATTGCTGCTGAATTGTTGAATGGGAGGAATGCAGCTGGCTATTTCATTTGAACATTGGTTGCTAAAATAGCGATAAAACAAGGTAAGGCAGGAGATGTTTCGACGGTGTTCGAGCGAAACTAAGGAGTTCGCTATTCTTATGTCTCCTATAAGTTTTTTCGCACGTGTTTGGATCCTATCTAGTAGGTGCAATGTTGATTTTGGTGCACCGTGGGCGTCGAATTCAAGTTTTGGGCGTATAAACGCTTTATATATTGTGGCCAGATCAGAGGGGGTGAAATATTTCTTACATCGATTTAGGAAACCTAGACATTTCGCTGCGTTTTTAGCGACTTCGAATATGTGGTCGTTCCAACGTAAGTCGTTACTAACACACATACCTAGCATGGAAAGCTTTTCGGTTTGTTCGACGTAAGTGCCATTCATGGATAATGGCTCTAGATTTTGGTTACGCTTTAATGACAGAAGACAGCATTGTGGTTTGGAAGCATTGAATTCCACTCTATTAGATTTACCCCATTTGATAATGCTGTCAAGGTCGCAATTCAATGAGCTTAACATATTTTGGCGTTTAGAGTCCACGTTCGAAGGTGAGGGACGAGGACCTGTAAACGAATATGAGAAGCTGAGGGTACTGTCATCAGCGAAGGAATGAATTGGATTAGAAGTTGCAGACAGGAGATCGTTTATAAAAATGAGAAAGAGAGTCGGAGACAAAACTGAGCCTTGAGGGACACCAGCATTTATTTGGTGAGTTACAAACTTGAAAACATCCAAAACAACTTGAATTGAACGTTTCGAAAGATAATGTCTAATCCATAGAAGAAGTTTTTCATCGATTCCAAATGCACGCATTTTCGACAAAAGGGCTTGATGCCAAACCCTGTCAAATGCCTTTGAAATCATTTGGGAAACTGCATGGAATTACTAAATGGCGCTGCAATCCAGAATGATACTGGCCCTACTTTATTTCCATATCTAGCTTTTACCGGCTTCGATCCGGATTTCAGATTTAGTAAGATATCTTAGATGAAGGTCAGTTTTCATTGGGCAAAATGACCGATTGATCAATGAGAACATAGCTTTATCTAAGATATCTTACGATATATGAAATCCATAAGCCAAGCTAATGGTAAAAAGTTCATTGCCCTCTAACAATCATTAGATATGAGTAAAAAACAAATGAAATCAGTGAAATCAAAACGATGTATCCCACTTACTCACAAGATTTTTCAATAATGTGCTCCATAATGCGACATCACTTATCGTTGAAATATCTTTATCAGCTTTATTAATTCCGTGTCTATATTGTATTATGACCTAAAATAGCACTGGCCCCAATACAAGCAGGTGCACACACATAAATTCGTTATCGATAACTTTGTTTAACAAATGCTATTTCAATCAATTTACATTAACAGACACATACAAACAAAATGAAAATATCAAATATTTATCTGTCGACAGTAAAAATCAACCCAAGTAAATAGTTCCGAAAAAAAAAAACGCAAATCGTAGCGTAGTTCCTGTCAACTTGTGTTCCTAACCCCGATAAAAGGTATTAAATGGCCCCAATTAAACACGGTCAACACACTCAGTCGGCAAATCCCTTATAAACTTAGTTAAACAAATGACATAACTCGCAACCCGATGTCAAAATTGTTACAATGCACGAACACAGAAAAAAAAAAAAAAAAAAGATACGAAACAAATACGCTGACATAAAACGAAAAAAATAACAAATCGACCGCGACGACCGGGGAATATGCTGCGTAATTTTGTTGTTGTATTTTTATTTTTCATATAATTATCATAACACCGGCCTCTCTCCCTACTCCGAACGCATGCCCTGCACTTGGTTTACATACCTACGATGAAAAGTATCCAACTAACTTTCGTGAAATATGAGCTTACCTCGCTACATCATCATGTACCTACTCGAATCTAGAGCTGGTGGTGTTATCCCCGCCAACCAGTTTCCATATAGACTACCGGCCAACAATGGATCGCAGTGAAGTGAACAAATTTTATTGCCCATAAGACGATTAGATACATAGATACTTATGATATGCCTAATTTTCAGACACTTTACGTATCTTATTTGAGGTAACTCCCTTCAAGTTCATCAGCCTATCCTGTTTAGAGTTCAATGAACGTTTCAGGCGTCAGCGAACATGTTCAACATACATATTCAGCGAACTTCAACGAACATATTCGAACTTCTCAACAGACTGTCCTTTGGATATTTAAGTCCAGCTTTAAGATACCAGTTTAAGATGAGAACTATGCCCGTCCATTGTGCGCGCGGACTAGGTCTAGACTTGATGCGGAATTGCGTAGTTTTAATTTTTTTTTTTTATTGTTGTCTATAGTATCGCACATCGTTATCAGGTTTTTGACTCTTGAATGGTGTTTCAATGTTTTTTTGTGCGATAGATACGGTAGCGTGTGGTAAATATTAATTTTTGCTGTAGTCTTTTTCAAATAGGCTGAGTAAGATTTGGAAATCAGTTTGCGACTTAGAGAAGTGAGCAAGTTTTGGGTATTATCAGAAAATGGTCTCCAGGAGAAGAAAATTTGAGAAACGAGTGGCTAATTATGGGACTTTTCCATTTCTAAAGAAAACAAGGACACTGAATCTATATAAGGGGTAATTTTTTATATCTAGTTTTTTTTTATATCGAATAAAAAACTCAAATTTGTATCGAATAATCAAAAATGTTATTGTAATCGATAAATAGGCATTTGCCATTTACGTTTTCAAGACACAACTTCATGTAAATGTTGCCCGCGGCTCCGTTTCAAATGGTCCATTCGGAAGGTCCAATTTTGCGTCACTTTTTCAAGCATTTCGGCCTGTATTCCACGAATTCCGCGTGCTATGTTATCCTGTAAGGCTTCAATCGTGTTCGTCTTGTCCACATAGACTAATTTTTACATAACCCCACATGAAATAATCAAGAGGCGGTAAATCGCATGATTTTGGCGGCCAACTCTTTCCATTGTTTCACGAGCTGTGTGCTGTGTGGCACCGTCAATCGTCTTCGGCTTGTCCACATAGACTTACGACTTTACATAACCCCACAAGAAATAATGAAGAGGCGATAAATCGCATGATATTGGCGGCCAACTCACAGGGCCATTTCGAGAGATAAGCTGCTCACCAAATTCATCCTTCATCCTGTGTGGCATGTGGCACCATCTTAATGAAACGACATGTCAACTAAGTTCAACTCAGCCAACTGGAGCAAAAAAACAGTCGCGTATCATGGCTCGATATCGTTCGTTGTTGACGGTAACGTTTCTTCTTCGTCTTTGAAGAAAAATGGACCGATGATACCAACCGCCCATAAGCCCACCAAACTGTCGTTTTTTCGGGTTGCATTGGTAATTCTGGTACGGCATGTGGCTTACGTATCCGTTGATCCAGAAATGAGTCTTGTCGCTGAACACAATTTTACGATAAAACAGCGGATTTTCATGGAGCTGTGGATCATTCACCAAAAATTTGACGTTGTAGTAGGTTATTCGGCTTCAATTTAATTTTTCGGCTTCAATTCAATTTTTCAATTTTATAGGCTTTCAGACCCAAAACGTCAGGTACAAATTTCTACGAGGGTAACTCAACCTCGTGGAAAATTTTATTATGCCGAATTGCTGAGAATGGACATTTCACGATCTTCATTAACATTGGAAGCTACGACTGCAATATTCTCTTCGGTACGCACTGTACGCATGCGAGTCGATGGTTTAATGTCCAACAAAGTAAATTTGGTGCGAAATTTCATGATAACAGCACGAGTTGACGAAATGACGACCATAATATGGTCGTAACACAAACGGTGCACATGTTTCACAGAGCACGAATTTTGATAACAAATTTCAATAATTTGCAATCGTTGCTCGTTTGTAAGTCTTTCCATGATCGAATGGCAGAGTATACTGAAAACTATTCACTTTGACAGATGACGTTTGGACGCCATTACTAACCAGTGCTGCCAACCTGAAAAACTTAACTCCTAAAAAATCACCCGGTATATAAAAATGGTGTGAAAAATGTATTGTGATTCTTCATTTGTGGTACATTTTTCATCAATTTTTTTTTCAGTTGTACTTTATTGCCAGGAAAATATTGATTAATACCTATAAACAATTAAAAAAGCAAATATTGTGAATACATCAATATTTTAAAAAAAAAAATCAACAAATACATTTTTTTCGGTTATTTTTTTTTTTGTTTTATATGTGAGTATCGGTAAGGCTTCGGTAAGGAAACCTTATAGAATATTGTAGAGTGAATATATAGAATATTTCAGTTGTACTTTATTGCCAGGAAAAGTTTTTTACAAAAGAAAATTTTCAGAAACCATCCCGAAACATCGGGAAAATCGAAAATTGATTTTTTTATGGAGTTTTGTGTCCAATTGTTCCGAAATATCATTTCGAATAAGAAAATAGAAAATTCTGAGTGGAAATTGTTCGTAATTGTCAGAAGAAAGTTTTTACAAATGAAAATTTTCAGAAAACCTTCGGAAACATCGGGAAAATCGAAAATTGATTTTTCGTATGGAATTTCATAAGCAATTGTTCCGAAATTGCGCTTCGAATCGAAAAATAGAAAATTCTGAGTGGAAAACACAGAACATTCCAAAAGTTTGAAAGTTCTGCGAATTTAACGAGCACAAGTAACAGTGACTCACCGAAGTTAGTTCAGACACCACACGTGGAGTAAGTCTCCACTACAACCAAAATCTTTCCTATCACATTCTTTCTTCCCCTTCCCTAAAGCTCGTTCTGTGGTAAAACAATCAAAGGGGTATTCTGCTATGCTTAACCATTGGAATGCGCGCAAATTATAATAAAAAAAAAAAATATTTTGAAAGATGTAAAGGTGAAAAATTCGTTGTAAAGTTTAGAAAATTTCGGATAATTGTGAAATCTAGAGATGTTTTGTGTGAATTTTGGGTGGAGAAGTTTACGAGATAGATGGCGCTGTGCTGTGATCAATGCAACAACACAAGAGCTGCCATTATACGTTGACTTAGGCAAGAGAGGGCTCTGGGGTCTATTCCGACAGCATTGGGTTAAACCATCCATTCGATTGCATCGGCAAACTCGTGTGGTGTTTTCCAAGTAGAGATCCTAGCCATACTCGAAGCTGACGCATCGGCTAGATTATTGGACATAGCACAAGATGATATCTCCATTTACGTAAACAGTCAACCGGCCATAAAAGCTCAACATAATAAAGAGCTAAAGGCTCTTTATAGAACAAAGTCCAAATTATTTGGGTGCCAGGACATAATAACGTTCCAGGAAACAAGAAATCAGACGAAATAGCTAGACTAGGATGGCCAAGTTGCATCTCCTTATGCGACAATGAGGTAAGACCCCAAAATGCTGTCAAAAAAACAGAAAATAACTAGATTCACGAAAAAGAATCAAGGTCCAGGTGGCAAAACATTAAAACCTGCAAACACACTAAAGACCTTTGGCCGGAATTAGGCGGTAGCAAATCTAGCTTATAGCTCTGAACAGAGCTTCCATTTTTATAACGGTGAGAGTTATAAAAGGTCGCAATCTGTTTTACACTCCGATAGAATTAACCTAACTGACTTGCACCAACTATGAAGGAAACGTCGAGGAGGACATCGTCCACCTACTGTGTAACTGTATAGCGATCAGCAACATCAATAATAAACTCCTCGGCAGCTTTTACTACGAGGACTTGACAGATCTAGCTACAACCCCCATAGCACAGATCGTCAGCCTCTGCTGCAGCTCAAAAAAAAAAATGTTGGCACAAAAGGTTCGTTAATACCAAGAGCCGAGCTTTCTCACAACCATTCACGTGTGCCCGTGTACTTCTAACACGATGTCGGGACCTCCTACTTTATGCCGACTCCAAGCGGCGAATTTGAGATCAGCTTTTTCCTGACAATTGATACTACTCCCATGATTTGTCAGATCATCACGAGAGGACGGCAGTGAAAAATCATTTAGTGGTTGCTACGGCTGGGAATCGAACTCTGACCTTCTGCGCGGCAGTTCATCACACATCACATCGCGTCACTGAGCAAGTCAAAGAAAAGGTAAAAGGTGCAGAAGATCTGGGTTCGATTGCCAACCAGAGCAACACATAAATGATTTTCGACTGACCCTCCTTGGCCGATGATGTTTCTCTTTTTATTACGGTTCGGAATAGAGTCGTAGGTCCGACCATCTAGAAAGAAGTACAAAACGTCTTGAACTCGGGAACAAACAAAACTTACTGACCCACCATCGCTATATGATCTGATAAATCTTTAAATCAACTGTAAGGAAAGGCTTATCTTAAAGCCGTTTTGTATAGCCATAGAATTGTTGAGTCCGGGGTCCCAACAAACATGTAATGCCAAACAAATTTGTTTGTACAAGTCGCGTAGAGTTTTCGTTTTGGTTGCATTGTAGCCCAACTAACAATTTTTCTTCTATAAGTCATAAATTTCAAATTTCAAGAAGCAATTTATTCTATTAAGCTTTTTAGTACTTGCGCAGAGAAGTTCAGCATGTAGAATAACTCGTTTAGGTAAATCCACAGGCTTTATAGAAGATTAATTGGTATAAGGCTTCTAAAAAGTTTCAGGGGACGTGTGTATATGTGACAGTTGGAAAGATGTTTTGGTAGAGCTTCCGCTAAACGTTTTACACCAAACGTATCAAGTGGTTTGTTACAATAGCTACTCTTGCAAGTTGCAGAGAACAGCCTAGTGGATGGCGTTGTGGAGCTCGAATCCGACACTATCACATTGAAATTGTTGAAAATATAGATTAATACATATAAACAATTGAATAAGCAAATATTGTGAATACAACAATATTTAAAAAAAAAAAATCAACAAATACATTTTTTTTCGGTTATTTTTTTTTGTTTGTTTTATATGTGAGTATCGGTAAGGCTTCGGTAAGAAAACCTTATAGAATATTGTAGAGTGCGCAACATAATAAAAACTAATTCATGAAGCTTATGTCATAAGCTTGATGTTTCTCACCCAAAGACTAGGCTGTTGGTTCTGTAACTTGTTCGATCGCCCTTCACGTTAAGCTACGATGCAGAGTCGTTCTTAAATTTGTAGATAATACATTTGGTGTATTTATTTTTTTTTTTGTTAAATATATCCTACCCACCACTTATAACGAAAAACTTTGAAAATGCTAATATAAACGATCGGATGAGATAGGGTATACTGCGACAAGCACAGTGGATTGCGTAGCTTCCTTTTATGTTTTATGTTTTGTTTGCTTTTGCACGTAATCTAGCGAGGTCATTGGTTTGTCTAAATTAAAAATAAACGGCAATGAAGTTAGACATCGGGAATTACAAATGTCAACGATTCGTTTGCTGCTCGAACAAAGCGATTATTTAGCTTGATGAGACAAAGTGCATCAACCGATTGTGACACCTGTAGGGATTTGTTTTAATTTTTTTTTGTAGACGCAACAGTAGTAGTTGGTGGAGGAAGCATTCCGAAGACTGTGACATCTGGTAAATTTTGTTGAATTTCATCAGCCTCCAGTCTTTATTTCCTTAATATTTAACACCCTGAAGCGGATCATTGTAATTCAGAAGGAGCACCTTTAATCATAGGCAAGTCGATAGTAACTAACATGTATCAACCGGACTACGTCTTACTAAAGGACAACTAAGAGGATGGATTATTTGTATGTCAAGGTCCAGGGAGATACAATGGCAAAGGTAGACCACAGGGTGGAGTCATCTCCCCTCTATGGCTAATCCTCATGAACGAACCAATTAGCCGTGGCGTATCCGATATGTGTTGTAACATTTCGCTGAACAGCTCGAATAGTTGTTGGTTGAATCTTCTCCAACCATTGCCCGTCAGCGCAAACGGGATCGAAGAATTTTCCTCTCAAATCGACCAAAAATTTCATCCAAATTTGACACGGTCCATGCTTTAGCGCCGTAGAGCAGGACTAAGATGATTAAGGTCTTGTATGGAGGGTTTTTACGGAAGTTGGATCTGAAGCGAAGCCGGGGATAGAGATCTTTGGACTTAGCACCTGGGAGAAAATTTGGCAGCGCATTCAAAATCCGAAACAATAACGAAACCGATTCTCACCGCAAGCTGGCTCTGCGGAACGAGTAAAGAGCTGCTTACAGGACGATCCAGCGCTGCGTGAGACGTGATCGAAGGGCTAGATTAGACTAGTTTTCGGAGAACGCGGAAGAAGCTGCAAGAAGGGAGAACATGAGGGAGCTGTTTAGGTAAAAACAAAGTAGCACTCACCACCCTGTGCTAGATACGAAAATGACAACCTTTTTGGTGTCACTAAAACACCAACTGCGAAGGTGGAAGGAGCATTTTTGTGCTTTGACCAGAGCACAAATGCAAATCATCAACTACCGGGCATAGGTCTTCCAGGGGAATTGACATCATGACGATCATGCGTCGATCATATTTACACCTTGCGAATCGTCCTTGAAAGATTGGCGAATTACCAACCACCTCTTTTCCTCATGTTCGGCGACTTTGAAAAGACCTTCGATCGTGGTAATCGTAGTTTCATCTTAAGATCTCGTGCTATGATGAGAGGCATCTCTGAAAAAAATGTTGGGTTGTGCTTTACCAAGTGGACGGCTTTCCGAAGCATTTGAAGTGCCGCAAGGAGTGGGACCAGGAGACGTACTATCAACGACTGCAGCGGTGGGAACAAGCGAGAGACTTGGTATCAAATTCAACCCGTTCGATGAGCTAAGTCATTTGGACTACGCTGGTGATATATGCTTCCTGGCAAACAACATTGATGCCATTAACCAAATGAGTCATTCATTGCAATAGAATGGGGGAGATGGATGGCTTAAGGATAAATATCAAGAAGACAAAAATTATGCACACTAGCCGAGTCCAACAACTGCAGGTTATCTTAAGATGGGAGACCACAGAAGAAGTCACGCAGTTTCAACTACCTGTGTAGTAACGTGTCACTCGATAGTGGAACGGGCCTGGATGTCAGAAATCCAGAACAAAGCTCGTAGTGCATTCGGCATCCTTGCCCTAGAGTGGAACTCCAGTAAAATGTCGCTTTGCTGTATCTTAAGACGGTTTGAGTGCACTGTCTGCTTTACGCATCTGTACTGCTTTACGCAAGGGAAACGTGGAAATACTCAGCAAAAATCTAGAGCAGGTTACAATTCAATCGTTGCCTGCCTGCATTACATCCTAAGGGCCCCGTGGCCACATGTAATTTCCAACAATAAATTGTGGCTTAGGACTGAAAAAACGAAAGCGGATGTTAACATCGAGTATAGAAAATGACCCTGAATCGACCATATACTGAAGAAACCAGATGAATACATAGCGAAGCAGTGGGGCACAATATGGAGGTCAACTGTTCTGACAGGAGATCAATCCTAAAATTTACGATCGTGGACACAGCTGACGTACTGAGCTGGAAGGACCTGGTTTTCGCCCTATGTTTCAGGAGGGGTAAAAGTGATGCTCCAACAGCAGCTTTCGGAACAAAAGAAAAGAGATGACGAATGGAGGGTGCAGTGACTGGTTAGTACGTGGGACTACTAAGCGCGGAGTTGCTGATTCAATTCACGAAAGTGACATTGTTGCTCCACCGCATGCGAAACTCCGAAAAACATTGAGAAGTGTCTAAAAATTGCCGTTCGGAGTCAGTCCTCTTCTTTCTAACAAAAAAAAAAACTTTGCACACAAAAACGAAGGGAAAAGATATAATTGAGGCTCTGTACAGAACGTCAACTGGGAAGCATAATTTTCCCAAATGGACTTTCGGTTAGAGGGACCCAAGTTCAGATCGTTAACCGATTGTGAAACGGTAGCGAGTGTTAACAATTTGAAGGATTGAAAGCATTGAAAGCATATTTTTCGCAAACCCCGGCCGGTCCGGTGTAAGAGACGTATAACATACTGTATAGGTGTATGTCACTTAAGAAGCAAGTTGAAGTTCCTTGCGCTGTCATTTCGAACAACATAACGGCCCTTGAAACAAATTAACTACCTTTGCTTCAAAACACAACCCCACCGCTGTCAAGTGCCAAAAAATCATCCCTAAACGGAAAACATTTCCATCTTCACACAAATTGTAGAGGACCTTTAATTCCATATCACACCAAGCTCGTGTGTCTCCCCAACATTCCCGGCACGAATTCGCCCCATTCCCGAGCTAATTATCACACATCTGTTCAAACATACCCGCAGCGAAAGTACATTTGCATTAAACGGAATGATAGTGTTGCATTCGAAACTGTCGTGTGACAGACGTTACGTCAAAACAATGGCACAACTAATTCGTAAACACACACTCATTTGTAATTTACTTTCCTAGCTAGCATGCGATTGCCTTTATTACCCAACACTACGCTAAGTATGTGGCATGTATCTAAAAGAAAAAGGAAAAAAAATATCCAAATACAAACACAACACACAAAACGGCCCATGCATTTCGATTAAAATATTTTCACTTTGACAATGACATACCCCCTGGATGATGCAAAACAACAATAACCTTGGCATCTGATTGCAAACCGAGAGGAGCGAATGCATCATGCCGCCATGCAAAAACACACACATGATCCCCCTCTTTCAAAAAAGAGGGCGGCAAAACAGGAGCAGGGGGAATTGCACATTACCCGACAACATGCTGCAGTAGCACCAGCATACAGCATCAACTTGTAGACGTCACAGAATTCGAATTCGAAACTGCCTGAGCACCACAATTAACGTCACACTATCAAACATCAACTTGACAGAGTCACTAGCAATCGGAGACACGACACACGAGAGCAGAGACGCAGCGCAGTGCAAGCACATATATTCCAAAACCAGGTAGGTACCCTGTACCAGTAGAAGTGTCATTACTCGCAGCTGTCACTTATTGTGAATAGTTGGTGATTACGCTTTAGCGGGTGTGCCATGTCCCCATGTGGTGTGCACGTGTGTTGGTTTAGTGTGTTGCAACTTAATACTGCCTTCTGGGTTTTTTTTTTTTTTTTTTTTTTCTTACCATTGCCGGCGCAAATTAAGTTTTAATTAATTTTCTTTGTGGCATTATGACGATTACAATGCGGCTTTCCATTACACAGGTAATAAGGATGCTTTAAGCCACCAGACTACCACAACACACATTTTGACAATTATCGCCGATGGTGACAGCTCACTCAACAACAATGTGTTTCACACTCACACTCTCGCCGTCGCATCTGGTCATTGGATGGAAATTTATTTTGACAAATGGCGCGAGTGCACATGCAACACACCATCAGCAATCATTTTTGAAGCATTTGAAGCTTGACAGGCCGGCGGCCTCCAGTCTTCTGAAAATAGTCAACTGTGCAGAAAGTGCTTACCAAAAAAGTGTGTAAACGTTTATCCATGTTGTACTATTGGTACAGATGCAGGAGCTGGTTCGGACACGAAGTGTTTATTTATGGCAAAAAAGTACCTCAGTTGCACAGCTATTTGACATGGAAGCCAGGGTTACGAATTGACAGGTTAAAATGTAAGTTCGATAGACGTTAGAGTTCTATTGGATTATCGCAGCCAAAGGGTATTCCTATTAATTATTTAGGATTAGGGGCAAAACGTGTTGCTCCTAGGTTAGGAAAAGAAAATTGACAGCCAAATCGAAGCAATTTGATAGATGGGCAACAACTTTTCCAAATGTCAACTGCGATATGCAGAGATTTTCACAGGTAGTGGCAGAAGTAGATGGAGAGGGACAAAGAGAGTGAGACAATGAAAAAAATGGGAAAATGTTGGGTGTAGTAAGGACTTGTTTTATGCGTGGTGTCAAACATCACACAACACAAATTTTGGAATAGAAAAGTATAAAATGCAAAAGACCAGGTTAATGGCTGGTTAGTTATTTTTTGTTTACTTATTTTAGGTATGAGGCGAAATGGGCTCAGTGGGGCGATAATTGGTGCGATGAAATGCCACGCAGAAGGTCTGTGTTCGATTCCCAGCCGTAGCAACATTTTAATGATTTTCCAGTGGTCCCCGCTCGTGATGATCTGACAAATCTCATTCGAGTAGTATCAACTGTACAAGGCTCAGAGGAAGTGCAACAACTCATAGCCACAACAACCAAAACGGATAATATGCTGATGGACTGCGAAGCCAACGCAAGGCATACGGTATGGGGAAGCTCCGAAGATAATGAGAGAGGTGAGTCACTTTTAGATTTTCTTTGGACTACCAATTTATGAGTTTGCAACAAGGGCTTTTGTCTTTCCGAGCACGGAAACACACAGTGGCAGGCTGTTACAGGTCGATTTCTTCCCACGGAACAACAGAGCATTACACTACACAGGGGATAGGAAAGTCCTGGATATCACATTAAAAACAAACAAACTTCACTATAAGAAGGAATCTGGTGAGGTAATGCCCGAAATAGCTATAATTGTAACCAAAATAGTGTTGTCTGTGCACAAGTTGTTGTTGTAATTTCGATCATCCAAGTAATGATAGCTTTAGGATTGATAACTGGAGAGTTTCCAAGCTGGAGGCACTTTCAGACCACAGATCGATCTATGACTTGTGCCTCGAAGCCGAGAACAGAGAGAGTAATTGGACCACGTTTGGCCAAGTCCTTCGGACAAAACTCAACACCACAAACGAAACAAATACAATTGCAGTCCAAGAACTGGAGGCAAAAGTACGCACTTTTGAGAATGCGATGAACAATGCATACAAAGTCTCGTGTCCAGTTAAGCAAAACAAAATAAAAACACTTCCCCCATGGTGGAATGAAGATCTCTGAAATCTCAAATGGATGACCAAATCGATCTTCAATATCTGATACAAATACAACTTCTGGCAGCCTAATAAGGACTTTTTAAGTCGGTATAAGAAAGCCATAAAAACATTCAAAAGGGAGGCCTGGATGGACTATTGCCATTCTATTGAAACCCTCAAGGACTCCGCCAGGCTAAGCAAAATTCTGCCTAAAGAACACTCCAATCCTTGTTCTCCTAGAAGTTCACCTGGAGGTTGGACAGAATCATCCACGGCTGCCCTGGAACTCCTTTTAAACACACACTTTCCCGTATGCAGTGATACTAGTACGGAACTCGAGAGATCTCGGAGAGTACAAACTGCACCACCCACCAATATCACTTCAATTATTTCCGGGAAAAGATTACCTCGGCTATTAACAGCTCCTCTATTTTTAAGTGTCCGGGACCCGACGGCATACTGCCAGTTATGCTGCAGAAATGCTGCGAGACCTTACAGTGCCATGGATGACATCGAGTAAGGTAAACCACGTACACGGATAGGCTTTTCAATTTTTCAATTCTGTCAAATTGTACAAGAAGAGCTAAGGTTTGGTATGAAGAAGTTTGAAGTTGTACCCGGATGATATCTATGATGACAAATTTTGTCCGTTTAATCCCTTACGGAAGGCAATTAATGACGAATAAAATAAATTTATCAGAGTATATATCAGTGGCTTGACAGGCAGATAAACCAATTCCTACCAATTAAAATTAAACTTTGCAAACATAAAGGTCTTCCAAGCTTTGAGAGTTTATAGCTGCTACGTTCCACATTGGAAATTCTGCAGGAGACATTCAGAGCATGGTGATCTTACGTGATGTGAACTGGCCGCACCGAGATCGGCATCCTTGCCCTAGAGTGGAACTCCAGTAAAATGTCGCTTTGCTGTATCTTAAGACGGTTTGAGTGCACTGTCTGCTTTACGCATCTGTACTGCTTTACGCAAGGGAAACGTGGAAATACTCAGCAAAAATCTAGAGCAGGTTACAATTCAATCGTTGCCTGCCTGCATTACATCCTAAGGGCCCCGTGGCCACATGTAATTTCCAACAATAAATTGTGGCTTAGGACTGAAAAAACGAAAGCGGATGTTAACATCGAGTATAGAAAATGACCCTGAATCGACCATATACTGAAGAAACCAGATGAATACATAGCGAAGCAGTGCTTTCAATGGAACCAGTTGTAAGCCGAGTTGGTAGGCCAAGCGCAATATGGAGGTCAACTGTTCTGACAGGAGATCAATCCGAAAATTTACGATCGTGGACACAGCTGAGGTACTGAGCTGGAAGGACCTGGTTTTCGCCCTCTGTTTCAGGAGGGGTAAAAGTGATGATCCAACAGCAGCTTTCGGAACAAAAGAAAAGAGATGACGAATGGAGGGTGCAGTGACTGGTTCGAACGTGGGACTACTAAGCGCGGAGTTGCTGATTCAATTCACGAAAGTGACATTGCTGCTCCACCGCATGCGAAACTCCGAAAAACATTTAAGAGTAACACTATCATGAGAAGTTTCTGAAAATTGCCGTTCGGAGTCAGTCCTCTTCTTTCTGACAAAAAAAAAACTCTTTGCACACAAAAACGAAGGGAAAAGATAGAATTGAGGCTCTCTACAGAACGTCAACTGGGAAGCATAATTTTCCCAAATGGACTTTCGGTTAGAGGTTCAAATCGTTAACCGATTGTCAAACGGTAGCGAGTGTTAACAATTTGAAGGATTGAAAGCATTGAAAGCATATTTTTCGCAAACCCCGGCCGGTCCGGTGTAAGAGACGTATAACATACTGTATAGGTGTATGTCACTTAAGAAGCAAGTTGAAGTTCCTTGCGCTGTCATTTCGAACAACATAACGGCCCTTGAAATAATTTTTTTTTTTATAATTTACACGTACTCAAGGGGTTATGAATACCCTTTATATGTTACCATAGTACGAGCGTTCGAGAAGGGGAAGAAAGAGAGGATAGGAAAGATTTTGGATGTAGTGGAGACAAACTCCATGGGTGGTGTCCGAACTAGCTTCGGGGAGTCACTTTTTCTTGTGTTCGTTAAATTTGAAGAAATTCAAGATGGTGTGCATACTTTTAGGTATTACACCGACCTTTTATTTCTTTTAAATAAAAGTGAACTGGATTTTGGTTGGGATTGAACGCGCAACCTTCCACTCAACAGACGAACACATTACCACTACACCGCGGCCACCCCACCCAAATTAACTACCTTTGCTTCAAAACACAACCCCACCGCTGTCAAGTGCCAAAAAATCATCCCTAAACGGAAAACATTTCCATCTTCACACAAATCGTAGAGGACCTTTAATTCCATATCACACCAAGCTCGTGTGTCTCCCCAACATTCCCGGCACGAATTCGCCCCATTCCCGAGCTAATTATCACACATCTGTTCAAACATACCCGCAGCGAAAGTACATTTGCATTAAACGGAATGATAGTGTTGCATTCGAAACTGTCGTGTGACAGACGTAACGTCAAAACAATGGCACAACTAATTCGTTAACACACACTCATTTGTAATTTACTTTCCTAGCTAGCATGCGATTGCCTTTATTACCCAACACTACGCTAAGTATGTGGCATGTATCTAAAAAAAAAAGGGAAAAAAATATCCAAACACAAACACAACACACAAAACGGCCCATGCATTTCGATTAAAATATTTTCACTTTGACAATGACATACCCCCTGGATGATGCAAAACAACAATAACCTTGGCATCTGATTGCAAACCGAGAGGAGCGAATGCATCATGCCGCCATGCAAAAACACACACATGATCCCCCTCTTTCAAAAAAGAGGGCGGCAAAACAGGAGCAGGGGGAATTGCACATTACCCGACAACATGCTGCAGTAGCACCAGCATACAGCATCAACTTGTAGACGTCACAGAATTCGAATTCGAAACTGCCTGAGCACCACAATTAACGTCACACTATCAAACATCAACTTGACAGAGTCACTAGCAATCGGAGACACGACACACGAGAGCAGAGACGCAGCGCAGTGCAAGCACATATATTCCAAAACCAGGTAGGTACCCTGTACCAGTAGAAGTGTCATTACTCGCAGCTGTCACTTATTGTGAATAGTTGGTGATTACGCTTTAGCGGGTGTGCCATGTCCCCATGTGGTGTGCACGTGTGTTGGTTTAGTGTGTTGCAACTTAATACTGCCTTCTGGGTTTTTTTTTTTTTTTTTTTTTTCTTACCATTGCCGGCGCAAATTAAGTTTTAATTAATTTTCTTTGTGGCATTATGACGATTACAATGCGGCTTTCCATTACACAGGTAATAAGGATGCTTTAAGCCACCAGACTACCACAACACACATTTTGACAATTATCGCCGATGGTGACAGCTCACTCAACAACAATGTGTTTCACACTCACACTCTCGCCGTCGCATTTGGTCATTGGATGGAAATTTATTTTGACAAATGGCGCGAGTGCACATGCAACACACCATCAGCAATCATTTTTGAAGCATTTGAAGCTTGACAGGCCGGCGGCCTCCAGTCTTCTGAAAATAGTCAACTGTGCAGAAAGTGCTTACCAAAAAAGTGTGTAAACGTTTATCCATGTTGTACTATTGGTACAGATGCAGGAGCTGGTTCGGACACGAAGTGTTTATTTATGGCAAAAAAGTACCTCAGTTGCACAGCTATTTGACATGGAAGCCAGGGTTACGAATTGACAGGTTAAAATGTAAGTTCGATAGACGTTAGAGTTCTATTGGATTATCGCAGCCAAAGGGTATTCCTATTAATTATTTAGGATTAGGGGCAAAACGTGTTGCTCCTAGGTTAGGAAAAGAAAATTGACAGCCAAATCGAAGCAATTTGATAGATGGGCAACAACTTTTCCAAATGTCAACTGCGATATGCAGAGATTTTCACAGGTAGTGGCAGAAGTAGATGGAGAGGGACAAAGAGAGTGAGACAATGAAAAAAATGGGAAAATGTTGGGTGTAGTAAGGACTTGTTTTATGCGTGGTGTCAAACATCACACAACACAAATTTTGGAATAGAAAAGTATAAAATGCAAAAGACCAGGTTAATGGCTGGTTAGTTATTTTTTGTTTACTTATTTTAGGTATGAGGCGAAATGGGCTCAGTGGGGCGATAATTGGTGCGATGAAATGCCACGCAGAAGGTCTGTGTTCGATTCCCAGCCGTAGCAACATTTTAATGATTTTCCAGTGGTCCCCGCTCGTGATGATCTGACAAATCTCATTCGAGTAGTATCAACTGTACAAGGCTCAGAGGAAGTGCAACAACTCATAGCCACAACAACCAAAACGGATAATATGCTGATGGACTGCGAAGCCAACGCAAGGCATACGGTATGGGGAAGCTCCGAAGATAATGAGAGAGGTGAGTCACTTTTAGATTTTCTTTGGACTACCAATTTATGAGTTTGCAACAAGGGCTTTTGTCTTTCCGAGCACGGAAACACACAGTGGCAGGCTGTTACAGGTCGATTTCTTCCCACGGAACAACAGAGCATTACACTACACAGGGGATAGGAAAGTCCTGGATATCACATTAAAAACAAACAAACTTCACTATAAGAAGGAATCTGGTGAGGTAATGCCCGAAATAGCTATAATTGTAACCAAAATAGTGTTGTCTGTGCACAAGTTGTTGTTGTAATTTCGATCATCCAAGTAATGATAGCTTTAGGATTGATAACTGGAGAGTTTCCAAGCTGGAGGCACTTTCAGACCACAGATCGATCTATGACTTGTGCCTCGAAGCCGAGAACAGAGAGAGTAATTGGACCACGTTTGGCCAAGTCCTTCGGACAAAACTCAACACCACAAACGAAACAAATACAATTGCAGTCCAAGAACTGGAGGCAAAAGTACGCACTTTTGAGAATGCGATGAACAATGCATACAAAGTCTCGTGTCCAGTTAAGCAAAACAAAATAAAAACACTTCCCCCATGGTGGAATGAAGATCTCTGAAATCTCAAATGGATGACCAAATCGATCTTCAATATCTGATACAAATACAACTTCTGGCAGCCTAATAAGGACTTTTTAAGTCGGTATAAGAAAGCCATAAAAACATTCAAAAGGGAGGCCTGGATGGACTATTGCCATTCTATTGAAACCCTCAAGGACTCCGCCAGGCTAAGCAAAATTCTGCCTAAAGAACACTCCAATCCTTGTTCTCCTAGAAGTTCACCTGGAGGTTGGACAGAATCATCCACGGCTGCCCTGGAACTCCTTTTAAACACACACTTTCCCGTATGCAGTGATACTAGTACGGAACTCGAGAGATCTCGGAGAGTACAAACTGCACCACCCACCAATATCACTTCAATTATTTCCGGGAAAAGATTACCTCGGCTATTAACAGCTCCTCTATTTTTAAGTGTCCGGGACCCGACGGCATACTGCCAGTTATGCTGCAGAAATGCTGCGAGACCTTACAGTGCCATGGATGACATCGAGTAAGGTAAACCACGTACACGGATAGGCTTTTCAATTTTTCAATTCTGTCAAATTGTACAAGAAGAGCTAAGGTTTGGTATGAAGAAGTTTGAAGTTGTACCCGGATGATATCTATGATGACAAATTTTGTCCGTTTAATCCCTTACGGAAGGCAATTAATGACGAATAAAATAAATTTATCAGAGTATATATCAGTGGCTTGACAGGCAGATAAACCAATTCCTACCAATTAAAATTAAACTTTGCAAACATAAAGGTCTTCCAAGCTTTGAGAGTTTATAGCTGCTACGTTCCACATTGGAAATTCTGCAGGAGACATTCAGAGCATGGTGATCTTACGTGATGTGAACTGGCCGCACCGAGATCGTGCGACTCGACTTTTTCTTATGGGGCTTTCTCAAGTCGCAGATCTATGCGAATAAGACTCAAAGCGGCCTCAGCGGCCCTTAGAGCCAGCATATCTCATCCCATCGGTCAAATTCAGCCTGATTTATGCACCAAGTTCATGAAAAATTTGACATTTCGATTGCGCGCTACTCAGAGAAGCCAACAGCTATTACTTTGGCGCATAAACCGGTCTCAGTTTGACCGATGGCATGAGTTATGTTGGCTTTATGGTCAGGCTTGCGGGTCATTTAAACGAAATTAGTCAGTTTGCGAAGTCTTACTTGAAAATTTTAACGTGTGGTACATGTACACACTTATCCGGAAGATTAAAAACAACCTTACAGAGGTTATACCATCATAACTTCGGTTATGTTTGTGAATTTTCCTGCATAATTTCTTAAACAGGCTTCTACCCAAACAATCGACTGCAAAAATGCTCGAACTCCGCGCACAAGTACAGGGTGAGATCACCCCATTGGAAGATGTTCTTATTTTTGCAAATGGCCGCCAGTGTCAAATCTGTTTTGACATTTGTGGACTAGACAGATGTAGAATACAAGTGAACAAGCCATGGAGCGATACACTCCCCAAGAACGCGGAATAATCGAAGTGGAAGATTTTTCGATAAAAATCAATCATGGGCGATGAGGCTAATTTCCACCCCAGCGGGTGCGTGAACAAGCAAAACTATTGCTTCTGGGGCACCGAAAATCCACAAGTAATGCACGAGGAGTCATTACACCCGCTCAAAGTTACTGCTGTTCACGCTGGAGGAGTCATCGGGGCATTTTTTTTTTTTCGAGAACGCCGCGGGTCAAACGACAACAATGGACGGTGCGCGCTATAGAACCATGTTAACCGTGTTTTTACCGCAATTGGACGAATTGGGACTGGAGGCCATGTGGTTCCAGGTCGGAGCAACGGTACACACTGAGCGAGCCACAACCGATATTTTGAAGGCCAAACAACATCGGATGACTTCTTTTGGTCCACCTTGTACTATAGAAGGCCTACAGAAATAATTGCTTGTGGAAATGTGATTGTATCGTCTTATAGAGGAATAATTGTTAGTTGGGAGGTGTCACCACGGGGCATTGTTTAATAGGCAGGCACGCAGAAAGTCTAGGCCTCAACTGAAGCGACTTTTGTAGGAGTTGCATACGCGAAGAGGAAGAAGGAACAATACTTTAGCCCCGTTGTAACTGCCCGGCCCTATCAAACAAAAAGAAGCTCCAACTAGGAACTAAAACTTGAAGATCGGTCTTCAACTAAGAGGTTTCACCATTTCCCAAATATGCCAATAAGATTTGAGTTATAACCAAACAATTCACGTAGTACGTATGTCGCAGGTTCAATTATTTCTGCAACGTACTTAGGATCAATTCTTGTTTTTGCCACGGCAATCTGGCTGTAGGCACAATGGTAGTTCTTCTAATGTTTTGTGTTCTATCCTGGTCAGTCGCTTTTATGTGGTTATGTGATCGCAAACCAGTGGGTTTTAAAATCGCTTCCAAGTAGCGCTTCTCGTTGGGCTCCACCATGGACCGGACCACAAATGAATGGTTATTTAGGGCACTTCGTTCATTCAGGACTGATCACCTGAGACCATTTAGTAAGAGATTCAATCATCCAGCCTCCACGATGTTCTGCCCGAAAACATGCGTCTGCACTTCGATTTCCGGATCGTTCAGTAAGGCGTATTCCTAAGGTTGGTGTTCCTTACCGTTTGGGCAAGTTAAATGGTGCAGAAACTATCCATTGCCATTACAATTCTTAATCGTAAGTCTTAATTCTTAAAGACTTGTTTCTTGATTTTAAAAAGATATCGAGGTCACAGTGACAGTGAATTCAGATCACAGAGGAAAACATGGGTGATTGGAGCTACTCAATAGTTAATTAATAACACATGTCTATGTATATTAATATTAAAGCATATTTATGAAAATTATATTGTGCACGTTCTATTCTTTTCCAACGATATCATGTTCAGGTGCAAACATGACGTTAAAAGCACATAAAAAGGGGTCGGACGTAGTCTAGTTCATGTGTTTATCACACTGAGGATTTAAAAAGCTTATAAATTTCATATTTATTTAAGTGTTAATGTATTATTTATAAAATACAATTATTAAAAAACCATTGTTATGAAAATGAAAAACAAAATACAAAAAATAACTACAAAAAACATTAAAAAAAATACAAAAAAAAACAACACTTAGCAACCCTACTTCCTCGTCGTCTATTTAAGCGATAAATTGGATTTTTTTTGAGGAAAACTATCAAAACTTTTTCTGTGTTTTCGTTTTCAACCATTTTCTGTATCCAAAGAATGAGTCTATCTGTCTATGGGTATATCGTTTGTAATTACCTGTAACGAGACAAAAAAAAAGAAAAAAAAAATCACAAAAAGTTAAAATGGGAAAAAATGTTTAAAATTATAAAAAATAAATAAAAATAAAAACGGAAACACTGGAAGTGGTACCTACCAATTCGGCGTAATTGGGTAGTGTAAATTTTTTTTTTTTAGACTTTTAGGGCCGCCAAAAATAGCAGCAAATGGGGTTACAGACAAATGTAGCAAATTATTATAATCCTGCCATTGAGCATCAGATGGTGGAAGTGGACAAATTTAGCTGGACATATGTCTGAGATTGATTCCATGACACTTTGTACATATGTATGTAAACGAGGCTACATAGTGATGCAGTGTAATAACCCCCTCGGGTTTATAATTCCCAAAATAAAGGACAAAGCCCCCATGGGGGAAATAAGCCCCGCCACTTTAAAGCATTAACACCCACGGGTGTTTTTAGAATTCTATTCATTTTTGGTGAATGAAAAGTTTGAATGTGGGTGCTGCCCATCTGCAACCCCCTGCTTGGGCTAACTGTTGGAATTGGGCTGTATGCTAGTTTGCACGCATACAGCGGAAATTGTATGCAAGCAAAAGGCATTAACAGCCGAGCGACTAATTTCCATGTCCAAAAAGAAATAAGAAACTAGCTTAAGGGCGTAAAAGAGTATACTAGCTACCCAAAGTGATACCTAGCACTTACTTGAACTACCATGATCGTCCCAATCCTTCTCTACGGCGCAGAAGCATCGACGATCAATTTGAGCGAAAAATTATCCGGAATATCCTCGTCCCTCGGTCCTTTTTGTGTCACCGAGCTATAGTGACGAATATTCCATAGATAACTGTACAAACTGTACATCGTAATAGATTCAACACCGCTAGCACATGTAGAACGAATGTACACTAAAGCTCCGGCTCGCAGAACTGTCGGTTCTCAACCACACGTCAGACGCAGTAGAGGAAGGAATCACGTTAAGTGACGTGCACAAGTAGAAAACGAACTTAACTAACTTGAAGGCCACAGCTGGAGGCATTTATCGAGAACCTGTATAATTTAAGAGACTTGTTGGTTGAGGTCCAGGTTCATTTCGGACTACCACAACGCTGTGTGATGGGATTATTAAGTTTTGGTTAGTCATCTTGTGATACTCACCCCTATCGAGGTATCCGTTCGGAACATAATTTTCTCCGATCTGTTCGATATCGAAGATTCCAGGTCGGAGCAACGGCACACACTGAGCGAGCCACAACCGATATTTTGAAGGCCAAACAACATCGGACCACTTCTTTTGGCCCACCTTGTACTATAGAAGGCCTACAGAAATAATTGCTTGTGGAAATGTGATTGTATCGTCTTATAGAGGAATAATTGTTAGTTGGGAGGTGTCACCACGGGGCATTGTTTAATAGGCAGGCACGCAGAAAGTCTAGGCCTCAACTGAAGCGACTTTTGTAGGAATTGCATACGCGAAGAGGAAGAAGAAACAATACTTTGTAACTGCCCGTCCCTATCAAACAAAAAGAAGCTCCAACTAGGAACTAAAACTTGAAGATCGGTCTTCAACTAAGAGGTTTCACCATTCCCCAAATATGCCAATAAGATTTGAGTTATAACCAAACAAGAAGAATTTTGTAACGAGGTATCCGTTCGGATTTGCATTTCGTGCAGATCTTCTGACGAAATGCGAAAGCGCGATGGCCTAATTTGTTGTCAAAAATTTTTGACTGCTACGCGTTGAATTTCTTCGGAAAGTTTCCCGCGAAAAGTTGTTGCGGAATTCTTACGAATATGGGCTCAGTGGGGCGATGGTTAGTGCGATGAAATGTCGCGCAGAAGGTCTGGGTTCGATTTCCAGCTTATCTCAAATTCGTCGATCGGCATTAAACATGGGTACTAACGAGCCTGTTGCGCCATTTATAATTCTTACCAAAATGGCTTCCAATTTGGTAACTCATGTTGGTGACGTTTATAAAATTACACGGCCGACTGATTGTCAAAAGTACGCGAATGTATGCTTCATTTATTTTGCTCCGCAACGGACACTTTGATGGTAAACTGTATTCCGACCGGAATATTCTTTGAAAGGATATCTCGATAGCGCTGATTATGTATGTGAGCGACTGGTGAAAGCAATTACAAAGCTAACATATAAGTTTCGTCAATAATACAAAAAATGATTTCTGAAAAGTCTTGACTTATTTAAAATTTCCATAAAGTTCCCAGGAGAAGGTAACTCTCTGAAAAAAAAGTTAACTTCCGTAACAAGAAGAAGAAAGTTATCCGCTATCAAATTGCAATAAGCGGTGGTAAAAATAATGTTAATAGCATTCAGCTTCCATGAACCACAGAAACTGTTGATAAGACAAAACAATTTCTTGTAGTTAATGTGTGTAAGCGATTATTTAGCCTTACCGAAGTTTTTCAAAGGTTTTATACAAGCTTCGGATCACCTTTCGTAATACAAGGTGGGCCAAAAGAGATCACCCTATTGGAAGATGCTCTTATTTTTGCAAATGGCCGACAATGTCAAATCTGTTTTGACATTTGTGGACTAGACAGATGAAGAATACAAGTGAACAAGCCATGGAGCGATACACTACCCAAGAACGCGGAATAATCGAAGTGGACGATTTTTCGACAAAAATCATAATGAGCGATGAGGCTCATTTGCACCTCACGGTCACGTGAACAAGCAAAACTATCGCTTCTGGAGCAACAAAAATCCACGAGTAATGCACGAGGAGCCATTACACCCGCTCAAAGTTACTGCATTGGGCGCTGTTAACGCTGCAGGAGTCATCGGGCCATTTTTTTTTTTTTTTGAGGACGCCGCTGGTCAAATGACAACAGTGGACGGTGCGCGCTATAGGGCCATGTTAACCGAGTTTTTACTGCCGCAATTGGACGAATTGGTACTGGGGGGCATATGGTTCCAACAGGACGGAGCAACGGCATACACTGCGCGAGCCACAACCGATATTCTGAAGGCCAAACATCATCGGATGACTTCTGGACTTATTCATGAACCGCATGAATTGTTTCTAAAACAATTCCCCTGGGGTAATGATGTTGATAGGAAAAAGTCAAGAGTATGGGTTATTAGAAAGCTTTATAGAAGCTCCCAGCTCGTTCTGCATGCTTAAGAGGCACCTAACTCATTTCAATTTACGAAGTCTTCAATGCCAATCGAGGCTAGGCTCATATCTAACAGAACATTCTAAACGTGACATCTCTGCTGGACCTTCAGCAACATGTCACCAGTAATTACGAGATTTTTTTTGCAAATAATAAGGCAACTCTGGTCCACTGTTCATATCTGAGGTTGTATCGTCTACTATAATTCTTTCAACTTGTATCCAACACCACACAGGGATATAGGCGCGATGAACTTAAGAACTTTTCTCAAGGTTAACAACTAGATTATTGCTAGTGGCAGAGTCACTGCCTTCATCATCCACATCGTCTTCGTGGTCTCCAAGATCTTTTTTTTTTGTCGTCGTTGTCGACTTGTTCCTGGCTACATCGATTCAAAATAAATAAAATAAAGAAGAAGAAGATCAACACAATTCCCATTCGCATTCGTTTATTTATTTGTTATGCTCTTCCTCCTTCGATGTGTACTTCGAGCACTCTTCTCTGTATGCGACTCCAATTGGTTACCACTAGTTTACCTGATGCAGCTATACCACCACCACCACCAATAGCCGCATCTTCATCTTCACAAAGAAACTCTTGCACCAAAACATGAATCAGGTTTAGTTTTCGTATATGCGGCTCGCAACTAATGTGGCTCCTGGACTCCTGATCCCGATTCTTGACTCCAAAGCCTACATGCGAAATGAGTCAAAACGATCTTAATCTCGAGAGTTCTTTGCACTCAATTATTATTAAATTGTGTCTGTGTTCGAGGCTGTCCTCCCTGGGGCACATATGCCTTGTGTGTGAACTTTGGAAGACACGATTATGGGGGCGAGGATGACGACGGGAACCGGACCATACAAAACCAGCCGATTGCTCATTGTATTTTTGCGTGTGTCTGTGTGTGTGTGTGTTTTTTTTTTAACCTTTTCTATGGAAATTTCATCTTGGCCCACTAAGTAGAGGTGCTCCTCTTTATTCCTCGTTCCTTTGATCAAAACACATAAAATTTCAATTTCAATAACTATACGGGAATAAAACAGAGCAAAAAAGGAACACAAATTCTGGCACACACACACAACGAGCAGCTGTCTCCGGCCATCCTTGACATTTGAAATATCATCTCAATCGATTACATTTGAGAAAAAAAATTTAAAAAAAATATCAAAACGGGGGCGTTAGTACGTATCTCCTTTCTCATTGGGAAATTGTGTCTTCGTCATGGTGGAGGTATTCTGCAAGGAAAGACATTTTTCTCAACTACGAATTGAAACGAGGAGACTACTTCCCACAGATTGTCTGACTCCAATGGAAACCAACAAAAAAGGTCCTTATTTATGTGGAATTCAATTCGAGTTGACGTTTGCTCTTTGAATGCTGATCCTTCGTCTGGTAGTCGTTTAAGCAAAAGGAAGAGTTGTGCTTTCTGTATATAAATGGAACGTGTATCTCATTGACTTATTGATTTATTTTATTTTTTTCAAGCTGGTGCTGTATCTACGTGAGTTTTGGGTAACTGAGGTCCTGTATAATTAAAATGGGGTGGTGAAGATTTAAGTTATGTCGCAGGATATACATTTTTTTTGTTGGTCAGTCTCGTGTTGATAGGAACTCATGTATATTACACGTGAGACAATTATGTAGATGTTCCCTGAACAATTTAATAACACACAACGGTGATGAATATTTGCATGATAGAAATCGCATGCGAGTTTTATATGCAAACAAAATCTATAATCGTTTGATTTCGGTTATCTTCATCACATTTTTTGGCGGAAGTTCTTCGGACTAAACAGAAGTATTTCGGTACCCATTTCAGGAGATAAAATACGTACTTACTTACTTACATAAGTTGCGCTACAGTCCGGAATTAAGCTGGGCCTCAACCAAAATGCCTCTCCAATTAGCCCGGTCCTTAGCTAACTGCCTCCAGTTGCGCACTCCAAGTTGGTTGAGGTCGGTTTCTACTTGTGCGCGCCACTCAAGGCGAGGTATCCCTCTCCTGCGTCCGACGTCTGGCTGGGAATCGAAGACTCTGCGAGCCGGAGTATTGGTGTCCAATCGTTCTACATGTCCTAGCCATCATAAACGTCCAATGCGGAGTTTTTTTTGACCAGGGCCATGTCGCTGTACAGCTCGTCTCAAAATTTGCCTCTCAAATCGACCAAGGATTTCTTCATCCGCTTTTGAGACGGTCCATGCTTCAGCTCCGTAGAGCAGGACTGGGATGATCAGGGTCTTATATAAGATCTCCTTAGTAGTTCGAGTGAGGGCTTTACTACTGAATTGCATTCTTAGCCCGAAGAAACAGCGGTTGGCCAGAGTAATCCTTCGTTTAATTTCTGACGAGATGTTGTTGTCAGAGTTAATAGCGGAGCCGAGATAGATAAAGTCCCCTACTACCTCAAAGCTATATCTGTCAATGGTGACGTTCTGTCCAATTTGTCCATGTTGTGTGTCCTTTCGTGTTGACAGCATATACCTCGTCTTGCCCTCATTTACTGCTAAACCCATTTTTGCCACTTCCTTCACTATACTAGCAAACGTGGCTATGACATCACGTTGGGTCCTACCAATGATGTCAATATCGTCGGCGTATGCTAGTAGTTGTACAGATTTTTGGAAAATTGTGCCTCTGGTGTTGGCTCTTGAGTTTTGCACAATCCTCTCAAGAATCAGATTAAAGTATCACATGACAGCGCATCGCCTTGCCTAAATCCTTTTTTGGTATCGAATGTGTCGATGAGGTCGTTTCCGACCCTGAAGGAGCAGCGAGAATTCTCCATCGTCATCCTACACAAACGGACGAGTTTGGGCGGTATACCAAATCTAGACATGGCTCTGTATAGCTCTTCTCTATAAATGCTGTCGTATGCGGCTTTGAAATCGATGAATAGGTGGTGGGTATCGATTTGGACTTCTTGGGTTTTTTCCAGGATCTGCCGAAGTGTGAAGATTTGATCGGTTGTGGACTTTCCTGGCCTAAAACCACACTGATAAGGGCCGATCAGGTTGCTGGTAAACGGTTTCAGGCGTTCACATATTACGGCAGATAGAATTTTGTAGGCGATGTTGAGGAGACTTATGCCTCTGTAGTTGGCGCAGTTTTGTGGATCGGGCAAACGATGCTGAGGTTCCATTCTTCAGGCATACTTTCTTCCGACCAGTTTCGGCTTATGAGTTGGTGGATGTTACTTACCAAGTCATCTCCGCCGGCTTTATAAAGCTCGGCGGGAAGGTTGTCATTTACGGCAGCCTTACTAAGCTTGAGTTTAGGTATTGCTATCCTCGCTTCACTCAGGTCGTGTGGTTGGCAGTTTTCGCTGTCGTTGCCAATTCTGAATGGCCGTTCTGCCTGACAGCAGAATGTTGTTCGTCATCGCCGTTTAACAGTCTGCAGAAGTGGTTCTTCCATATCCTCAGCATAGACTGTGTCTCAACTACGATATTTCCTTGTTCATCTCGACAGGATTCTGTTCGAGCCTTGTGACCTTGGCTTTGACGTTTTACACTTTGGTAAAATTTGCGAACATCATTCCTGGAGTGGCACCACTCTATATCCTCGATCACGCGCTTTTCTTGCTCTTTTTTTGCTTCTTTCTCAAAAGCCGGTGTTCTTCCCTTCTTCTCTGCCTATAGAGCTCAACGGCAGCTCTCGTCTTCACCTGCAGCTTAGCCTTGTAGGCCTCGTTCTTGGCTGCGAGCATCTGTCGGCATTCCTCATCAAACCAGGGGTTTCTTGCTGGTGGCCGCGAGAAACCTAGCACATCAGTTGAGGCTGATCTAATGGCTTGTTGGCATTGATGCCATAGTTCTTCGACATTCGATGCTGGTGGTATGTTGTCAATCGAGAGGTTTAGGGATATGCGTTGCGCGAAGGTCTTGGCGGTCTCTTGCGATTGCAGTCTTTCGACAGCCTTGTAGGCCTCGTTCTTGGCTGCGAGCATCTGTCGGCATTACTCATCAAACCAGGGGTTTCTTTCTGGTGGCCGCGAGAAACCTAGCACATCAGTTGAGGCTGATCTAATGGCTTGTTGGCATCGTTGCCATAGTTCTTCGACATTCGATGCTGGTGGTATGGTGTCAATCGATAGGTTTAGGGATACGCGTTGCGCGAAGGTCTTGGCGGTCTCTTGCGATTGCAGTCTTTCGACATTAATTTTTTTTACAGTATTTCTGCACTTCTTGTCTTTTCTTTCGTCTGAAAATATGTTAGGCGTAGGAGCAGTTTCCGTTTCAACTCTGCCCTCTGACCAGAATCTTTGCTTGTTACCTGGCGTGATGATACTGAAATTTCCATATAGTTCTGCTCTTTCGGTTTCACATTTGCTGCAGGAGATGAAAGTGAGGTGTCCTTCGTCTTCTTGGACGTCAGGCTGTTCGTTTCGCCGGTCTTGTGGAGTAAGTATCCGTGTTCGCTGAGTAACTGGGTGAGTTAGTAGTTAACCGGTCATTCATTACAGACATACACCCACACCAAAGTCCGTTGACTGTTGACGTTCATTTAACGTTTAGTCCAAAAACTGTCGACGTAAACAGGACCGTACACTTTTCAAAGAGCGGGTCAAACCTAACACGCATTCCTTTATCCGCTTTTGATAAGATCGTGTTATACGGGATCTACTGAAAATTTCTAGTTTGGGCAATATGACTAAATTGCCTTCCTAACCCGAAGCAAGGATTATAAAGCCATACAGAAACAAAAATCGGTCTATGGCGGGTCATAATGGCAAAGCCCGCCACATATTTGGATCTCGTTTCTCATGTGTGCACGTGCATACCGCCCACCTGTACCATGAAGCTTGTGAGCAAAAGTTTCTGATTCTTGTTCTCAATGTGTCATCTGTATGGCTTCATTATCTTTGCCCGCAGAAACAGAGATTGTCTAAAGTAATTCGTCGTTTTATCTCTGAGGAGATGTCGTTATCTCAGGGATGATCATGAACCTTTGCGGGATCAAAATGGAAGATGCCTTTTTAACTCCATTGGCTTCTTAAATGGAAGAAACAGGGATTGACAAGAGCAATTCTTCGTTTGATTTATGACGAGATTCAGTTAGAAAGTAAAAAACTCAGCTGAGGTAAAGTCCATTGAAGTTATGAACAATCGGTCCTTTCTGACGATGTTGTCTTTCTCTTGTGTCAGCCCTTGATGACTTGATGACTTCTGACCAGATTTAGTTGGAAGGTGGAAAGCTTAGCTGGGGTAGAAAGTACATCCAAAATTATTAACAATCCGTCCTTCTTGACGATGTTGTCTTTTTTTTTATGATGACTACTTCCCTTTCCTACACTCGTTAACGTGGTGTATTGGCCTCCTTTCACAATACCCATGAGCCATCTAAAAAGGTACAACAATTTTCGGCGCAACAGGCACCTGGCCTTTTGTCGCATCCATTCTTGTGTAAGTGTGTCTTTTTGCACGATGGTGTTGAGTTGAGATAAGCCTTTCTTGACAATTAACACTAATCGGATGATTTCTTTGATCATTGCGAGAGGAGGGCCAGTGAGAGAACACCTAAATGTCACTACGGCTGGGAAACGAATATGAACATCTAAAACGCAGTTTATCGCACTAACCATCGAGCCACTGAGACCATGGTAACCACAAACCACTTGACCTTATTTAGTTTGTAAATCTTTAGAACGAACGTTCATCAGTGAACGCATGTAGTCTTATTTTTACTCATGAGGTAAGAGGCCTTTCCTGGAAATGTGTACAAGTACAAAACGAGTCAGCCTTAGAACGACAGTTCTCACATTGTAACCTTTACCATGAAGTAAAAGAGGCCTTTCGTCGAAATGCGTGTACCCCCTATATG
The DNA here is from genome assembly GCA_949824845.1 of Rhingia rostrata. Classification (NCBI taxonomy): domain Eukaryota; kingdom Metazoa; phylum Arthropoda; class Insecta; order Diptera; family Syrphidae; genus Rhingia; species Rhingia rostrata. The sequence continues at coordinate 40,386,470 of OX463757.1, forward strand.
GGTGTAAGGCTCACTGCTAACATAATTTCTTGTCAAAACGCACTTTTATTACAGCCGAGGAATGTGTTTTTCAAAGCACTTAGCAGGTGTGAATTATGAGCTCCAACACATAACTTCATTTGAAATCTGACAACAGGAATTCTATGAACATACATGCACCCCAATTAACCTTTATACAGGGTGGCGCACGAATCGTGCTACAAAAATAAAACGTAATAACTTTTTTTCTGTGTGAGTAATCGGCTTATTTTTTTTTTTGTATTTTGTAGGTTACTATTTAGATTTATAAAAATGGATGCTTGGGATACGGAGAAAAGAATTTGGATAGTGCAACGGTACCATGCTTTGCAGTCCGTCATTTCCGTCCAAAGGGAATTTAGGCGGGAGTTTGGCGGTAATCCCCCGAGTAGATGGACCATTATGAGGTTTGTAAACATGTTTGCCGAATCTGGAAGCATCGCACGAAGGCCGTACCATCGAGATGTCAATGTTCGGGTTCAGGATACAATCGCAGCAGTAGCATCTGCAATACAGGCCAATCCGAGCGTTTCGACCCGAAACTTATCGGGGCAAATTGGAGTTAGTAGACGGTCATTACAACGGATATTTCATGACGATTTAAACTTGTTTCCGTACAAAGTCCAAATTACTAGCAAGTTAAACCCTCAGGATTTGCCTGTTCGCCTGGAATTTTGCCAAAAAATGATATCAATGGCCGAAGAAGACAACACATTGATCAATTGTTTGTTCATGTCTGATGAGGTCCATTTTGATCTTAACGGCAATGTAAACAAGCAAAATTGCCGTATATGGAAAGAGTCTAATCCAGAAATGCTCCATGAGACGGAACTGCACCCAGAACGAGTCCCTGTGTGGTGCGCAGTTTCATCAAGGTGTATTGTCGGGCCGTACTTCTTTGAAGAAAACGGTGTAACCGTTACTGTCAATGGGGACCGTTATTTAAAGCTGTTGAAGGAGTTTTTTTTACCCAGAACTGCGCCGAAGACGTATTCCATTCAACAGCGTTTGGTTGCAGCAAGATGGAGCAACTGCACATATAGCCAGACCAGTTGTGGCGGAGCTAAACAAAAAATTCGCAAACAAATTAATTTCTAGGAACTCCACTCTTCGCTGGCCCCCAAGGTCACCTGACCTGACTGCACCAGACTTCTTTTTATGGGGTTATGTCAAGCAAGAGGTGTATAAAACGAAGCCCAGGAATTTAACTGAATCAAAGCAGTCCATAACGACAATAATTGAGGCGATCCCAACTTCAACTCTTCAGGCCGCAATGAATAATTTTTTGATCAGGTGCCGCATATGCGTGGGAGAGCGTGGAGGTCATTTGCGAGCTATAATCTTTAAAAACAACTAACTATTTAAAATAAAATTTAATTTTCTAACCAATGAAAAAAAAATGAAATACATCGATTAAAAAAAAAGTTATTTGAATTTCTTATTGTAGCACAATTGGTGCGCCACCCTGTAGGTCCCTTGTTTTGTTTTTGTTTTTTTTTTTCGTCTGAGAGAACCTTATGAGGTAATTAAAAACATTTCTGAGAAATTCGACACTTACAAGACCTCCCTCTGTCCCTATTGCAGTCCACAAACAAACCACCGCGTAAGGGCAACCCAATCAATCATCTGTTCATATCAAATGACCTTTCGAAAAGTATTTAACTTGCACAATTAATCCACGCGTACACCTACAGTTCCGTCGATAAATCCAGCGTTTTCTCTCCAGCAAATAATAACAGTACCTCAGCATTTAACATCCGAATATTGCAAAAACTTGTTACTTCATCTGTGCAGTTCTGTAGCTAATTAGTCGTAAGCCTGGTATCGCACCTTGCTTGCCAGTTGCAAGGAGCACCATCCACTATGCGGTTGGGCATAAAGCAGTAGCTACGTGTGTAGCCTGCGTAGGCGCCCCGCAAAGGAGTGTCCATCGCGTATGCAATTATTTAACTCGTTGCCAGTGTGCGAGGGATTCAAGATTACACCGCACACACATGAACACTCTTTCCGCGAATTTCTTTTAATCTTGTCCGTAAAGAGCTTAATCTCTTCCATTAAATAATGCCAACGAGGAAAAATAAACTACTCACCACCATCATATCTAGACTTACATAACTGGTGAATAATATGTGTGCTGGTGTGTGATCATATTTTACACCGCAGAAGCCACCACAAGGAGGTGCCTTGAAGCCACTTATTTCAACTGATGTATGCAACTCTAGAGAAAAAAACATAAAAGAGGGTCGCTTGTGTGTCTGCAGCTAACCAAGACCATTTTTTTTTTATTTTTTTTTTGGAAATGTCGTGACCTAAAAAGCCATAAAACCGAATCTCAAGACGGTATCGGCTTTAAGTAGCACGACTGTTTACCTACTCTGCTCAATCAATCTCGCTCGCGTTGCGACTCTCTCAACGGCTGAGTGTTAATCAATATTTATTAATCTCTTCACATAGATACGAGATACAAGATACAAGAGAGTACTAGACAGCAAAACAATAACAGATTCGAAGAAGGTTCGCGCAGACAATGGGGGACGACGAAACACACACGGTTTCTGTGTAGGGAATTGTTTCACGTCGCACGTACAAACAGATGTCAAACTGTCCCGACATTACTGGTGGTAGCCTGGTGGTAGCCTGGTGGGTATCGCTGTCAGTTCGCCATGTGTCATCTCGCTGTGTGTGACATTTTGTGCCAGCCTATAGTTGAAGATGCAATGTGACTCGCGACGGTATCTGGTATCTGGTAACGTTGTTGCACGTTTACTTTTCGTTTCGTTTGGTTTGGTGGCCAAACAAAAGTAGGTCTCTCTTGTTGCAACATCTAGAGTGTAGAGTAGTGGGTTGCCGTTGCATATTACAGTTGCTTTTTGTTTTCTGTTTAATTTTCATTTTCAATAAGCCACCAGGCAGTCGGTCGGCGGTGGTGGTGGCAACAATCGCCAACAGCAGCAAAAGTATCTCGAAATAGATGCAGGAGTTCAACGTTTGTATGCAGTTGTTGCTGTTGGTCTTTTGGATATTCTATGTGCAAGCGGAGCTTGCGGAAGTGGGTGCAGCTGCTATTTTTTTTTAAATGGAAACAGTTGGACAAATTAGTAACACCCGACAGGGTTTCTATTTATTTTTTTCAATTTATTTGGGTTGGAATTATGAGGCTGCTGACTGAGGGTTTGAAAGGTTTCCAGTGTGTACAAAGAGTACAAAGGCCGATTAATTTCGGTATCGTTTCGAAATGAGCTCAAGAGGTGATATTCCATTTCCGGGGGGGCATTTAACTTACACAAATTGACTTTTGACAGAGATCTGTTGTCAGAGTTAAGGAATTTAATTGGCTGGTGATCGATTTCATTACACTAGAAGGGAGTTTGAGTTTTGGTTTTTCTTTGAGAGGAATTTAGGTTGCAGTGGCTGCACGCACTCAGACCATAAAGGTCCGTTGTGGTGCAACGTGGATTTGTCAGCTTTCCTATATTCGTTCGACTAATTGAACGCACGCACTCAGACCATAAAGGTCCGTTGTGGTGCCACGTGGATTTGTCAACTTTCCTATATTCGTTCGACTAATTGAACCATTCAGAGCTAACTGTGTAGCAAAGGATTTTTCTGACATTGATGTTAGCCAGCTCACCTAGATTTTCTAAAGGTGTACCTACTCTCCCTGATGAAGTTTCCTTTGTACTGAGAGAGCAGGACAAGAGCATAGAAGGTGAGTAATACCATCCTCCTCTTCGTCGTCTAAGTAGCTTCTGCAGAAGTCATTGCAGAAGAGGCCTAGTCTTCTTGCGTGTAGGCCTATCGGACAGTGTCCTATAATGATACCGATAATGGTGCTGATGTTTGATCTGTTCCGCATTGTCAAGCAGATGGAGCGCTTGTGGTTAAAGTTAGGTAAGAGTTGCCAGGGTTTGCTGTCTTGATCGAATCCAGTTTGATCAGTAAGTTACATCAAAGATTATGAAGCCATACAGATGACGCACTGCATACAGGAAAAATTGTTCTATGGCGGGTCGTACTGGCACAGCCCGCCATTTAATTTTGATCTCGTTTCTCATGTGTCCACGTGCACACCGCCCGCCTGTACCACGAAGCTGGTGAGCAAATTTTTCTCTTTTTTTTGTGTTCTCAATGCGTCATCTGTATGGCTTTATAGTTTTTGGTTACATATAGCGATGGGTATACCTATCAGGTCTACTGGCGGTAGAATATCGAGGGTTGTGCTGCCCTTTCTGGTAAGCTCATCTGCCATGCAATTCCCTGGTATGTCTCTGTGGCCCGACACCCAAAACAGGTGAATGGTAAAATGTTCCGCCATCTCATTAAGAGACATTCGGCATTCATGGGCTGATTTCGAGTTGAGCGAGATTGCTTCCAGGGATTTTATTTCCGATTGGCTATCACTGAAGGTGCTAATATGCATCGCGGATATTAAATTCCATTTCAGCCAGGACAAGGCTTCTTTGATTGCCTTGATTTCCGCCTGGAAAACTCAACAATGGTCGGGAAGGCGAAAGGATATGCTTAGGTTAAGCATCTCGGAGAAAACACCTCAACCCACTCCAGATTCTGTTTAAACCCATCTGTGTAGATGTGAATTGGGTTATTTCTTTCGATTGAATCCTAATCCCATTCAAGGCGACTGGGAACGGTTGTCCTGAAGTTATGGGTTGTGGTGTCGTCGGTATTTTTTTTGTAATGTTAAGGTGATTCAGAATATTTGTGTGTTCATCCTGATTGGGTGTCCATTGAGACGAGGCGAGGAGAGCAATTTAAATTGGATAAATTCTTGGATTCAGGAAGAGACCGTGGCCGATAATGTGGTTTTATGTCATCATCAACCAAATGGAAGTCTCGGACAAAATTGCGATTGCATGCAACGATTTCGATGGGTTCCGCGTTTTTCATGCGCGGGGAGAAGTTATTTGTTTTTTGCTGGTTTTGTAATTCGTGTTACGCTTATCTTAGCTAAATGGAATTTTCGATTGGTAATATTCCACTTGTTCTGCTTAAAAATGGAAGAGCCAAATTGGTTCATGGTTTGACACAGGTCATGTTTGCCAGCCAATCAACAACAATCAGGTATGCACTGTAAACGGATGTAAAGGCACTCTTTCCGAGAAAAAACGTACTCACGTAACACCACCCAGTCACAACTGATGGAGTCCTAGAAGCAGCGGCAGGTATAAAGAGCAGTAAGATACCAGGAATGGACGGGATTCCAAACTTCGTACTCAAAGAAGCAATGGAAGCAAGACCTGAGATTTTCGCACACCTCTACACAAAATGCTTAAATGAAGGCTCTTCCCCGCGACAGTGGAAAAGGCAACGGCAGAAGGAAACACTGGACTCTCCAACCGACAATTTGGGTTTAGAAATAAGCAAAGCACGGGCTCAGTGGCGCCAAGGTTAATGCGAGTGCGACGAACTGAGGCGTAGATTTTATTGATGTTTCACTGGCCCTCCTCTCGTAATGATTTGACGAGAACAGCTTATCTCAAATTCACATTTAGGAGTCAGCATAAAATAGGAGGTTCCGCCATCGTGCAAGAACTACACACGCCACATGAATGGTTGTGAGAAAGCACGGCCCTGGGTATTAACGAGCTTGTTGCGCAAATTTGACAGTCTGCGATACTGCGAGTGAAGCAATCGCTGGACAAGATGGTTGGGGCAGTAAAAAGTTTTGTGCCGACCGACGTAACGCTAGACATAAAAAACAAGTGGGGGAGCAAATCATTGGATCGAATCCATACATAAAGTATGGATTCCAGTAGGAATGATACTGGATCACAACTTTAAAGAGCATGTGAAGTACGCAGGCGAAAGGGCATCCCTTGCAGTAGTGGCACTGTCAAGACTAATACCAAACGTTAGGGGACCAAGGCAGCCAATCCGAAACCTGCTGGCGACAGTGAGAAAGTTAATACTGTTGTATGCGTCCCCGATATGGGCACCAGCAGCAGTGGTTCGGAAAACGTACATGAAACGTATAAACGCAGTGCATAGAATTGTATCGCTAAGGGTATGCTGTGCCTTCAGAACAGTCTTAGGACACGCTATCAGTGTCATCTCTAGCCGAATGCCTATCGATCTAGAAAAAAAAAACGGTGTGCGGCTCTCAGCTAGAACCAACCTAAAGACAGAAAGAACCATTAACGAGCTTCTACACGCAGAGTGGCAAAGCAGCTGGAACAACTCAATGGGTCAGCAGGAAACATGGAGAAATAAACTTCTAACTGACGCAGTTCCTGTCGGGACATGGATGCTTTCGGGAGTACCTCCACAAATACAAACACTTGGATGACCAGTACTGCCAACACTGTGAAAGAAAAATACAGAATGCTGAGAGCGCCCTGACGGATGTTCAAGACGGCTAGGAGTAAGTTACACCGAGAGAATAGTATGATGTGACGACCCAAATCATCACTAACATGATGCTACAGCTCCGCCGAGAGGAACAAGCGAGCGCTGAAGCAAGAAGAAATAACACGGTGAATACCAGCGAGACAGTGCCACTGTACAAAACGCACCGGAACAGCCGCGCGGGCAGACGGACATACGTACATAAATGCGTACGCTGTGAAAAGTCAGCAGTCCATGGAGGAGACACTGACCCACACTGACAAACAAAAAATGCAGTTGATGATGAAATGCCTAGCGGCGGTATCATGGCGAACAAGGATTGGAAGCAAAGGTGGTTTTAGTTCGGGTTGAAGTCCCAAACTCCGGCTTTCCAAGCTTTCCATATTCTGATAAAAAAAAAGTATACGGATATTGTGTTTTGGGTTAAGGGCCAGGTTGATCCCGGACTGTAGCGTCATTTAAGTAAGTAAAGTTGTGTTTGAGCTTTTTGAGTGGATTCCGAAATGAAAACCAGTAGCAAATTTCTTTTCTGAGAATTTGCAAACGCCTTTTTTTTCATGTTTCATAAGTTTTCTCCATTCTACCTTTTTACCAATCGAAAACGCCATAAGCAGCGACATCAAATGTTGAAGCCCAATGAATGACATTAAGATATCAAGAAGCCATCAGGAAGACCACAACTGTTGTTTATGAGTTTATCCCGTCGAGCATGAAAAAACCGTTAGTTGAACGTAGAACGTAGGCAGGTGATAGTCGGATACCCAACCATCGCTTCGAATTCACAAAGCATTGCCAACGGTTTCAAGAATCTCCCAACTAACAATTGTCCCTCTATAATGCAATAAAATTTCATTTGCACTTTTGCGCGAAGGTTCAGCATTTTGGGTAGAAGCCAGTTATGCAGGAAAACTCACATGAACACACATCTCCGCAAGCTTAAAAGCAACCTTACAGAGATTATAACGGGTGATCCAAGTGGAGATACTTTTTCAATCGCCTTTTTTGACAGATCACGTGTGAGTCGTGTCATGCTGTCATGTTATTTTTGTTTAGTATTGTTTGGCATTTCATAATGGAAAGACTAACGCGTGAACAACGTTTACAAATTGTTCAACTTTATTATGAAAATTCACGTTCTGTGAGGAATGTGTTTCGTGCACTTCGCTCAACTTATGGTCAACATAATCGGCCTACTGAGCGTACTATTTGCAACACCATCACCCATTTTGAGACCCAGCATTCATTATTGGATAATATTCGACCGAATAGACCACGTCCAGCACGCTGTGAAGAAAATATAGCGGCCGTAGCTGAGAGTGTACACGAAGACCGTAGAGAGTCGATTCGGCGCCGTTCGCAGCAACTCGGACTGACGTATCGAACGACTTGGCGCATTTTACGTCAAGATCTTAAATTGAAAGCGTACAAAATACAGCTTGTGCAACAACTGAAGCCGCTCGACCTTCCCAAGCGACATCGCTTCGCTCTATGGGCTCTTGAAAAGTTCCAAGAAGATCCGACGTTTTCGAGGCAAATTTTGTTTAGCGATGAGGCCCATTTCTGGCTCAATGGGTATGTAAACAAACAAAATTGCCGCATTTGGGACGAAGAGCAACCTGAAGAGATTGAAGAACTGCCACTTCATCCAGAAAAAACAACGGTTTGGTGTGGTTTGTGGGCCGGTGGAATCATCGGTCCATATTTCTTTAAAAATTATGCCGGTGCGAACGTAACCGTCAATGGCGACCGTTATCGTGCCATGATAACCGACTATTTGATGCCTGAAATTGAAGCTCATGATCTCGGCGACATTTGGTTTCAGCAAGACGGCGCCACTTCCCACACATCGCATCAATCAATGGACTTATTGAGAGAACATTTCGGTGAGCACATAATTTCACGCTTTGGGCCGGTCGATTGGCCACCAAGATCGTGTGATATCACACCGTTAGACTTTTTCCTGTGGGGATATGTAAAGTCACAAGCTTATGCCGACAAACCCGTTTCGATTCAGGCCTTGGAGGAAAACATCACGCGTGTCATTCGCCAGTTACCAGTCGAAATGCTCGAACGAGTGATCGAAAATTGGACTCAACGGATGGACCATCTGCGACGTAGCAACGTCCAACATTTGATTGACATAATCTTCAAAAAATAAATGCCAAAGAATGTTCTTTCAAATGATAATAAACATTCTCCATTAAATTTGAATTTTCTGTGTTTTTTTTTTCTTTAGAAAAGTAGGGAACCTCAAAATGGATCACCCTTTATCATCATAGCTTCGGTTATGTTTGTGAATGGCACGAGTACGATAAGTTTTGGCGCCAAAAATTGATGTCATAATTTTGCGTTTGCATGCGAATTTTTCATAAACTATTGACAGAAATAAATAAATTTAAATTGAGGATTAAAGAACCTCCTAAACGGGGCAAGATAGACTCCGCCTCACATAGTAAAAAAAGCTTACTTTTGTTATCAATGTTTCGTTATTAATTTTTGTCGCCAAACTCATCGTACTCGTGCCATTCACAAGCACACCCGAAGCTATGATGGTATAACCTCTGTAAGGTTCTTTTTAAGCTTGCGGAGATGTGTGTTCATGTACCATACGATAAGATCTTTCGAAAAAACTTCGCACGAAGTAAATCCTAAAAAAAATTCCAAATGCCTCGAAAATTACAACCTTCCACCTGTGCGTCCGTCTTAATTGTCTTCATATTACGTTACAAAGCATACACATCAGATAGCAGATGATTCATGGTCATGTCCCATCAGAGATCATCATCTGGTGGAAAACGTCTCTCAAATTCACACCGTCCCATTAGCACTTATTCTTTAGATGCAGATACCAACATCCCTCTACCCCTGGCATATCCCATTTATATTTACAAACAGTCCCTCGGAGCGGGGGTCCTTTGACGTTAAAACCATCCCAATTCCTTAAATAAGATCCAATTTGAAATTGTCACGTACAACACTGGACTCGTTCCTCAGAAACAGCAGCAGCGATGCGGCACACTACAGCAATTGCATTTCAAACATGCCGACGACGGCCGACTGGCAGTACTCTCGTCCTCGTTGTTGTTTTTGTTGTAATCCCTGTCTAGCGTAAATATATACACAGTAAGGATGAGATTTTCCATTTAAAGATTCTCTGTCTACTCGTATTCTCTGTTTCCTTCAATTATCTCCGTCCGATGGGCATTTGTTTTATTATAAAGGCGTCCGACTTTATGTGTCTGTACCCCATTCAGTGAGAACACATTTTTGAGGGTTAAGTTCATGAACCCAACCATGGTACGTACGTCCATAGGTCAACTTTTTATTGTTCAATTACTATTAGCCCTAGCCCAGCTGTTTGTTATTTGCTGTTGGACAGAGATAAAATTATCACGTATGTGGACTCCAGATGATGTGATCCTATTCACATCCCATTTGGTGGTCATGTTCGTATCATATCTTCAGAGTCAACCAATGACGACATCCGCTAGGGAAGGGGGGTTATGTAAATTACAAAACCCCTGCAAAAGAGAAAAACCCACTCCTCTTGAAAGGACAAGCAACGTGATCACTTTGAAGCGAATGTTTGTTTAGGGTTGCATTCACATTCGATGACTTCCTGTTTCGAGAGTTTGTTCGGGAGTATGTCGTTGTAGACGTGTCGTTTGTTTATTTATATTTGTGATCCTTCAAAGTGGACTTCCTCCCATCAGCAAAAGTCAATTTTCGTCTTGCATGTCGGTCCGACATTAAAAAGGTTGGTTTGTAGTTGATTTGTTATTTCTAGTGAAATTCGTCTACAGATACAAATGACTGATAGTACAACAGTATCTACCCGAGCATATGTAGCGAACTATGCAGAGTATCTATCTGTGTTTCGTGTTGTGCTATTGCTTCGCTTAATTGCCCCCGATAAGACGACTCAACGACATTTGATAGGGGGGACCGATAGAAACAGACTTTATATAGCAACAAAAAAAAAAAAAAAAAAACAAATTGAGTCTTTTAGGGCGCAGCCTAATTTCGATGTTGAGTGTGGTTGTGAATGTGTCTATTTCGTGGGACTGTATTGGGTGGTCTTTAACAATAAAAGTTTATATTTGAAGAGCATGGTAGGGGCATTGATAAGAATGAGAAGTAATGCCTTGCGGGTTTGTTTGCTGATAAATTATATCCCAAATTCATCAAGGAATAGATACAACATTTGGTGTTTACTAAAGTAGTTGATATGTTGATGAGGTTTTGGGTGGAGATTAAATGTTGACGGACCATGGGGTAAGCGAGGACTGATTGTCCATATTTATCACAAGAAACGATTTATTACTTCTATCCTTGATGAATCTATAAAGTCTTAAATAAAAATTGTGTATTTGGTTGAGGACTTCTACTTGAATGAGGCAAGTAGAGAGTAATCCGTCTAATTTAGGAATTATTCTGTATCACATTGTGCACTTTAGTAATAGGAGGACATTTTCGTGTGGGTTTCCCATTGGTTTATGTGCGTCATCGGCAGTAACGTGTCGCACAATATTCGTGAAAGGATGTCGAAATTAATTTGTTTTTTTTATTATTATTCAAGAAACACATTAACACGGTAATTTATTTTAGAAACTGCACCTAAGATTATCTTGATGTTGATGTTGCTAATCAGGTCTATGCTAATCAGGTCTATGCTAATCAGTTCTATCTATCAAGTAAAGTGAAGTAGGTCAGCTGGCGGGAATCAGGATATATGAATGCCACGTCACTGATCGCGACAGTTAAGAATGCTTATACCCATATTTGACAGACTTACTGATCATACTCATATGCAAATAAGATTTGTCCGTGTAAAAAGAGGATGAAAAACAGTGACATCTACTACGGACCATGTTATAGTGAGCAGAAACAGCGACTATTCGGATGCGGAATTGTTATAAGTGCCAGACTTAGGCAAGAAGACTTATGTTTCCAAGACATTAGTGAAAGAATCGTAACAATTCGCATCAAGGCCAATTCGGAAGGAGGAAAGAGATACGAGCTCCTTGACAAAACCTATGAGCGACTACCGAAGTAAGATGTTAAAACCATGCTGGGAGGTTTTAACGGAGAGGTGGGAAGAGAAGCCATCTTTAGCAGTGTTGTCGGCAAACAAAGCCTACACGACAACACGTCTGGTTACGGACTTAGGCTAATTGACTTCGCTACGGAACGAAATGCCACTATAGCTAGCACACGGTTTCCTCACTGCGATATCCATAAGGGGACATGGCGGTCTCCAGATCAACGAAAGGTCAACCAAATTGATCACATCGCGATAGACAAGAAGCAAGCATCCAGTCTATTGGATGTCCGAACATTCCGAGGAGCTAACATCGACTTGGACCACTACCTTGCTGCAACCAAGGTTATAATGCGGATATCCACTACGCCACAACAATCCAGAAATACTGTAAAAAAATTTAATGTCGAAAGACTGCAATCGCAAGAGACCGCCAAGACCTTCGCACAACGCGTATCCCTAAACCTCTCGATTAACACCATACCACCACCATCGAATATCGAAGAACAATGGCACCGATGCCAACAAGCCATTACATCAGCCGCAACTGATGTGCTAGATGCAGCAAGAAACCCCTGGTTTGATGAGGAATGCCGACAGATGCTCGCAGCCAAGAACGAGGCCTACAAGGCTAAGCTGCAGGTGAAGAGCTGCCGTTGAGCTCTATAGGCAGAGAAGAAGGGAAGAACACCGGCTTTTCAGAAAGAAGAAAAAAGAGCAAGAAAAGCTCACGATCGAGGATGTAGGGAGGTGCCACTCCAGGAACCATGTTCCCAATGCGTAAAAGGGCAAAGCCAAGGATACAAGGCTCGAACAGAATTCTTTCGAAATGAACAAGGAAATATCGTAGTTGAGACACAGTCGATGCTGAGGATATGGAAGAACCACTTCTGCAGACTGTTAAACGGCGATGAGGATCAACACTCCCCTGACAGGCAGAACTATTCAATATTGGCAACGAAAGCGAAATCTGCCAACCACCCGACCTGAGTGAAGGGAGGATAGCAATACCTAAACTCAAGCTTAAAAAGGCTGCCGGAAATGACCGTCTTCCTGCTGAGCTTTATAAAGCCGGCGGAGATGTCTTGATGAGAAACATCCACCAACTCATAAGCCAAATTTGGTCGAAAGAAATCGAAACTCAAAATCGTCTGTCCGATCCACAAAAATGGGAGACCCTCTGAACTGAAGGCATAAGTCTCCTTAACATCGCCTACAGGATCATATCTGCTGTAATATGGGAACGCGAAAAATCGTTTACCAACAACCTGATCGGCCCTTATCTGTGTGGTTTTAGGCCAGGAAAGTTCACAACCGATGAAATCTTCACCTTCGGCAGATCCTGGAAAACCCCCAAGAAGTCCAAATCGATGCCCACCACCTATTCATCGATTGAAAAGCCACATGCGACAGCATTTATAGAGACGGTCTATACAGAGCCATGTCTAGTTTTGGTATACCGCCCATGGAGAATTCTCGCTGCTCCATCAGGGTCGGAAACGACCTCACCGACACATTCGATACCAAAACAGGATTTAGGCAAGGCGCTGTCATGCGACTTCTTCAATCTGATTCTTGATAGGATTGTGCAAAACTCACGAGCCAACACCAGAGGCACAATTTTCAAAAAATCTGTACAACTACTAGCATACGCTGACGGTATTGACATCATTGGTAGGACCCAACGTGATGTCATAGCCACGTTTGCTCATATAGAGAAGGAAACGGCAAAAATGGGTTTAGCGGTAAATGAGGGCAAGACGAAGTATATGCTGTCAACACGAAAGGACACACAACATCGACGAATTGGACAGAACGTCACCATTGGCAGATATGACTTTGAGGTAGTACGGTACTTTGTCTATCTCGGCTCCGCTATTAACTCTGACAACAACATCTCGTCAGAAATTAAACGAAGAATTACTCTTGCCAACCGCTGTTTCTTCGGGCTAAGAAGGCAATTCAGTAGTAAAGCCCTCACTCGAACTACTAAGGAGATCTTATATAAGACCCTGATCATCCCAGTCCTGCTCTACGGCGCCGAAGCATGGACCGTCTCAAAAGCGGATGAAGAAATCCTTGGTCGATTTGAGAGGAAAATTCTTCGAAAAATCTCCAATCCCGTTTGCGATGACGGGCTATGGAGACAAAGATTCAACCAAGAACTATACGAGCTGTACAGCGACATGCCCCTGTCAAAAAAAAAAAAAAAACTCCGCATTGGACGTTTAAGACGGCTAGGACATGTAGAACGAACGATTCCCAGCCAGACGTTTGACGCAGTAGAGGAAGGCCTCGCCTTAACTGGCGCGCACAAGTAGAAACCAACCTCAACAAACTTGGAGTGCGCAACTGGAGGCAGTTAGCTAAGGACCAGGCTAATTGGAGAGGCATGTTGGTTAAAACCCAGGTTCATTCCAGACTGTAAGTAAGTATCCGTTGCGGAACAAAATAAATGAAACATACATTCGGGTACGTTTGACAATCTGTCAGCTGTGTAATTTTATAAGTATTGGGTACGTTTTCTCCAACACATAATCCCCAAGACAAAATCCACAAACTGAAATCTGCAGCAGCGAAATCCCCAAAGAGGGAAGCTAAAATCCCCAAAACCAAAAATCTCCATATGATAGATGTTCATGGGTTGAATCATGCGATAAAATCGTCGCGATTTAGGAATAATTTTTTTTTTTTTTTTGGGTGGTTTCCATTTTTGTAAGAATTCCGCAACAATTTTTCGTCGGAGAACTTCCGAATAAACTCAACGCGTAGCTGTAAAAAATTGTTGACATAAAGCATTAAGCCGTCGCGGGTTCAGTTGCTATGCATTTCGTCGAAAGGTCTGCTCGAAATGCATATCGGAACAGGTACCGCGGTACAAAATTCTCCGATATCGAACAAATAGGAGAAAATGTTGGTCCGAACGGGTACCTCGACAGGGGAGCATATTCAATGTAATGTGTGTGTTGCTGAATGATTTCAAAACCTTTTTTCAAAACACTTAACGGTAAGTTGAAGTGTGGTTTCTGCCCTGCAGATCATCCATCACGCACAATACGGGCAATCCTGGAAAAGACCAAGAAGTGGTCCTTGTAATTAACTTTAGGGCCAGGTATCAGCACCTGTTTAGATTGATGACCAAATTCGGGACCCCTTAAAAAATTGATTTGTCTTTGTTGCCCAATACTAGACCTCACGCTATGTAGCGGTCTGTTTGAAAGTACCCCCTCCCAATTTTCGAAATAAGTGCCAGCTTTCAGCAGGGAGATTAGCATTCTTAACGTTTGTGCCATAGACATCTATGCCGTTTCGTTGTTATAGCAGAATTTGTGTCAGGACTATATACATGTTAACATTTTCTAATGCCAATCCTCATGCCTTAAACACGTGAGTCCTTGAAATCTGACTCATTTGATCAAACTTGCCCTCTCCCAATTTTGTTTAAGAGAGACTCTGAACCATCTTAACTCAATCGATCCTGTGATTCTCTCATTCTACCAAAGGCATGAAGCCAACAAAATGATACTGCACTAAGCATGTGTGTGTGTGTGTGTGCTCCAGGTACTAAATCAAATCGAAAAAAGATTAATCAAACCTTATGAGGATGTGACGTACAATTAATCATCGTCACCCTATGACCGGTGATGAATTTCTTCTTCTTCTTCTTTCTATATCTGAATTCTCTAGCCATTTCAATCAACATGATTAGCATCTTGTTATTCCATACTCCAAACACTCACACACACACGCAAACATACAGATTAGCTATACACGAAGGGTATATAGCCAAAGGAATATTGTCAGCTGTGCACTAAACTCATGCAACCAGTTGGATACTATATTCCTGTGCCTACTGGCTGTTGGTGTGCGGCATGGCGGCGGCGTGGCGATGTTTCCTCCTAACATGCAATCACCGCTATAATGCATAATTAGAAATTATAGCCTCCAACCAGAACCGAAACGGAAAACGTTCTCTCTATCGACTCAACAGACATGAAGAAGTTTAGTTTGCTGCACATGCCAAAGTGGACATGGAAGGTTAAACTATTACCATTTGTAATGGTACTGCTGGAGGAGGGTTATAGCAGAGGAGGGTACCAGACCCTATCGGTACTGGGGATTTTGTGAAAAATCTTCGTTACGCTTGTTGGCTATTGATAGATACATGGAATGAGTTGGACACGGATTTGTGGCGAGAGAACCTTCTTTGTTTTTTGGTGTGTGGATGCAGATCAGAGTTCAGTAAGTTGTTGTTGTGGGTTTGTGTGTATGAAGAGTGTGACGAACTCTTAACGGTTCGTTTTGCACTATAGCGTTTGAGTCGTCCAAGATATGTTGATGACTTTTTTCAAAGGGGGGATAATCAACCTTAGCCCTAAGGCGATGAACTTCAAAACTGTGAAAAGAAAGGTTTTGCATTAACTAGGAGCTAGGGATTTGTATGGTGAAATTTCGGTTCTTTAGTGCTGAGTTAAGTTTCTGTTAAACCAAATGTTGGATTACCGCAAATTTAACTCAGGATTGCAAATTACTGTAAAAACATTTCCACGATGAGACTCGAGGATAATGCTGAAACAAGAAAGATATCGAACAGAAGACTGACCACACTAAGGTCCAGACCTGTGCAATAAGCAGAAAAATTAGCTAATATGGCCACGTTGACATTGAATGAAAGGATTTTAAAGTACTAGAAGTACTATTCTTTCCAGACTACGAAGAATTTTAAGCCCAGAATGTGACCGACCTATAGTTAATAGAAGCTTCATTAAAGGCCTGCAGGCCTGTGTTGTAATCGAAAAACTATCAACAAGACATCTACCGTCTAAAGTCCCAGCACAACTTATTTCCGCAGACTTTACAACCAAAGGGTGGCTAAACTATAAAAGTAGAGTAGGTACTAGCTGAAAGCCAAATTACAAACTTCAGGAGTGCAATTCTTCCAAGACTATGAAGGATTATACGGTGAAGCAAGTTTGAGATTGTGAAACTATTAACAAGCTGTAAGCCACAGAAATGATCTATGGCACCTACCATTACAAATTTCAAGAGCACAATTCTTCTAAGGTTGTGAAGGACTTTACGGTAAAGAAAGTTTGAGACTGTGAAACTATTAAGAAGCTGAAAACCAACAGAAAAGATCTAAGGCACTTACGATTACATACCTTAGGAGTACAATTTTTCTAAGACTATGAAGGACTTTATGGTAAAGAAATTTTGAGACTGTGAAACTATTAAGAAGCTGAAAACCTCCGGAAAATATCTAAGGCACCTACGATTACAAATATCAGGAGCAAAATTCTTCTATGGTTATGAAGGACTTTATGGTAAAGAAAGTTTGAGACTGTGAAACTATTAACAAGCTGAAAACCAACAGAAAAGATTTAAGGCACTTACGATTACATACCTCAGGAGTACAATTATTTTAAGACCATGAAGGACTTTATGGTAAAGAAAGTTTGAGACTGTGAAACTATTAACAAGCTGAAAACCAACAGAAAAGATCTATGGCACCTATTAAAAATTTCAGGAGTACAATTCTTCCAAGACTATGAAGGACTGTGTGGTGAAGCAAGTTTGGGACTGTAAAACTATTTACAAGCTGAAAACCACAGAAAAGATCTAAGGCACCTGCCATAACAAATTTCAGGAGCACAATTCTTCTAAGGTTATGAAGGACTTTATGGTAAAGAAAGTTTGAGACTGTGAAACTATTAACAAGCTGTAAACCAACAGAAAAGATTTAAGGCACTTACGATTACATACCTCAGGAGTACAATTATTTTAAGACCATGAAGGACTTTATGGTAAAGAAATTTTGAGACTGTGACAAGCTGAAAACCAACAGAAAAGATCTATGGCACCTATTAAAAATTTCAGGAGTACAATTCTTCCAAGACTATGAAGGACTGTGTGGTGAAGCAAGTTTGGGACTGTAAAACTATTTACAAGCTGAAAACCACAAAAAAGATCTAAGGCACCTGCCATAACAAATTTCAGGAGCACAATTCTTCTAAGGTTATGAAGGACTTTATGGTAAAGAAAGTTTGAGACTGTGAAACTATAAACAAGCTGGTAACCAGCAGAAAACATCTAATGCATCTACGATTACAAATCTCAGGAGTAAAACTCTTCTAACGTTATGAAGGAATTTATGGTGAAAAATTTTGAGACTGTGAAACTATTAACAAACTTAAAACCAGCGGAAAAGATCTAGGGCACCTACGATTCCAAATATCAGGAGTACAACTCTTCTAAGGTTATGATGGACTTTATGGTAAAGAAAGTTTGAGACTGTGAAACTATTAACAAGCTTAAAACCAGCGGAAAAGATCTAGGGCACCTACGATTCCAAATATCAGGAGTACAACTCTTCTAAGGTTATGATGGACTTTATGGACTTTAAGACTGTGAAACTATTACCAAACTGAAAACCACGATTACAATCCTCAGGAGAACAATTCTTACGAGACTATGAAGGATATTATGGTGAAGAAAGTTAGAGACTTGAGATCTCACTATGAAGGACTATATGGTGAAGCAAACACTCTTAAAACAAGAAAGCCTTTAATTATTGAGACTTTAAAGGATTCCAGGTGAGGGAAATAGGCCATTTTGTGGACGTTTGATGCGTATATAATTTAATGTTTTGAGAATACTCGTTTTATTGCGTATTTGGCTTTACCAAGCACCTAAGTATATTGGGGCTAGGGGCTACTTCAACCAGCTGTTCTAACCCTACCTTAATTGAGATCAAGGTAAACGGTTTCAGCACTGACGTGTTGAATGGTGAATGTAAGATCCTCAAATATCAGGGAACCAACTAGCGTATGTAAGTATGTTCGGTTAGTATTCAAAGTCGGTAAAGCCGAGTATCCGAGTTCGCCGCACCTAAGACCGTAGTCGCATATTGCCATGCAAATTTATTGATCTTCTTGGTCCAGACATCCTTGGTCCTAAGAAACCTGTGAAGATTGAGCATTAGCATATCGAATGGTTTTTAAATATCTTAAGAGCTTCAAAGGTTTCTGTTTCTAAATAGACAAAAACTTGGACAGTGGCAGATCAAATGCGGTGTATCCTCGTGCACCTTTGCATCACAGAATCGCAGAATCTACAGTTGTCTTTTCGATAGCCTAACAACAGCTTTTCATAGTTTGATATTTTTGGAAATTCTGACTTTCGAGAGCCCCTACCGACTAAGGCAGTAAAGTTTTTTTTCATGCCTCAGAAGTTTGTTGTTTCGGCTCCCGTCGTAGCTGGTCTATGACTTTTACCTGATAATGGGTCTAGAACTCTGTTCGTTGCTTCGTTGGTTGTATAGTCGATCATTTGAAGGGACAGACACTGATTTTTTGCAGATCAATTTGCTGCTAGCTCGTAAGCCTTCTCCTTGCTGGTTGTCTTCCTGTGACTAGGATCCCAGCTTAAATCGGCATTGTACTCTTAACCTTGAGTTTTTGTGAAGCCTTTTAAGAGCTTCTTAGCAATTGGTTTCTATGTACTTCATCTAAGTCCTCCTGGCTGTTAATCTTGAGTTTTTGTGAAGCCTTTTAAGAGCTTCTTAGCAATTGGTTTCTATGTACTTCATCTAAGTCCTCCTGGCTGTTAACCTTGATTTTTTGTGAAGACTTTTAAGAGCTTCTTAGCAATTGGTTTCTTATGTACTTGATCTTAGTCCTCCTGGCTGTTAATAGACATGGTGACATCATTTCTAGGTATTACCACCATCGACATCAAACAGGCTGCTTAACCGATTACCAGCAATTCAGCCTGGAACACACGATGCCCGCAAGAAGCCTGATTGTGCGCGTACTGTGAATCAGTTACTCTAAAAACATGCTATCACCAATCTTTATTTGATTTTTGTGAAAGGATATCAATATCATTTGCGTGAGTTCATTCTTGTCCCGTTTTATTCCTTCAGGTTCTGCTGAAGTTCAAATAGTCTTGGGTTTCAGATTTTTGTTTAGCTGATTTTCAAGCGCATCGATTTCTTTATCAATAGATCCTGGGGATAAGGAATAGATTTAAAATCGCCTTCAATTCAGCATTTCAGGACGTTCTTATCGAAGAAATCCTCTTCAAATTGGACTGAAGCATAGGGCATACGTTGTGTAGACGTTGGCGATTTTTTATAGGTAAAGCGATACGTCTTGAGATAATCGGCAGGTAATGTTTGTGGTTTTAGAATGCCTGTAAAGCTGGGACGTTATACCTCAACAGTGGTCGCTCAATTGCTCCGTAGAATCATTTTAAGGCTGCTCACTGAAGACCTGCTTGACAGGTTGAACTCGTTCATTGAAAATGTGCTCCATATCAGTTTTCTCCATTTTAAGGTTGAACTCGTTCATTGAAAATGTGCTCCATATCAGTTTTCTTTTAAGATTTCTTCACAAATATTTGACTCTTTTAAGGGTCTTCCACTCATTTTTTTTTCTTCCACCCCAGGTCTATGTTTTTTGTTCAGAAACTTGGTTGATACCTTTTGGCAGTACAAACAGTTCAGAAGTTATGACTGACTGCTCCAATTGATATCCTTAACTGCCGCAATAAATGGTACCATGGACAAGCTTTATAAAACCATATAAAAAGATAAAAGCGTTCAGAAGTATACAGACCCAGCTTCACAGACATCTTAAAACGAAAAAAAAAAAAACATCTGCCAGACCATCAAATCAAAAACAACGCATGCGCATCTCACTCTATTATCCCAATACCAACTAAATTCCACACCGCCTCCAGCAGCCTTTCGGGAGATCTTTTTTAATTAAGTTCCCTGGCGACTTTATTTCACTTCCACTTCTTAAGAAATTCAATCTCTTGTGGAAAACCACCGAAACCAAGTGTTTCGCTTCCATATTAACCGCAGAGTCAATTAGAGACACCTGCAACCACCCGAAGTCTCGCATACAAAGGCTATAGTCGTCAGTGGTTGCTGCACCTTAGGTATGAAAAAAAGGGAAAAACTTCTCAAAAAGGAGACCAAGACCAAGACCAACTAAAAATTAGTTTGTTGCCATATCTATGTCCCCGCGGCAGACGTCACCGTTCGTTCGATCAGTCGGTTTGGGGCCACTGCACTCTCCCTCCAACTAAGGCCAGGCGTTCATGTGCGAATAAACATAAAACATCAGCGAATGACTGGCGAGGAGAACAAGAAAAAAGGGCACCGTCCTGTTTCCCTGTGCTCCTTTCCTATACCCCCCACCAGTAAGTGCTCTCTTGTCGACGACTCAGACAATACAATAACAAAAAGAAGTCTTTAAACATTGCAAATGGGAGTGAAACTGTTTTGATGGGGTGTGAAGGTGGTGTTGCCCCACTGGATGGCGCTGTTGGTTCTATGCCCTCAGCGCTTATAAGGGCCAGATTCCGGGGGAAAACAGAAGCGCGCATCACACTAAGTAACTCATCTGAAGCGCGCAAAAGGTGATGAACTCTTTGTATCTAACTAAGGAGGACGATGAATGTGATTCGGTGGGAAGGAAGACACTGCGCTGGGCTTTGCATACAGAACGTGGAGTATTATGAAACCCATCAACAGGGCGACACACATCGACTTATGGTTTTGGAATTTTTATTTGACTTCAGTTTGTCGACCGGGACACAGAGAGTGAGGGTACACACAGCCGTTCCACTTCATATTCAGTTCAAGTGTCGTCTGCACTTTTGACACTGTTGACAGATATGTAGTCGTTGTTGTTGCTGCTGGCTTGCGCGCAATGTCGGTGTTGATGGTGATTCGTTGTGTGACTGTTGTTTTGTTTATCAGCGATGATGATGATGGAGACAGTTTTAAATAAAAGTTTATAATCCACACTCACACCAACCCAAACATACACACACACACACACCCACATACACATGTACTCAATCGAATAACTTGTATCTCTCAGATAAACCATCACAGTACACCGAATGAGTCTCGGGATCAACTATAAACAGGTTTGGATTTATGTTGAAAGCCAACAGCGTGCAACAGAGCTGGGTGTGTGTGTTTGTGTATGGTAGAGTCGTCGCGCTAAAGATGGCCTAGGATTCGTATTTCAGTTCGTTTTACATGGGAACTCCCCATGGGTGGAGTGGTGGCGATGGCGTGGCGGTGGCCCTGTTTATAGTTCTGATCATCCGTCGTCGTATAGTCGTCTGTGGGAAATGTTGAGAAATAACTTTGCAATGAGAACGATGAACAATGGCGCACCGCACGAAGAGCGGAGCGGGACAAATGGGCTAAATGCGCTTAGCGTGCAAATGAGGAAAAAAAAAAACTCCAACAAAGAAATGCTAAGGAGAGCAATAAATGATGGAATGGGGTGAAAGGTTAGCGGGCGAATTATGAGACAAGATTTTAAAATTTCTACTCAAATTGCGGGAAGAAACTTGAAGAGCATCAATAGGGAATGTAGGCTTTACGATGATGCTATGGACTATGGAAGAATGGTGTCATTTCAATAAGCGATGGGATTACTAAAGTCTTTTCAAGAACAATGATGATATCGGCACTCATGCTTGAAAGGTCAAAGTGGAGTATTACCTACACCGTAATGAATTACCTTACCTAGACACTAGCGAAACAATTAGCATCTGTCAATCCTTTCGCCTTCCCTGAAAACGAATGGCTGAAAAGGATTCTAATGTCCACGAAGTACCTATGTTTAGCATCTTCAGTGACAGCCAAGCGGCAATAAAAACCCTGGAATCCATTTCGTTCCATTCGAAATCGGCCCACGAATGCCGTCTGTCTCTGATTGAGATGGCAGAGCATTTAACCATTCACCTGATACCAAGGAACTGCAAGGCGGATGACCTTGCCAGACAGGGCACAACCCTTGATATTCTACTACAACCAGATCAAACTGGTTGCGATCAAGAAAGCAAAACGCAGATGGATAAATGGAACAACGTTCCAAATATCCAGCCAACTCTGTCCAAACTATAGCTAACAGCGCTCCAACTGCTTGACAATGCTGAGCAGATCTAACATCAGCACCATAATCGGTGTCCTTACAGGCAAAAAGGCTAGGACTCTTCAGCAGCGACTTCTGTAGAAGCTGCTTGGGCGAAGAAGAAGAGGAAAGTATTCCTCACCTTCTCTGCTCTTGTCCAGCTCTCTCCGACAAGAGAAAACTCTGTCTGGGAAACTATTTCATTGATAGTCTAGGTGAGCTGGCTAGTATCGATGTCTGAAACATGCTAAGCTGTGTATTCAGTTGCGATGGTTTAATTAGGCGAAAGAATATAGGGAAAGTCGACAAATCCATGTGGTACCACAGCGAACCTTTGTAAATGCGCACGCGCATCACTTACAGTCAATGCAACCTAACCTAACCTATCATCTCCCAAGAGTGCAAATACATCCGTGGGCCGAATATTTAAATTGGGAATTTATCCGTTTTTGAAATGAGAAATAAATTTGAGTTTGGAAATACGGCGCTATTTCACAGCACCCTACCAGTATTCACAAATGTTAGATATGGTCATGAACCTAGGACGAACAAAAGTGCCCCGAGTCAGAGCTATTTCGTTTCTAGAGGAAGAAAAGTAGGTAATGCAACGGCTTTAATATATATAAACATAGGGTTTCCCGTCGCTGGTTTAATCTCCCGTTGTCAGCAGAACAAACCAATTAATATAGGCAACGATAGCGAAAACTACAAACCAGCCGACGGCCCTCCCGTCGTACTTTTTAAAGCCGGCGAAGATGACTTGGTAAGTAACATTCACCAACTCATCAACAATATTTGGTCAGATGAAAGTAAGACTGAAGAATGGAACCTCAGCATCGTTTGCCGGATCCATAAATAAGGAGACCCTCTGAACTGTGCCCGCTACAGAGGCATAAATCTCATCAACATCGTCTACAAGATCCTATCTGCTGTAATACAACCAGGGACGATCAGGTCACTGAAACATTCGATAACAAAAAAAAAAAAGATTTAGGCAAGGCGACACACTTCATCAATTTCATTCTAGAGAGGGTTTTGCAAGACTCTCGAGCAAACACCAGAGGCACATGCTTCTATAAATGTGTGCTAGTAGTTAAGCATACGCCGACGGTGTTGACAACATTGGTCGGACTATGTAAACACTATATGATCACCCTGCTCAACAAAAAAAGGACAACGACGTTCATATCTGCACCTGGAATGTGAGAACATTAAACAGGAGATTTGCAAGCGAACAACTAGCGGAAGCCCTAAGCTACTACAAAGCAAAGATTACTGTCATCAAGGAAATACGAGTGAATGGGCCGGGCAAAAAGAGGATGAAAAACGGACCGTGCTATAGTGAGCAGAAAGAGCGACTATTCGGATGCAGATTTGTGCCAGACTTAGGCAAGAAGTCTTATGTTTCCAAGACATTAGCGAACGCATTGTTACAATAAGCATCAAGGCCAATTCGCCGTGTAATATGCGCCCACGACCCAAAGGAGGAAAAAGATGATAAAGCTAAAGATTGATTCTACGAGCTCCTTGAGAAAACCTATGAGCGACTACCGAAGTAAGATGTTAAAACCATGCTGGGAGGTTTTAACAGAAAGGTGGGAAGAGAAGCCATCTTTAGCAGTATTATCGGCAAACATAGCCTACACGAAAACACGTCTGATAACGGACTTAGGCAAATTGACTTCGCTACGAAACAAAATGCCACTATAGCCAGCACACGGTTCCCTCACCTCGATATCCATAATTGGACATGGCGGTCCCCAGATGAACGAACAGTCAACCAAATTGATCACATTGCTGTAGACAAGATGCACGCATCCAATAATAAGTGCAGCCAAGGTAAGAATGCGGATATCCACTACGCCACAACAATCCAGAAATACTGTGAAAAAATTTAATGTCGAAAGACTGCAATCGCAAGAGACCGCCAAGACCTTCACGCAATGCTTATCCCTTAACCTCTCGATTAACACCATGCCACCAACATCGAATGTCGAAGAACTATGGCAACGATGCCAACAAGCCATTAGATCAGCCGCAACTGATGTACTAGGTTTCTCGCGCCCACCAGCAAGAAACCCCTGGTTTGATGAGGAATGCCGATACATGCTCACAGCCAAGGACGAGGCCTATAAAGCTAAGCTGCATGTGAAGACGAGAGCTGCCGTTGAGCTCTATAGGCAGAGAAGAAGGGAAGAACACCGGCTTTTCAGAAAGAAGAAAGGTGAGAGGTGCCACTCCAGGAACGATGTTTGCAAGTTTTACCAAAATGTAAAACGTCAAAGCCAAGGATACAAGGCTCGAACAGAATTCTTTCGAAATGAACAAGGAAATATCGTTGTTGAGGCACAGTCGATGCTGAGGATATGAAAGAACCACTTCTACAGACTGTTAAACGGCGATGACGAACAACATTCTGCTGTCAGGCAGAACGGCCATTCAGAATTGGCAACGACAGCGAAAGCTGCCAACCACCCGACCTGAGTGAAGCGAGGATAGCAATATCTAAACTCAAGCTTAATAGGGCTGCCGTAAATGACGGCCGTCCTTGGTAAGTAACATCCACCGACTCATAAGCCGAGTCTGTTCGGGAGAAAGCAGGCCTGAAGAATGGAACCTCAGCATCGTTTGCCCGATCCACAAAACTGCGCCAACTACAAAGACATAAGCCTCCTCAACATCGCCTACAAGATTCTATCTGGCGTATTATTTGAAAGCCTGAAACCGTTTATCAACAACCTGATCGGCCCTTATCAGTGTGGTTTTAGGCCAGAAAAGTCCACAACCGATCAAATTTTCACCTTCGGCAGATACTGGGAAAAACCCAATAAGTCCAAATCGATACCCACCACCTATTCATCGATTGAAAAGCCACATACGACAGCATTCCTAGTGACGGTCTATACAGAGCCATGTCTAGTTTTGGTATACCGCCCAAACTCGTCCGTTTGTGTACGATGACGATGGAGAATTCTCGCTGCTCGGAAACGACCTCACCGACGCATTCGATACCAAAAAAAAAGGATTTAGGCAAGACAATGCGCTGTCATGTTCTTGAGAAGAGTGTGCAAAACTCAAGAGCCAACACCAGAGGCACAATTTTTCAAAAATCGATGCAACTACTAGCATACACCGAAGATATTAACATCATTGACAGGACTCAACGTGAAAATAAATACAGAGAACTGTACTGGTTACTCGGAAAATATTCGAAGCTTAACCTTGATAACGAGCTGCTATTATACCAAACAAGTGCAAAAGCCGGTCGGGACATACGGTACACAATTATGGGGTTGTACCAGTGAAACGAATCTATGCGTTCGAAAAACTTTTGAAATCAAAATGTTAAGATCATTTGTCAATGCGCCGTGGTATATAAGGAATGAAGATCTACGCAGAGATCTGGCTAGTCCTTAAGAAAAACATTTCAGAAAAAGGTTTGTTAACTTTTAGAACCCAATGTGGTGATCAATTTTATTTGGGAATACCCTACGAACACTTAGGTGGTCATTGTTTTTCGTTTTTAACGACATTTGCAAAACAACGGATAATTTTGAAAGTTGAATTGTTTTTTTTTTTCCTTTAATCCCATTTTTTAAGAAAATCTTTCTTCAGTCAATGATTTTGAAAGACCACGTATAAAATTTTGTTTCATTGTTTAAACATCCCTGGAAGTTTCCTTCAATTGAAAAAAAATTGTTGCGGTATCTTGATGCGTTCAAAAGCTATGATTTTTGCAACGAGAAAAGTCGTTTTGGACAACAGTGCGGCAGAGTTTCTTTTATGGAAAAAAATTGCTGATAAGCGAAAAATTAAAATCTATTGTGTGTATTTCCCAGGGAAAAAAAAACTCTTTAATTTAATAGTTCATTTTTAATAGGAGGAGATCTAAATTGTAGACATAAAGATTGGGGTTGCATACGAGCAAATTCCTGGGGAAATGTACTTTCTAGTCTATCTGTCACGTTGCCTATTTCTGTTTTGTTTCCACCTAGTCCTACATTCGTCCCAACTAGTTCTCGTGGAAGTCCGTCTGTCATCGATTTGTTTATAACAAATGTATCTAGTCTTGTGTCGCAGCCAATTTCCTTAATGGAACTCAGCTAAGACCATAATCCAGTTGTCTGTCAACTTCTTTTGTCGGGCGAGGAAAAAGTGCAATATTTCCAAAATATCAAAAATGCGAATTGGAAAAAATTTCGTACTGAAGTCAAAAGAAAACTTGAAAATATTCCTACCGATATCGAATCTTTAACAAATAAACAAGATGTCGATAATATTATTCAACAATTTTCGGATTTTGTACTCACTTCAGCAAATGTAAGTATTCCAAAAGTTGTGAAAAAAGATTATATACTTTTAAATTACCAGCTCATGTCTTGGAGCTTATTAGGGTAAGGAATATGCACAGGAAAAATTGGCAGAGATATCGGCAACCTATTTTCCAATCTCAAGTTAAACATCTTAACAAATTAATTAGTCAATTTATACAAGAACAACGAAACAAAGTATGGAATAATAAACTAAGTAGTCTAGATAAAGCTTCAAAGCCATTCTGGAATATAGTTAAGATTATAAAAAATAAAAACATGCAATTGCCTTGTCTTAAAAGTGGTTCAAATACCTATTTTACAGACAATGATAAAGCAAGGGTACTTGCTTTAAATTTTGCTAAAAACCATAATATATCTCAAAATTAAGGAGAAGCGAATACAAACGCATTAGTTGAAAATGCTTTACGGAATTTTAATGCAGTATTCCTTGAAACTCCAATAAATGAATTTGTTTCAGAAATAGGTACTCATTTTTTCTTAAACAATTTGCAGATTAAAAAAGCAGGGGGACTAGACCAAATAAAAAATATTTATTAAAAAAAATTGCCCAAAGTTGGAGTCAAATTTCTAACATTTATTATAAATGCGTGTTTAAAAATGCAATATTTTCCTAATGCGTGGAAAGAAGCGAAGGTAGTGCCAATACCAAAAGCTGGTAAGTCTCTTGATAGACCTGACAGTTATCGGCCAATAAGTTTATTAAGTGGTCTTAGTTAGATTTATGAAAAAGTACTAAAAGAAAAAATAATGAAAATTATCGATGAACACAAAATTTACCCAGACGAACAATTTGGTTTTAGGCGGAATCATAGTACTTCTCATCAGGTACTTAGAATATCGAATAGTATCAAAAGAAGTCGAGAAATAGGAAATTCAACAGGTATGATATTGCTTGATATCGAAAAAGCATTTGACTCCGTTTGGCATACTGGTCTTACATATAAAATGTTAAATTTTAATTTTCCACCATTTCTTTGTAAAATTGTTTAAAGTTTTTTGTCAAATCGTTGTTTTAAAGTGTATGTCAATAGTAGCGCGTCCGAAGTAAATTTAATTAGTGCTGGTGTACCTCAAGGCTCGGTTCTTGGACCAGTTTTGTACAATCTGTATACAGTGCACTCGCGAAAAGGTGAACTAATTCAAACCAAGGGTGTTCACGTTTGTGGATTGTTCACGTTTTGGAACAGTGAAATTTTGGAGATAATATTGTTATAACCTGTGGAGCAAACGATTGATGAAACCAATCCTTGAAAATTATAGATGTCATCCAGGCCGTTTTTGAGCTTTTATAATCTGTAGGGCAGTTAAAATTTTTAAAGCATCGAGGTTTCTTAGCTTTTCCAATTATCAACACAGCTTTAATCTATGCGATCCTGATGCGTTTGCACAACACAAGAACGTGATTCGCGTCTTTTCTGTTTTTACGCCCGGAGCAGATTTTTCCGACGATGACACATAAGTTTTTTCTGGCAAAAGTTTCCAGAATAAACCAGATTCATCAGCATTATACAACTGATCATTGCACAATCCCAATTCGTCAATTTTTGATTTCAGCTTTAATTTAAATGGATCCACCAATTCAGTCTGCGATGACAATTTTTCTCCAGATATTTTGAGAAGGCGAACACCGTACCTTTTTTTAATTTTTTTTAAAACGCTGCAGCCACCCATCACTGGCGTTGAATCCACTTTCGTTCTCTTTGATTTTTGAGTACAATTCCTTAGCCTTTTCCTTAAGCATTAATCCACTTGCAGGGAAGTTTTTCTTTCGCATTCGGTTGAACCAACCGTAGAGGCATTTTTCCATTTTGGGTAACTCTGACGTCCTCATCGTTTTTCTTACTCCTGGTCCAGAAAATGTATTGTTGACGCACTTTAAGATTTTCTCTTCTTTCTTACGTATTCCGCATATTGTGGATTTAGCAACATTGTATTGCTTAGCCAAACTCGTCACATTGGCGCCCTTTTTCAATTTAATCAAAATCTCCGCCTTTTCATTTAATTTTAAAAACTTTACTTTTTTCGTACTCATTTTTCCAACGTCCAGCGCGAGACCAAAACATCAATTGACATACATCAAACAATGTTTGACGAAAATCCACTTGAATTTTTTTACTTTTTGTAAACGCAAATATAATACATTTTTTTGTTCACCTTTTAGAGCCTTCAGACTTTGTTCACCTTTTAAAGTAGTCAATGTAAAAAAAATATTGTTCACATTAAGCGGTGTTCACATTATGCGGAGTTCACCGTTTCGCGAGTTCACTGTACGTCTGATTTTCCAAATTTACCTGAATGCGAATCAGCAATTTATGCTGATGACACAGCAATATTTTCATCGCATCAATTTGGTTTTAACATTGAGACCAATTTAAAAAATGCAGCTGAAATATTGAACGAATATTACACAAAATGGAAAATTTAATTAAATATCGGAAAAATGCAAGCTATCTTTTTTACTAGAAAAAGAAAGCCTTGCTTTCTTCCGGCTAACCAGCTAGCAATTAACGGACACCAAATAACATGGGCTTCTTCTGTTAAGTATTTGGGCATACACCTTGACTCAAGATTAACATTTAAAGAGCACAATGCCCAAACACTTAATAAAATCAATATTGCTATAAAGATGCTTTATCCCTTTATAAATCGAAAATCAAAACTGTCAAATGATAATAAAATAATTTTACACAAAGTTATTTTCCAAGCTATTTTTCTGTACGGGTGTCAAGTTTGGGGTAGTTGTGCTGAATGTCACATCAAAAAATTACAAATATCCCAAAATAAAATTTTAAAAATGATGTTGAATCTCCCCTGGCATCACTCAACTTCGGACCTACATATAAGAGCAAATGTTGAATTGATCTCTAATAGTGCCTTACTATTGCGATAAAACCTCTTTAGGTGATTTTTACTCCCACTGGAAAAAAAAAATATTTTTGTTTAGCAATCAAGTCTCTACCCCTTCAAGGTTAATTGTTCATCCAAAATCATGCCCTAGCTATAAATTTCATAATTTCACATGTAATACATAAATAAATTTGTCAACAAACTTTAAGTTCACATTTAACATCAATAAAAAAAATTTTTTTTTTTTTTTGAGTTTTCACAAGAAAAAGTATTTAGGTATCCGAATACGAAACGAATTTCCTCTTCAAAGTGATGAAACAAATTTTCCGATTTCCCATTTCACACATCAGCTCTAAATCTTGTTCTCACAATGCCCCCCTTTATGATCATAAATTTCAGCTTTCTTTTGATTTGTTCATTAAGGTGACATATACGTCTACACAAAGATGTCTCAGTTTCAGGCACTCAGCGCGCAACCTACGCCAAAGGCTGCTTTTCATTTGTGAAGAAAATATGCATCTCCAGAAAAGCCGTAAGATGCTAATCTATACTGGGCGCACTACATTCCTTTAATATACAAAGGCCGCCTTTTCATGTGCGCCAGCCGCTTTAAGTGAACCTCCCTCCATACCGCTCTGGCACAACATCACCATCGACTGGAATAGGAATACGAAATAGCTTGACCCCAATTTGGTTCTTCAAAATCGGCACACATAGCTGAGCTATACACTGGAGAGGCCATGTTTAGGAGAGGGGTAGCTGTATGGGGGGGGGGAGATTCAGTTCGCGCAAAAATAGTTAAAAACTTGTAGGTAGGTTGGTGGATAGGTAGATATGTATATCGTGTACCACCATTGAAGAGACAAATGTCTGGTGGTGTCCGACTTTGCTTTGATGACGGCACACACTCTGCTGGACCACCACATTGGTCGTCTGCGTGCTGGTTTTTTTTGTTTCTGTTTTTGTGTGTTTTTTTCTGCACACAAAGTTGATGATGATAGAAACCGTCATAGAGAAGCACATCAGACCTAGCCATCACTTTCTGTGCGGCGCTGATGTAAGCCAATATAACGGTAACAGAATTTGTTTTCTTTTCGTTTGTCTTGTGTAAGACGACCTAGGCACACCGAAATGGAATCGAAAGTTAAAAATAAAAAAAAAGTTCCTTCTTATCTGTTGCCACAAGAAAGGGGTTGTTTGTGCTGGTGGAGGAGATCTAAGAACTACACAAACTAGGCTAATGACACCCGCTTTCCGGTAGTATGGGATAGTCTTACAGGGTGAAAATTTTCAACTATCTAAGCGCAATTAGGGACGTTCTTAATCTAGAAATGCGTATTCATTTCTTCCCCCCCAGAACCCAACGCTTGTGTAGGGTGTTGTCAGGCTAATTAACCCTTGACAAGTGAGTGAAACTCGTAAAAATTAAAAAAAAAAAAACTTATTTCGCACATTATAGGCCTGAGATATAGTACATCTGACAATGGAATGAGGTAGCTGAACTCTAGGATGTTGGTTGATGTTGGGTGTTCTAGTTATAGAACACTGTTGGTGGTGGCAAGCACCAACCATTACAATAACAACAGCAAACAGTATACAGCAACTATATACAAGAGAAGTCAATTAGTTAAGTGATTGACCCCCAGCAAGTCGGCAGACAGCAGCAACAAGGAAGACGAAGAAGAAGAAGCAACAGCCCACCAGAAGCCCTCAACAAGCGTCCAACAGTAGAGCGCACACAGCAACCACACAAAGGGACGTATAAATGGGCTCGGGTTGGGTTTCTTTTTTACGATTTTTTTTTTATAAATATTACCGCTGTGGCAGCCGAGCGGATCTTGGTGTGTAATTATTAAACGAGCGAACGGACGAAAATTTATTATTTAGATACCTATGGGAATATTTAAATTATAGTGGTGATGCGAACTTACTGAGCCGATGGAATCAAGGAACCATAAGATCGTGACACTTACCTGAAAAAAAAGAGGAAATGGTTAGATTGGTGTTGTTAAAATTGTAGTCTGTATTAAGAAAATTAAATAAAAAATGGCAAAAATATTTATATTAAGTTCTTTTAAAAAAAACAAACAAAAAACATATGGTGGGCTACAATCCGCTGTGCGGATCTTTTGATATCCTATCCCATCACATCTTTAAAATTAAAATCCCTAAAATGTGGGCTTATTGGCAATGAAATATAGAACATAACAGTGTCACAACATATTGTTCAGACAGTTTATCAAAATCTTGTATGGTTCGTCGGAAAAGAACGTCTTTCTCGTATGGCGTAGGGTAGGAAAACGCGTGGGTGTTGATATTATCATAGCCAACGATTTGGCATTAAACTTTTTTTTTTTTTTGAATACTTTAAAATTTGACCGAAAAACGATCGTTTACAGAAAACGCCCCCAAAAAGTGGGCGCGGCAAAAAACTTTTTCAAAAATCTTTACCATTTCGCCAAAAAGAACGTTTTTGTTAAAAGTGGGAGTGACAGTGGGTAGATTTCAAAAAAAAAATTACACTTCTTCGTCGGATAGAGAGTCTATATAACAGGTGGTTTTTTTTTAGAGTTTGGTTTTTCGAATAGAGATAAAATTGTAGTCAAATCGGGCAACTCTAATGTCATTTATGCAAAGTTTGGTTTGCCATTTCATCATGAACAGGTTGGCAAATGAACAACGCTTGCAAATAATCGTCCATCAGAGCAATTAATTCGGTTAACCATGGATCGTTTTCACACTACGTTTACTATGTCAGCATCCGCTGAGAGGTCGAACAGTGTGCACCGAAGAAACAATTGCCGCTGTAGAGCAAAGTGTTGAAGAGGACCCGAATGAATCGATTCGTGCACAGCAATTTTAGCTTTGTCCATCAATTTTATGGAAGATTTTGCGCAAAGATCTTGGTTTACGACCTTACAAGATCCAGCAGCCGCGAAAATGAGCTTGATATCGATGCTGATTTTCGTCGCCAAATTTTGTTCAGTTTGTTAGCTAAAGCAAAGGAGTTTTCAGAGGAGTATAATGTTGCGAACACCAGAGCATACGGAGTACACCATAAATCTTTCCGACGGCGGCGTTGATATGCATATTCCAGGAGAGAGTATATTATTGAAAAGCATACTAAGATTTATTGCCTCGATGGATTTAGAAAAAGACCATTAGATGCTGACCAGGGCGAGATTTCTTCAAGATCTTTATTGATTGTAAGAGCGCAATCTTCGATAAGTCCAAGTGGACAGCTTTTGTAGAGTTGCACATCATCTGCATACATTTGGATTGAGGAACCTGAAATCTTATTTGGAAGTTCATTTATACCGGGTGATCCAAGTAGAGATACTTTTTTCAATAGCCTTTTTTTGACAGATCACGTGTGAGTCGTGTCATGCTGTCATGTTATTTTTGTTTAGTATTGTTTGGCATTTCATAATGGAAAGACTTACGCGTGAACAACGTTTACAAATTGTTCAACTTTATTATGAAAATTCACGTTCTGTGAGGAATGTGTTTCGTGCACTTCGCTCAACTAATGGTCAACATAATCGGCCTACTGAGCGTACTATTCGCAACACCATCACCCATTTTGAGACCCAGCATTCATTATTGGATAATATTCGACCGAATAGACCACGTCCAGCACGCTGTGAAGAAAATATAGCGGCCGTAGCTGAGAGTGTACACGAAGACCGTAGAGAGTCGATTCGGCGCCGTTCGCAGCAACTCGGACTGACGTATGGAACGACTTGGCGCATTTTACGTCAAGATCTTAAATTGAAAGCGTATAAAATACAGCTTGTGCAACAACTGAAGCCGCTCGACCTTCCCAAGCGACTCGCTTCGCTCTATGGGCTCTTGAAAAGTTCCAAGAAGATCCGACGTTTTCGAATCTCAGAGTCGCTAGCTGAGTCGATAAAGCCATGTCTGTCTGTCCGTCCGTCCGTCTGTGTGTCACCGATTTTTGGGCCTTAAATTTTGAGCTAGAGTTTTAAATTTTTTGTATACAGACTCTCTATCCGACGAAGCAGAACAAGTGTAAACATTTTTGAAATCCGCCCACTGCCACGCCCTCTTTTTATAAAAACATAGTTTTAGGCCAAACTGTTCGAATTTTTGAAAAAGTGTCTGAACAACATATTTAGACAATCTTTATATCCATATTTCGTCTATACAAAGTTTTTTGACACGCAAACTTTTTGGGGGTGTTTTCCGTAAAAAAAAAAAAAAAATTTGGTAAAGTTTTAAACATTTCGAAAAAAAATGTTATGCAAAATAATTGGTTTTGATAATATAAACATTTCTTCCATATATCATTTTTACCCACGCCCACTTTTTGGAGGAGTTTTCATACAAAAACCCTACGCCAAACCATATGCAGGTAGAAAAACGTAGTTTTTGGTCGAACCATAAAAGTTTTTGATAAACTGTCTGAACAATATGTTGCGACAATTTCAATTTTTATATTTCTTTGTCATAAAGCCCACATCTAAGGGATATTCATTTTAAGGATGGGATGGGATAGGGTATAAAACGATTCACACAGTGGATTGTATCCTTCTCATATCTTTATAATATACGAAAGGTTTTCAAAAGAAGTAGGATCACTTCTGTGGGTAGGTATCACTTCTGTGGGTAGGTATCATTTCCTGTGGGTAGAACTGCTTGTTTTCTCTTAATGTGGAGTATTAGATCTTAAAATTCCCAACAAACCGGCTTTGTTCCATGACCTCTGATTATAACTTGCTTAAACCAGAAACAAGATTACAGATACATCCCACATGTAGGTACCTACCCTGAAAACTGAGAAAATGCTTCAAAAGTTCAAAGACCATTCGTAGTCGACGGCAATGTCCGGATTTGTGATTAATGTCATAAATTCAGTTTCAGCTTTCGTGACTGGTTTTCCCAGTTGTTTTACATTTCCAGTGCGAATCCACTATTACCTGGAAAATTCTTCTTCAGTTAAATTAACCAAACGGCAGCACACATACCGACACTTAAGTGTTTTTTATATGCACCACCGAAGAGCATATGCAATTGGTAAGGCTAACAGGGTAAATGTAGAGAAAAAAAACCCAGCCGAGGTGCCTCATCATGGTAGCGCGTTGAATTAATTTTCTTTTCCACCCTTCTTCGTGCATCCAAATTCATTCGAATCCCAACTGAATACATCCTACACCCTACGGTGCGCCAGCCAGCCCCGAAGTAGACTTTATTTAGTTTCAACTTTTGTTTTTTTTTTTTGCATTCTAGTTTCCATTTCTCGTACTTTTGTGAATAATCGAATGCATGTATATCCAGAGTACGCGCACATCCTCTGCCATCCCTTGCTGGATAACCTGAATTTTCTCTATTATCTGAAAATCGTACTTTGCGCAGCAAGGGTGGATTGTATACCCTCTATCGTTCCAAATGTGTGTGTGTGTGTTGAGATGAGTGTGTATCTGAATGATGGGGGTTTCGAATTAAATGTGGAAAATGTAGAAGGACAAAACGGGGGAAATGAAATAAAATGTAATTTCACTCCGTCTGGATTTGAAATTACCAACGGCGAACGCGTAACCAGGGAAAGGGATAGGTGACGAACGAGCAAAATACATGCATCCAGCTGACGCAGTATAATTTTTTTGTGTATCTTCTAGCATTCCATGTAAATGATAACTGTAGGATCGAGACTGTGCGCGTATCACTTGAAATCTACTGGATGGATTTTATGAAAGTTGTCAAACTTTTGATACGAAATCGAGTTTTAGAGCTTTTTGAATAGAACCCCAATTTGGAATAGAAGTATCGGGTTTTTCAACAGGGACGCTACAAAAGTTGAGCGACAGGGACAGCAAACGACGCCATATTTCTTGCCGCTCTTTCGACATTTCTCTTCAGTAAGGTTTACCATTTCATGATAGAAAGATATACGATCCAACAAAGAGTCGAAATTATTGAAATTTACAATCGAAATTCGGAGTCAGTGGCCTCAACGTTAAGAGCGCTACGTTCAACTTATGGTCGTCATAATCGTCATAGCAGATCAACAATTGAGCGTCTGGTGGAAAAAATTGAATCCACAGGCACAGTACAAAACGTTCCCGTGACAGTGAGACAAAGAAGTGCCCGTAGTGTCGAGAATATTGCTGCCGCTGAGGCTTCAGTTGAAGAAAAAGCCAAAATGTGTCTCTCACACGTCGTTCTCAAGCGGTATGCATCTCTGTGACGTCGTTGTGGCGAATTTTGCGAAAAGATCTTGGCCTACATCCTTACAAGATTATATTGACGCACGAACTGAAACCGCTTTATCACCAGAAGCATCGTATGTTCGTGAATTGGGCTGAGCAACATTTTGAAAATGATTCGGATTTTCATCGAAAAATCATCTTCAGCGATGAGGTTCATTTCTGGCTGAATGGCTTCGGCAATAAACAAAACTTGCGGTA
Organism: Rhingia rostrata; assembly: GCA_949824845.1. Taxonomy (NCBI): domain Eukaryota; kingdom Metazoa; phylum Arthropoda; class Insecta; order Diptera; family Syrphidae; genus Rhingia; species Rhingia rostrata. The sequence continues at coordinate 40,422,447 of OX463757.1, forward strand.
TTGGTCAGCCAGCAATCCACACGTACTCCATGCGTCATCATTGCATCCCGAACAAATTACTGTTTGGTGTGGTTTATGGGCCTACGGCGTCATTGGGCCGTACTTCTTCCGTGATGATCAAGACCGGCACGTTACTGTGAATGGAAATCGCTACCGTTCATTGATAACCGAATATTTTTGGCCCCAATTGGATAATATGGACTTGGAGGACATGTGGTTCCAACAGGTAGGCGCCACAAGCCACACAGCTAATGCCACAATAAATTTATTGGAAACCGAATTTGGAGAACGTGTTATCCCACGAAATGGTCCATTCGCTTGGCCGCCTCGGTCGTGCGATTTGACGCCGTTAGAAGATTTCCTGTGGTTCTACGTCAAGTCTATGGTCTATGCCAACAAGCCAGCGACGATTGATGAACTTCATACGAATATCGAAAGTGAAATTGCAGCAGTATCGGCCGATTTATGTTTAAAATGCGAAAATTGGGTTCAGCGTCTGGACTTCTGCAAGCGTGCCCGTGGTGGCCATGCAAAAGAGATCGAGTTCCATACATAATGGCATCGAACGTACTTTCACAGGAATAAAGAATTTCATTGATATCCAAAACCGTTTTTGTTTCATTTAAAAAAAAATTTTTGTACCGCTCTCATTGAAAAACCCTTTACAACTTGTAAGAAACTCCAATTAAGGAGGAAAAAATATTTTAAGGGATGATATTAGTGGATAATAAGCAAAAAAGCAAAGAAAATGTTAAGCACTTTTGAAAGAAGATTTCTTCGTTATAGATTCGGGGGCCAAATTCCGCAAGCGTGAGTTTAATGCCTGTGTAGACAATTCACAAAACGCACATTCACTACCTGTGTACACCAATAGCAGTTTGTGCTATTCCGCCACATGCTTAAAGTTTGAGTGTGGGCTAAATGAATAATTTTTGTCAGCAGAGTGAACTGGGGCTCTATAACATAAAACCAAAGATCTTAAAGTCATACATACAAGATCTTCAAGTCTCATGAAGAATTGAGAGCGAAAAACCGAAACGTTTGCTCACCACCTTCATGGTACAGGCAGGAGGCGGTGTGCTGCAGTACGCACACATGAGAAACAAGATCCAAACTGTGCCAGCACGACCCACCATATTAAAAATTTTCTTCCATGCAGTGCGTCATCTGTAGGACTTTATAAACTTTGATAAAACGCACCTAGAGGCAAGTAAACGACACAGAAGTAAACGATAGTCACGACAAAGTGCGATTGTGTAGAACAAGAAATATTGATAACTCCACAACGACAACAAAATGTCAGTCGTAAGAAATTACGAGTATCGTAAAAACTTGTACGATACTCGTTTTATGCAATCGAATTTCAACGAGAACGAAGTGATTTCAACGATAGTATTCAGCCCAAACGAGGTATCCTACGGAGCGGAAAGTTCTCCGATTTTGTACGATTCGGAGGATTTGAGCTTCGAGATATTTTTTTCGAAAAGCTGTTCGAAGTATTTCTGCGACATTTTGTAACGCAGCGCGGAGAATTCCGTTGAAATGCGTTCAGATGCATTTTCGGGCAATATTTGACAGCTGAGTGTAATTATTTTTCCGATTTCGTCCGACACAAATTTTTCGGGGAATTTATTTACGAATTGTAGCAAAGTGAGTTTTTCCGATGGCATATACAGCGAATTGAATTTGAACCTTCGGCGAACTATGCGTTGCGAAAAATTATCCGCTGCGACGGATACCTCGGCAGATTATAAAATATGGCCCCTGGATTCGTTTTCATTTCACCGTGGTGTACAATATTTTCGGTTCATCCATCTTTTCACAGCCGAAAAGAGTGTGGATACATTTTTTTTCAGAAAACTGCCATAAAAACTCAATTGCAGGCCTGGGGAATCGAAGCAACATAGTGTACACAAACTCAACGAACCATTCGATATCAACGACAGCGAAAACTGCCAACCAACCGATCTGAGTGAGGTGAGATTAGCAATATCTAAACTCAGGCTTAATAAGGCTGATGCCCTTTCCGCTGAGCTTCATAAAGCCGGCGGTTATGACTTGGTAAGTAATGTCCAAAAACTCAAATGCAAAATCTGGTCGGATAAAAGTACGCCGGAAGAATGGAACCTCAGCATCGTTTGCCCGATCCACAAAAATGGAGACCCATTGAACTGCATACACTACAGAGGCATAAGTCTTCTCAACATCGCCTACAAGATCCTATCTGCCGTCATTGAAACCGTTTATCAACAACCTGATCGGCCCTTATCGGTTTAGGCCAGGAAAGTCCACAACTGATCAAATCTCCACTCTTCGGCAAATCCTGGAAACAAACCCATGAAGTCCAAACCGTTACCCAACACCTATTCGTCGATTTCAAAGCCGCATCCGACAGCATTTATAGAGACGAACTATACAGAGCCATGTCTAGTTTTGGTATACCGCCCAAACTCGTCCGTTTGTGTAGGATGACGATGGAGAATTCTCGCTGCTCCATCAGGGTCGGAAACGACCTCACCCACACATTCGATACAAAAAAAGGATTTAGGTAAGACGATGTGCTGTCATGCGACTTCTTCAATGTGATTCTTGAGAGGTTGTGCCAAATTCTCTAGCCAAAACCAGAGGCACAATTTTGTTAAAATCGGTACAACTAGGCCGAAGATATTTACGTCATTGAACGGACTCGACTTGATGTCATAGCCACGTTTGCTAGTACAGAGAAGGAAGCGGCCAAAATGAGATTTAGCAGTAAATGATGGTAAGACTAAGTTTATGCTGTCAACACGAAAGGACACACAACATCAACGAATTAGACAGAACCTCACCATTGACAGATATAACTTTCGAGTTAGTACAAGACTTTGTCTACCTCGGATCCGCTATTAATTCTGAAAACAACATCTCGTCAGAAATTAAACGAAGAATTACTCTTGCCAACCGCTGTATCTTCGGGCTAAGAAGGCAAATCAGTAGTAAAGCCCTCACTCGAACTACTAAGGAGATCCTATACAAGACCCTGATCATCCCACTCCTGCTCTACGGCGCTGAAACATGGACCATCTCAAAAGCGGATGAAGAAATCTTTAGTCCATTTGAGAGGAAATTTCTTCGAAAAATCTTTGGTACCGTTTGCGTTAACGGGCTATAGAGACGAAGATTCAACCAATAACTATACGAGCTGTACAGCAATATGCCCCTGGTGAAAAAAAAACTCCACATTGGACGTTTAAGATGGCTAGGACATGGACAACAATACTCCGGCAGATTTTTCTATTCCCAGACAGACGTCGGTGGCGCGAACAAGTAGAAGCCGACCTCAGCCAACTTGGAGTGCGCAATTATAGGCAGATAGCTAACGACCGGGCTGATTGGAGAAACATGTTGGTCGAGGACCAGGGTCATTCCGGGCTGTAGTGCCACTTAAGTAAGTATGTTAGCCCTGTGATCACACTCATTGAAGTGCACCTGAGGTTCAACACTGGTGACACCTAACAAACCAGCTCGGTACTAACTAACCGCGTCTCACTTTGCCGACCGTAAAAGGATTGTAGCACCGTCGGATAACATCACCACTCACCTTCATTCTGGCCAAATAAGCCTTTTGGATTTCCAGCGATTCTGTCATAGACAACATCTTCGTTCCTCCAGGTCGATCGACTAGTGGTGTCGCCGAAGTTTTTAACCAGGTTTTGGCCTTTTCACTTGATGGGAAGTTGTTTTCGCGAAATTTATCCACATCGTTGCGCCAATTAAGTTCTTCGCAGACTTTTTGATAAAAAGCTTTCAAACCTTCTCCCTTATCGGGAAGTTTTTCGAGAATGTGTCTGGGAGGAAAATAATGCAAACGAGGTCAACTTGGCCTGAGGTGGTAGCTTACTTACTTTTTGGACAAGAGCATCGCTTTGCGGTCTTTGATCTCGTTGAGCTGGGTGCGATGCAGTTTTGCGACATTCCGTTTGTAGCGTTGGCATTTTAGCGTAGGCAAGACATCCGGTTTTATGTTTGATTGAGGTCTTGGGGTCATTTTATAAAAATTGTAATCGTTCTAGAAATATGTTTCACAAATGTTTGACTTTTTTTTCAAACTGCGCGGCGTAGGGTACTATTCGGTTTTGCATATTTGCAAAGTACTTCAAGTTTCATATCAGTGGATGGGAGTAGAATATATTTAATGAAAAAAAAAAAAAACGGTTCCATGGAGTAGGATATTTTACGTGGAAGCAATTTTACCCTCCTTGTGTGCAATCGTTTCGGTGCGGTCGTATGCTCCTTAAATGACTTGAATACGAAAACTTCTACGAATACGCTACGAATGGGGTATTCCAAAATAAAGCGGAAGTAAACAGAAAAAGAACCACAGAACCTGAACGGAAAATACCAGCCAACAATCAGACCCCGTTACTCACAAAAAAAATCCTATCCCCATTCCCCACACAAAAAAAGGGACTAAAATACCTAAAACCAACACAAAAATGCGATTTCGGGAGTTTTGCACACTTTTGTGAGGGCAGTAGTGTTTAAGGGGTGGTTTAGGGGGTTCAAATCGTCTTCCGGCAGCAGTAACTGTTAGTGGATATATGTAATGTACGTCTCTCTATAAGTGGTAAAGGGTGAAGCTGAAGCTGAAGCTGTGTTTGCTTACCCAAAGTACTCTCTAGCGCAACATGATTTTATTTCTCAGGTTTTAGTTTTTTTTTTCCTTTCTCTGTTGTTGTCGGATGCCAATGAAATATGTAGACAAGTGATTTGAAATTGTAACGATTTTTCATTGTGATTTATTTTTGCAAACAACAAAAAGCACCCTCACACAAATGTATAGGTACACCCAGTGCGGGAAGAGCAAATAAATGCACTGACACATACAAAATTTAGTCCGTAATGAGAAAATTTTTGTACTTAAGGATGTGTGTACAAATAATGGTTGAAGATATTTTACAAATGGCTTCAGCAGGTTCCCAGCTGAATAGATCTTTCGAAACCTGTACTGTCGATCGCGGATGGACAGAATTCTTTTGTAGGTGATCCACACCTACATAGAGGCTGTTTTATTATTTTTTTTTGTTTAATTAACTTTAAAAAGCTGGAAAAAAATCAATAGATCTTCACTTTGAGGCAACTTGTTACTTTTTTTAAGAAAATCGGTTCAACTCAAGCATTTGCTTCAGGTGGTGCTTTTTCAGTGATGTAGGAATATCTCCATACCCAGAACAAGGACCTCTGCTACTCAGCACTAGACATCCATATGCAGCGTTTTCTAGAAGAATCTTCGCTATCCATATACCAGCACGCCTACCTCAAGGGCAGATCAACGGAAACAGCTCCCCACGATTTAGTGCGGAAAATCGAAAAATCCTTACACTATAAGCAATACACTCTAGCCCATGTTTTGATATAAGAGGAGCTTTCAAACAAGTCCTCACTGCAGCTATTTTTGTATCTCTGATCGAGCTAGGTATAGAGGAATCTATGAATGAAAAGGCTCAATGCATGGAACAAGAATTATCCAGGCAACACCGGGAAAAAGCCACTTAACCAAATTTGCCCATAGAAGAACGCCACAGGGCGGCGTCATCTCTCCACTACTCTAACTTATGGTATCGAACAAAATTTTATTTAAATTAGACGAGGAACGTATCAAAGTTGTCGCATATGTTAATGACGTGGTGTCAAGAAAATTCACCTCCGTGATAAGTGAATTCATGGGTGCTGCTCTAGACAAAGCTAGCACCTGGGCTGCGAGTTGTGGCGTCCGCAAAAAAACCGAACAAAAAGGAATTTGTGCTATTCGCCACCAAAACCAATATACCTGACTTCACCCTCCCCCGTCTTAATAGCCAACCAATCTCACCAGCGCTAGGTATTTTGGTATCATGCTTGACCCCAAACTTAACTGGAAACACAACATCGAACATAGAGTAAGGAAGGCGAGTGTTGCCTTCTGTGTTGCAAAACCTTTGGAAAGAAGTGGTGACTTCAACCAAAGATGACCTTGTGGATGTACACAGCAGTGGTACGCCCAATTCTCACATACGGCTCACTAGTATGGTGGCCGCATTGAGTAAAGGCTACAACCTCACAAAACTAAAAAGGCTGGATAGAACAGCCAGTATAGGCACCAGAACCGCGCTGAGATCGGCGCCAACGGATGCCTTTACTGTGGCTATTGCACCTCTTGCCTGTCGACCTACACATTTAAGATACCGTTTGATGCAGCTCAGTAAGACGCCAGGAGTCAAAATGCTGGAATGCAAGGCTGTATGGTCGCAGTAATATCCTGGACTCGACAAACGATGTGGTCACGTTTCCAACAGACTACTAAACACCTATACTAAGCTTCAAAAGAGGCTTCCACGTAAGATTTCCTATCAGTGCTCTGTGAAAGAGAAACGAAGTAGTAAAAGATTTCGACACGGTCGTCTACACCGACGAATATAAGATGAACTGTGGTGTGGGGTTCGGAATCTACCCGCAATCACTGAAAATATCAGCATCATACCGCCTACTGGTACTACTGGCACACAGTAAAAGCAAAATACTGCTATTCGCATAGATAGCCAAGGGGCTATAAAGGCCATCAACTCGGCTACCATATCCTCCAAACTGGTACAGGAATGCCGAAACGAACTTGGCCACCTTGGCGAACGCTTCAGGGTCACACTTCTTTGGGTTCCAGGGCATAGTGACATTGAAGGCAACGAGCGTGTGGACGAGCTGGCCATGCACGGCTCAGCTCTTCACGGGTCACTTGCGGCAAGTATCCCGCTAGGTGCGGTTAAGGGACAAATACACTCATAATTCCTAAATGGAGAAGGTCAACAAATTTCGTCATATCGAGGTTGATATGGCCCTCCTACAACAAAACCAGAACAATCGATCTGCTATATAGAGCCCGCCCAGATATCGCAAGAATTACGGAGATAGTCACGGGGCACTGGCCGATTGGAGACCATGCGGCCAAACTAGGGATCCCATACCAAAATGATAGAGAAACCCTCTCCTATTTCATCTGCAGATGCCTAGCACTAGCAAGAGCCAGATTGCGTGTGTTAGACCAACCATTTTTCGACAACCTTAGCGACATCTCGGGTAAAAGGATACAAAATCGTATCCGTTTTCTAAACTTCACAGGCTGGATCTAGATACCGCGTGTATCACATCCAAAACAATAAAAAGGGCACAAAATTGCTTCTTGGGTTCATGCCGAACCGCCACTTCTACCTACCTCTACCTATACCTAACCTAAAGCAAACAGTAAATGCCCTGCAGATTAACCTTCCATGGTAGTTTTCAGCCAAGACTTCCCTGAAAAATCTTCAGTCACTTTTGCATTGACAGGCAATGGAGGCGAAAGACAGAAGGCATACGCAGACAGCAAGAAACGCACAAGTAGAAACCTTAAGAAGAAAACTTAAGATTCGGATTTGGAGGCAGAAAGCTAATGAACAGGCTAGATAGGTTCATCTTGTTTGCGTTCTTAGCGCCACTTTTTATATCCTATCCCATAGCGGTATATTAGTTTTGACATTAAGTTTGTCACGTATATGGATCGGCTCATAATCGCTAGCTGAGTCTGTCCGACCACAGACAGACAGAGACAAACAGAGGGTCTGTTTGTCACCGATTTTTGGGCTTTACATTTTTAGCTAGATTGGTAAAACTTGGTATACAGACTCTCTATCCGACGAAGCAGAACAATTGTGAAAATTTACAAAATCCACGCACTGCCACGCCCACTTTGTTTTTGGCTAAACGATAGAAAATTTGGGAAAATTTTCTGAACAGAATAGTTACACAACCCCAATACCCATATTTTGTGCATACATCATAGTTTGATACGCCCACTTTTTGAAGGCTTTTTCATTAAAAAAAAAAACATTTTTGGTAAAATTTTTATAAGTTTTTTAATGAAAACTTTTTGTACACCCTACCCCGTATCATATGCAGGAGACAAGTGTTTTTCGTGGTTCTGCAATGATTTTCTTCCTTTCGACATGATTCTGTGTGGATCTCTTGACGATAGTCAAAGTCTTGAACACAAATTCCAAACAAAATCCTGAAAATCGTTGCAGATCCACTTCTTAATTATTTAGTACAGTCTCTGCCGGAGACACTGCACCATTCCATCCTCTACGATTCCGGGCACGTTGTTTCCAGTTGTCCAGACCAAGCACTCTGGCACCCGCGATGGATTTGTCTTTGAAACGTAGGTTCAGTCTTCCATTCGCTCTCGAACCTGGGGGCTGGGATTCGGAGAGTCCCTTAGCTGGAGCATTATTGTAAATTCGCACGATGCGTCCGAGCCAATGTAGTTGGCTTTTTGTACTACACGCACATCTAGGTACAGCTCATAGAGTTCGCGGTTGTGTCCAAAAATCCTTCTTGCTTATCGTCCAGCACTGCGTAGAGCACACAGTCCTTCGAGTTAGTTGTTGTTTAGTTGTTTTCCCAAACCGAAGTGCGGTTGTTTCCAAAAATCCTTCTTGCTTATCGTCCAGCACTCGGCGCCATAAAGCAGAACTGGCAGGGTAAGGCTTTTGTAGAGCACACAGTCCTTCGAGTTAGTTGTTGTTTAGTTGTTTTCCCAAACCGAAGTGCCAACGGTTTCCTAAGGCAATTCATCGCCGGATCTTCACTATGATTTCACTTGGAGTGAATGTAGGTAGGTGAACTCCTTAACTACCTCGAAATTGTTGATTTCAATAGTGACGTTTTGTCCTAGGCTGTCCGGTGCCTTGATTGTTTGTTGATAGCCTTGAAGTAAATGAGGACAAAACTAAGTAGTCCTCATTTACTTCAAGGCCTACGGATTTCGCCTGTTCTTAAATCGCAGTGTCAATCGATAATGTCGATATCTTCCGCATAGCCCAGCAGCTGGACGGACCTGTTGAAGATAGTGCCTTCCGTGTTGACATCTGTCCTGCGCACTATCTGCTCCAGTACGATATTGAAGATGTCGCATGATAGCGGGTCTCCTTGCTAATATCCGGTGCATGTTTGGAATAAGTCTGAGGAGCTACATTCAAATTGCACTTTGCAGGGCGTGTTTTCCAGCGTCACGCGACACAGCTGAATCACCACCCTACGCACTATCTGCTTCAGTACGATATTGAAGATGTCGCATGATAGCGCGTTTCCTTGCTAATATCCGGTGCATGTTTGGAATAGGTCTGAGGAGCTACTTTCAAACTGCACTTTGCAGCGCGTGTTTTCCAGCGTCACGCGACACAGCCGAATCACCTGCCCTACGCACTATCTGCTTCAGTACGATATTGAAGATGTCGCATGATAGCGCGTCTCCTTGCTAAAATCCGGTGCATGTTTGGAATAGTTCTGAGGAGCTACTTTCAAACTGCACTTCGCAGCCCGTGTTTTTCAGCTTCACGCAACTCAGCTGAATCAGTTTTGCAGGGATTCTGAATTCGGCCTTCACTATAAAGAGCTCTTGACGATGTATGCGCGTCTCCTAACCGAAATCCGGTGCATGTTTGGATTAGTTCTAAGGAGCTACTTTCAAACTGCACTTTGTATCGCGTGTTTTACAGCGTCACGCGACACAGCTGAATTTAGTGTTGCTGGGATTCCGAATTCAGCATTCGCCATATAGACCGCCTGACGATGTATGCGCGGCTTTGAAGTCAAAGAATTGGTAGTGACTTTGGACTTGCAATTCGTTGGTCATTTCCAGGATTTGCCTCAGTGGGAAAATTAGGTTTAAAACCGATCTGCCGGTCCGGAAGCCACACCGATACGTGCTGATTAGTGTGTTGCAGAACGGTTTTAGACGTTCACATTGAACGTTGGATAGGAACTTGTGACGTTTCACACTTTGATCGCGCACTTGTCTTGCTCTTTTGGGATTTTTCTGAGAAGCAGGTGTTCTTGCCTCCATCTTTGCCTATAAAGCTAAATGACATACGCTCAGGTCTTCAGTGGCAGCTTTGAATTGTTTTTGTCTACGAACAGTAGCGACCAACTATTGCAGGACATGTTATAAATTATTTATACCCTCCCGGTTCCAAATCTTGGCCATACTTTAGATTTAACAATCTACGAAACATACCTAGAATGTTTTTTGAGGCTTTTCTGAAAAAACACATTTCCAAAACAAATGACAACCAAAGCCCCTATTGTCGTCAAAGGTATGCATTTCAACAATCAGCACCACCGAAATGTACACCACACAAATTCTAAATAATAAAAAAAAAAATCAATTCCAATTGCAGATTACTTAAAGCTATGAATTCTCTTCTCTCCCTATCAACGACCCCTATTCATATACGTTTTCCAACCCCCTTTTGACTCTGTAGATACTCTCAATCTTATGCCGAGTGGCTTTACCAACGGATTTAAGATTTTCTAAAAAAAAAAAAATTGTTACTGCTGTTGAACATTTTCATTTGGCTTTATCCAATTTCCACCTTTTTTTTTGAAATTGCCCCGGGTTTTCTAAAACTGGATACTAAGTTTCCATTTGTACTGAAAATATATAAATTTTCAACTTTCAAGCATCCATCCCTTAGTTCGTGTGGCGGTGTGTGCGTGTCATGAAGGGGAGGACGAATGACTAGGACCGATTTTATTTTGTTGTGTTTGTGAGTGTGTATTTTAATTCCATGCAGATTGCGGGAGCGGGGTTGCAAAAACAGTTTCTCTTCTACTGGCGCTCATGGTCTGTCCTTTCCTTACCGTTTACGTAGTACAGACAGAAAATGCTAAGGTCGGAGTTTCGGAGTCGTCGTCGTCGTTATGGTTCGGATAGATACGGGGGTAGGTATAGGATATTGTTAAGCAACATGAGAGATGTAGGTATGCCATTCATTTACCACAGGGAAAGTTTCAATTGTTGTGTTCTGTTAAAAAGGATGCACAAGTCGGGAATAATCAGGGCAGGGAACGGGTTGTATTCAACTGCTTTGCAATGATTTTCTATTTTTTGTTGTTGTCGGTTGACCTCCGCCCATTTATTGAAATGAAATGATTATGAGAAGATCTAGATCGGATAATGGAACCGTTTGGTTACAAAAGTTTGAATAAATCGTATAACTCTTAGAGGGGATGTGCTTGACGAAGGTGTATACGTAATACGTAGACCTTGGAGGATTTTTATTTTAAGGACTTTTCTGGGTATTATCAGTTCCATGGAAACGCCAAGAGGATATATTTGTTCACATGAAGGAGATTATGCGTAGAAGGGAATATATCATATTAATGGGAGTCCTGTGTGATGAAAGGTATGCTTACACAAGAAATTGACGTAAATTATGACCTACTTAGACGGGGCTTTGGATTTGTTACTTTTTTATGGCAGATGAGTAGGAACGTGTTATACCACTTAATGTGAAACTTTTTTTCTTTTTTTTTTTGAGTTGACAGTCTATTTTCACATTTTGTTATCGTCACATTGCCAGGTGGGTTAGGAGGAGGGGGCTTGAAATGTTGTTTTCTAATCGGCATTTAAAGTGTTTAAATTGTGGCTTTAGAGGTACAGTAAAATATTTGGAAATAGCGAAATTTGAGTTTGAAATAAATTGAGGATTAGTTTAGACATCAATACTTGTCTAGCTTATGCATTGTGAATTATGAGAATTGGCCGGTCTGTCATCGATATTACAAGAAAATAATAAACTTGTAATAAAGGGTGATATTCTAAGAGTTAAGAATTTCAGGTTGGCAGCACTAATTATTAATGGCGCCCAAACGTCATCTGTCAGAGTGAAAAGTTTTCAGTATTCACTGATATTTAATTATGGAAAGACTTACAAACAAGCAACGATTGCAAATTATTGAAATTTATTATCAAAATTCGTGCTCTGTGAAAAATGTGCACCGTTTGTTACGACCATATTATGGTCGTCATAATCGACCTGGGGAATCAACAATTCGTGCCAAATACGTAGCTCCAAATTTACTTTGTTGGACATTAAACCATCGACTCGCATGCATGTACCAAAGAGAATGTTGCAGTCGTACCGTCCAATGTTAATGAAGATCTTGAAATGTAAAATCGTCGCCGTTCTCAGCAATTGGGAATTTGTTACTCAACCACGTGTCGATTTAAGTTTGAAAGCTTATAAAATTCAAATTGTGCGAGAATTGAAGACGAATGCCCTACAACAACGTCTTATTTTTGGTGAACGGGAACTAGAAAAGCTCCAAGAAAATCCGTTGTTTTATCGAAAATTGGGTTCAGCGAAGAGGCTCATTTCTGGCTCAACGGATACATAAATAAGCAAAACTGACGCATCTGGAGTGATGAACATGCCGACAGTTTGGTGTGATTAATGGGCTGGTGGCATAATCAGTCCATTTTTCTTCAAAGACGACCATGGAAGAAACGTTACCGTCAATGGCGAACGATATCGAGTCACGATACGCGACTTTTTTCTTGCCTTAGTTGGCTGAGTTGAACTTGGTTGACATGTGGGTTTATCAAGACAGCGCCACATGCCAACAGCTCGTGAAACAATTGAAATGTTGAAGGATGAATTTGGTGAGCAGCTTATCTCTCGAAATGGCTTTGTGAGTTGGCCGCTAAGAGCATGCGATTTATCGACTCTTGATTATTTGTTGTGGGGTTATGTAAAGTTGTTTGTCTATGTGAATAAGCCAAACACGATTGAAGCCTTACAGGATAACATAACACGCGTTATTCGTGGAATACTAGCCAAAATGCTAGAAAAGGTTACGCAAAATTGAACCCTTCGAATGGACCATTTGAAACGGAGCCGCGGACAATATTTACATGAAGTTGTCTATAAAACATCCACCATCTCATAAGCCGAATCTGGTCGGAAGAAAGTATGCCTGAAGAATGGAACAAAAAAGGAAAACCTCTAAACTGCGCCAACTACAGAGGCATAAGTCTCCTCAACATCGCCTACAAAATCCTATCTGCCGTAATATATGAACGCCTGAAACCGTTTACCAACAACCTGATCGGCCCTTATCAGTGTGGTTTTAGGCCAGGAAAGTCCAAAACCGATCGAATCTTCATACTTTGGCAGATCCTGGAAAAAACCCAAGATGTCTAAATCGATACCCACCACCTATTAATCGATTTAAAAGCCACATACGACAGCATTTATAGAGACGAACTATACAGAGCCATGTCTAGTTTTGGTATACCGCCCAAAGTCGTCCGTTTGTGTAGGATGACAATGGAGAATTCTCGCTGCTCCATCAAAGTCGGAAACGACCTCACTGACACAATCGATACCAAAAAAGGATTTAGTCAAGGCGATGCGCTGTCATGTGACTTCTTCAATCTGATTCTTGAGAGGATTGTGCAAAACTCACGAGCCAGCACCAGAGGCACAATTTTCCAAAAATCTGTACAACTACTAGCATACGCCGAGGATATTGACATCATTGGTAGGACCAAACGTGATGTCATAGCCACGTTTGCTAGTATAGTGAAGGAAGCCGCAAATATGAGTTAAGCAGTATGTGAGGGCAAGACGAAGTATATGCTGTCAACACGAAAGGACACACAACATCGACGAATTGGACAGAACGTCACCATTGACAGATATAACTTTGAGGTAGTACGGGACTTTATCTATCTCGGCTCCGCTATTAACTCTGACAACAAAATCTCGTCAGAAATTAAACGAAGAATTACTCTTGCCAACCGCTGTTTCTTTGGGCTAAGAAGGCAATTCAGTAGTAAAGCCCTCACTCGAACTACTATGGAGATCCTATATAAGACCCTGATCATCCCAGTCCTGTCTCAAAAGCGGATCAAGAAATCCTTTGTCGATTTGAGAGGAAATTTCTTTGAAAAATCTGTGGTACCGTTTGCGTTGACGGGCTATAGAGACGAAGATTCAACCAAGAACTATACGAGCTGTACAGCAATATGCCCCTGGTGAAAAAAAAACTCCGCATTGGACGTTTAAAATGGCTAGGACATGTAGAACGAATGGACACCAATACTCCGGCTCGCAGAGTCTTCGATTCCCAGCCAGACGTCGGACGCAGTAGAGGAAGACCTCGCCTTAACTGGTGTGCAGAAGTAGAAACCGACCTCAACCAACTTGGAGTACGCAACTGGAGGCAGTAAGCTTAGGACCGGGCTAATTGGAGAATTTTGGAAAGTCTTTATATATTATTTTGAGTTCATTCGAATTATTGTACCACTTTTCCACTAAAAAAATAACTGATGTGCGACTGTCACTTCTCCTGGGCCAGGTGATCAAAATCCAACGATTTTTTTTTCTTAATTTGCTTATAGCGTCATCCCAATGGGAAACATGGCCGCCAAAGTTTTCTGTCTAAAATAAATTTTAGGCGCAACATTCTTCAGCGGGTCCTGCGGGTTGTATTTTTGTTTTTCGTTATAAAATAAGTCTTCGACTGAAAAACTTTTTTCTTTGTATTCAAGAAAAAATTGTGTCTCCCCTGTCCAAATATGATTTAAAAATGCAAACCAAACGGTAGAGTCAAAGTGAAATATGAAAACGTCATTTTCATCCTTCGTGTCAACCTGTAATATCTGAGTGTCCCCCTTCCTCTCATCTTCCTACTCAAGGACTGAAGTACTTCTGAAAAAGTATACAGAAATGGTTAACCTGGCATAGTAAGAAGAGAAATGAAGTAAAATCGTTGGCAGTGTTTTTTTTTTTTTCCAACGTCTCTTCATCGTTCTTCTTTTTCGGCATTCCCGAAGGGACACTTTTACATTTTAGTTTGAATCCTATGTGGTATGCAAACTTAGTGCAAAAGAAATACAAAAAAATAACTGTAATCACCTTAACTGCTGGGGATCCTAGAATACCACTCGCTTCTATTTTTGCCGGCTTCACTTTACCTGATGTAAAGGATATTTTATTTTCTCCTGTTGTTTTTTTTTTTTTTTGTCGATGTGAAGGTAGGTAGGTACCTGTGACACTGTTGTTACCATTTTCTTCTTGTGTCTATTTCCTGTGAGTCCTTTTTTCAGTTTGCCTCTCGACCATTTAGTGCGAATACTTTGGCCAAAGCATTAAACTTAGTCCTTCCTTTGTGATTTTAGGAAAAACAAAAAATAATACCCACCCCTTCTTATCCTTTTGCACCTTTTTCTTTTTCTGCGGATATAGATGAATCTGTTTATTGTGACGTAGGGAGAGAATCTTTCATAATCCTTGATTTTTTGTTTTTGTTCTCCGCAGGTAATAGAAACCATGAAATTAAGGATTCAAAATCAAAATCTGATATCCTTAGGGCGGCCACCAACAAAGTGCAACAAGCATTCTTTGTTTGGTCGTCCTTTCGAGCATTTTTCGGAACAAATTGAAATATTGAAGGAGAGTCGGGAAAATTATTATTTCTTCATACCTCTGCAAACAGTCGAAAGTGAAGAATGCAAAGTGGATATCATTCTTCCTTTCGAAAGAATTTCGCTCTTTCTCTAAGGGGACAAAAAAAAAACATTTCGATTTTTTTTTGTTCACTCTTTTTGCAAAAGGAAAAAAATTGTAGCATAAGAGGATGTCGGCAGGATGGTAGGTACGATGAAAGAATGAACAAAGTGGACGATGAGGAAAAAAAACTGATCCCCAGATACAGAGAATAAATTTATATAATTAAATTGAGGACGGCCTGGGATTAGGCGAAACATGAAAAAAAAGGAAAGGAAAAACAACAACATAAATGCACAACTAATGGTCATTAAAAATGAGGAACGTTTTCTGTGTTTTTTTTTTTAATTCATTCTGCGGTTGCAGGTTGGCAATAAATTAAAAAAGGGAAACATGTGTTTTTCCAACACAGGTAGAGATTTTCAACGAATTAAGGATAATTTGAGAATTCGCACGGAATTTTGTAGACCAAGTAAGTAGAGAATGGAATTTAGAATGAACAAAAAAAAAAAAAACAGGCGGGAATGTTGCATTTTTGTTGAGCGAGTTCTTGAGAATTTTAATTTTACTGTGAAGAGGTTCATTCTTTGAAAAACGTTTGATGTTACATGGTATTTATCCCAATTGTCTGCGAAAGTGTTGATGTTTAGAAGCAAAATGGATAAGAATTACGATAACATGATGTGACATATGTCATTTATATGGTGTCAAACATTAGGAGTGTTGAAGTAAAAGTTCCGCTAGCAAAATGGTCGCCATTAATTTCGCATCCTAAAACTCTCCGTTGGTAACTCTGCTAAATTGTGGAACAACTAATTGTAATTGGATCCCGTAACAGGAATGGTGATTTGCTTGTCGACTTATGCAACGCGCGTAGGCTTGTTTTGGGCGGCACTCAACTGGGTCCCCTAACGAGTTTAAAAGCCAAATCGACCACGTCATTGTGCAACAACGATAGAGGAAATCATTCTGTGATGTCAGAAACGAGAGAAGTGCAGACGCAGGAAGCGCACACCACTTGGTATTAGCAAATATCCAAATACGCACAGAAGCTGTCAAGCGGCGAAATCAAAATCCAGCAAAGAGAACCAAATTCAATCCCAATGCTCTAGAAGACCCCAGTACACGTCGGAATTTCATCATCACACTTAACGGCAAAGCATCGAGTTCAATTGAATTTGGAGAACCATTTATAGAAGCGATGTGATGTGGGGGCTGTAGAGGCTGGCTCCGAAACTGTGCTCAAAATGTCGATAGCTAGAAGCCCATGAAAGTCCCAAGACACATGGGACACAATCGAGTGTCGTAGGGTGTTGAAAATCAAAGCAGACACCGAAACCAACGTTCTACGTAGAATGGCCCTACGTTGAGTACCGAGTAGCTCACAAGACAGTGCAGCGCTGTGTAAGGTTCGACAGGAGAAAAAGAGTGAGACGAATTCGCGAAAAATGTTGCAAGAACGGTAGATACATGAGAGCTGTACAAAATCGCTAAGGATATTGTTGGCCCTAAAAGCAACACCAACCATCCTGTTTAGGATGTAGACAGCACACTATTGGTAACAATCGAAGATCAACTGCGAAGATGGAGGGATCATTTTTGTGCTAAATGAGGAATCTGATGAGATGAGTCCAACTATGAGCTCCCAACAGCTAGAAACGCGTCGATCTTACAGGGGAATTGGAATCGGAGCCCCAACAGCTGCAGAAATCAACAACTGCGATCAACCTCTTCAATCAGCTGGACTTGATGACACACCAGCAGAGTTCATGAAAGTCGCTCCCAACAGCTAGAAACGGGTCGATCTTACAGGGGAATTGGCATCGGAGCCCCAACAGCTGCAGAAATCAACAACTGCGATCAACCTCTTAAATCAGCTGGACTTGATGACATACCAGCAGAGTTCATGAAAGTCGATCCCGACTCAACGGGATGTATACCGCTCCGCTCCCAACAGCTAGAAACGCGTCGATCTTACAGATGAATTGACATCGGAGCCCCAACAGCTGCAGAGATCAACAACTGCGATCAACCTCTTCAATCAGCTGGACTTGATGACATACCAGCAGAGTTCATGAAAGTCGATCCCGACTCAACGGCCTGTATACCGCCACAGACTATATGGGAAGACAAAAAATTACCCCAGGGACTGACTGGAAGGATGGAATTATTGTGAAGATATCAAAGAAGGGAAACCTTCAGAAATGCAATAACTGGCGCGATATTATAGTTTTGTCTGTTTTCCCGAAAATAATCTGCCCTAGCGAGGTATCCGTCGGAGCGGACAATTTTCCGCGACGCATACTTCGTCGGAGGCCTGAATTCCAATCGAGGTATGTGTCATCGGAGAAAAATCACTTCACTACAATTCGTAAATAAATTGCGCGAAGAATTTGTGTCGAAGGAAATCGCAAAAAGAATTTCACTTAGCTGTCAAAAATTGCACGAAAATGCATCTGAAAGCACTTCAACGCAATTCGTCTGTCGGGGTGCGTTACAAAATGTCGGAGAAATATTCCAAACAGCTTTTCGGAAGAATACCTCTTAGCTAAAATTCTCCGAATCGTACAAAATCGGAGAATTTTCCGCTCTGACGGATACCTGTCGAATGTCAAAATGTCATTTTCGAACGTACAAAGGTCAGGATCGAAAAACTATCAAGAGGCATCAAGTGGGCGTATAATACTCGAACAGTCAACCGAGTTTACATCACCGCTCTACCTTATGTTCGTAGACTTTGAGAAGGCCTTTGACTGAGTCAACCGCGAATGGATCTGGAAATCTTTAGATATGAAGATTGTTGCTGTTCTAAAGAAGTCCTATCATGCCGAAATAGGCTCCATAATGGACAGCTTTACGACTCTTTTGAAGTGCGGCAGGGTGTAAGATATTCTGTCGCCAATCCTGTTTTTACTGGCGATAGATGATGTACTGACTGACACCGTAGATACAACCAAAGATTATAAAGCCATACAGATGACACTCTGCATACAAGAAAAATGGTTCTATAGCGGGTCGTACTGGCACAGCCTGCAATATATTTGGATCTTGTTTCTCATGTGTGCACGTGCACACCGCCTGCCCGTACCATGAAGCTGGTGAGCAAAAGTTTCTGTTTTTTATGCTCATTGCGTCATCTGTATGGGTTTAAAGTCTTTGGAACAACTGAGAGACATGGTATCCAATGGAGACCGTTTGAGAGACTAAGCCACCTGGATTATTCCGATGATATCTGTTTCTTGGCAGGTAGCAACAGCGGAATGAACGAGATGTAGATGGAAAAATGGCTGACCAACATCGATTGCAACAAGACCAAAATCATGCACACTGGCAGCTCAGCACATCCGCCGATTATTCAAGAGGTCAAACAATTTTACTATCTAGGCAGTTTTGTATCGTCCGATGGAGGAACGGATCTGGATGTTAATAGCAAAATAAGTAAACCCCGAATCGCCCTCGATGGGGGTTACAACTTCTGAAAAAAGTTACAAAGTTACAACCTATAGCCTCGGAAACCGCTGATTTCGATTGGTGACAGACAAACAGTAAATGGACGACAACGACGTTCGTTTGTGCACCTGGAAATTAGAACATCCAACCAAAGATGCTAAGCAGACATTACTGCCATTCAGGAAATACGACTCTTGAAAAAAAAAACTATAAAACGCAGTAAATTTACGGTCCATTATAGTGAGATACTATTCCTGCAAAGAGTCGTAAGCAGCAAGGACAACAGTGAACTATTGTGGCAATCCGCAACGATGCCTTATATCATACGGTGAAAAAATATGGTTTCACTTAAGACTGCTTCTACGAGCTCCTCGATAAATCATATAAGCAACTGACATGCTAAAGGGTTCCAGTGATCGCAACCATTCAAAGAAAAGAGGAGTAATGGTATGGGGAGCAATTTCATACTATGGTGCTTTTGAGTTGGTTTTTTGTGTCTCACAAAATGACAGGAATGTCTTACAAAGCTCTTTTGCAAACAGCTTTTCCAGCCATAAGAGAGTTTTTTGGACCAATCCAGTGGATCTTACAACAAGATAATGCTCCGATCCACAACGCGCACGTTGTAAAAGCATTTCTCGCTAGTGAAAATGTGGAATTGTTGCCGTGGCCACCATACTCACCTGATCTAAACATTATTGAAAACCTTTGGGGATGGCTGACCCGTCCAATTTATGAAGGAGGCAAGCAGTATGAAAGCTGGGAGGAGCTTATTGCAGTAATTAAAGAAGCCTGGTCTAAGATTTCATAAGACTATTTAAAAATATTGTATGAATCGTTTAAAAGTAGAATTTTTGATTTCATTTCAAGTCGCGGAGGTTGTACAAAGTATTGAAATTGTGCAAAATAATTAAAATATTAATAAAAAAGCAAAAAAAAAAAATGGCAATCGATCAACTTCTTCTTTTTCAAACTTTTAACAGGTGCGTCTAACCAAGTGAACCGATTTTTCGAGCTTTTTTTGCACTAGTGGGAAGAAAGAGATCAAAACAACCGTTAAGTGTCTCTCAATAATCTTGAATTTAGTTTTTTTTCGAAGAGAATTTAATAACCTTTCCAATAAATGCATTGTTTGGTAGTTCATGAAAAAAACAAACAGAAAAACTGCAATTTATTGAGAGAAAAATGGTGCGGCTAACCATGTGAACCGCACTGTAATAGAAGATGGTTGCGGACAATCACTTCCGTAACTATGCGAACACACATGCAATTTGTATTGCACGATCATAATAGCATTTCGCTTCGATTCATTTAATTTACGCTCTTCTCCTTCTTTCGTTCTTTCATACAAAAATTTGCCATTTCACTTCAACAGCTGTGTACATATAATTTTTTTTCAAAATAAACGAAATTTTTTGGCAAAACAACTTCAACTCTAAAAATTGCTTCCATTCACAAAAGTCTATTATGGGCAACTTGAGTAATTGACAGTACTGAAGAATAAAGGGTGATCCATTTCGAGGTTCCTACTTTTTTAAAGAAAAAAACACAGAAAATTCAAATTTACTTGAGAATGTTTATTATCATTTGAAAGAACATTCTTTGGCATTTATTTTTTGAAGATTATGTCTATCAAATGTTGGCCGTTGCTACGTCGCAGATGGTCCATCCGTTGAGTCCGATTTTCGATCACTCGTTCGAGCATTTCGACTGGTAACTGGCAAATGACACGCGTGATGTTTTCCTACAAGGCTTGAATCGAAGCGGGTTTGTCGGCATAAGCGTTTGACTTTACATATCCCCACAGGAAAAAGTCTATCACACGATCTTGGTGGCCAATCGACCGGCCCACAACGTGAAATTATGTGCTCACCGAAATGTTCTCTCAATAAATCCATTGATTGATGCGATGTGTGGGAAGTGGCGCCGCCGTCTTGCTGAAATGTCGCTGAGATCACGAGCTTCAATTTCAGGCATCAAATCGTCGGTTATCATGGCACGATAACGGTCGCCATTGAAGGTTACGTTCGCACCGGCATACTTTTTAAAGAAATATGGACCGATGATTCCACCGGCCTACAAACCACACCAAACCGTTGTTTTTTCTGGATGAAGTGGCAGTTCTTCAAACTCTTCAGGTTGCTCTTAGTCCCAAATGCGGCAATTTTGTTTGTTTACATACTCATTGAGCCAGAAATGGGCCTCATCGCTAAACAAAATTTGCCTCGAAAACGTCGCATCTTCTTAGAACTTTTCAAGAGCCCATAGAGCGAAGCGATGTCGCTTGGGAAGGTCGAGCGGATTCAGTTGTTGCACAAGCTGTATTTTGTACGCGCTTTCAATTTAAGATCTTGACGTAAAATGCGCCAAGTCGTTCCATACGTCAGTCCTAGTTGCTGCGAACGGCGCCGAATCGACTCTGTACGTTCTTCGTGTACACTCTCAGCTACGGCCGCTATATTTTCTTCACAGCGTGCTGGACGTGGTTTATTCGGTCGAATATTATCCAATAATGAGTGCTGAGTCTCAAAATGGGTGATGGTGTTGCGAATAGTACGCTCAGTAGGCCGATTATGTTGACCATAAGTTGAGCGAAGTGCACGAAACACATTCCTCACAGAACGTGAATTTTCATAATAAAGTTGAACAATTTGTAAACGTTGTTCACGCGTAAGTCTTTCCATTATGAAATGCCAAACAATACTAAACAAAAATAACATGACAGCATGACACGACTCACACGTGATCTGTCAAAAAAGGCTATTGAAAAAAGTATCTCCACTTGGATCACCCGTTAGTTAACGTAGAATTTTGACATTAACTTCCGATTGCTGCCGACTATTACAGTTCAGCCTTAAACCTTTCACATTATATCCACCCGTGGCGCCACACGATCCTCAATTGGCAGCCTTACAATCTTGCATTAATTCCCACCCCCCCCATTTAGCAACCGGTCCCTACGTAAAACGTGCAAGTTGTTCGTGAAAAATTTTTTTTTTTTTGCTTTTTCTGACATCTATGAGTCAAACTCTATGTTCCCCAATATAAAAGAAAATGCACCCTTCCGTAGAGCACTGCACGTGTGCCATGCAGCAATTGACCTTGTCCATGCTGTAAACTTGGACTGCTTCTGCTGTGGTGCTTCTTTGAACTTACCCGTAAGCGTAACTGTATTGCCTCACAAATAGCACGCGTATGATGCCAATTACACATGCAGAATACACTCTCGTGTTCGGTCCAAGTTTCCCAATTCTCCGGTAGTAGAAGACACAAAGAAATGAAAATGCTCAAAGCAGAGAGTAAAAACGCAAAAAAAAAACTCTGAGAATCGAATCAAAATAAGACCAACAGCGGTTTCATAAAAGTCCATTGGACCCATATTTATTGGAGAGATCCCTCTCTGCCCTCTCTTTGCTGTTCTTGTCAGTGTGTCGTCTGTTTGTCTTTGTTCGGATGCAGTTGTAATCCATCTGCACAGCCAGCATGTGTGCCAACAGACGTGGAATTAACAAAGAACAGGGCAGCAGAGTGAAATAAAACGATTTTTTAATAGCTCCTCCTGGGGCTGTTGAATGCTCTGTAATGAGGCCTAAATGTGCGTGTGCAATTTTCACGTTCCTTGGGATAGGTTGAGCTGAGAGCGTCAATCATGATGATAGGTTGGCCGGTAACTTGCAACATCTGCTGATTATATCATGCGGAGCGCACTTGCAATCCTTTTTTTTTTTTTTTGTTCTCTTATTTATTTTTTTGGGGGCCATTTTCGTTGGGCAGAAGAGGCACATTAAAACAAAGTGCTGCCAAATACCAACACCTGCTGCTTTGTTGTCCCTCGTAATTCAATTGAAACCAATCCATCCGTCGAGCTCAATATTCAATTGGAATATGACGAAAGCAAGTGGAAACTAAAAATAAAAATCAATTAATACGGAGTGAAAGGGAGATGAAAAATCGATCAAACCAACACATACAGGGAGGGAGTGATAAAAACCCAACAGACAATGGGATGTTCTGAAACTCAGGCGCGCGAATCAATAATGTTTTGTCATTCAATTAAAATTGTTCAAACAATTGGACTCATTTTTGTGCTCCTCTGAAGGCGCCTTTTGTTGAAAGTCCACCCATCCGGGTGTGGAAGTGTGTCGGTGGAGAATGCTGAATGGCAATGTAATGAAGCTCAGCTACCTACCTGCTATGGTTGTGGAAACGATTTTCTCATTTGCGACGTCTATTCATTTGCAAAACTTCCCCCCACACAGAGAGGGTGGAACGATTTTCGTAGGTGTGTTTGTGTCTGTCTGTGTGTGTGTGTTTATTTAACTAGCGGTACAGTGGAAATGGAAAGTTTGGTTTTAATTAAAAGAAACGACCAAGTTTTGAATGTAGAATTGTAACGTCTAATACAGTGTATGCCTGTGCTGTTAAATTAAAATTCTTTGATCCTTTTACAATCCAAAGGACTGTTGTTATGCATTGGAAGTCTGCTGGCAATACCTATTGGTTGGTAATATAAATCGTTGCAGTTCAAAATTCATGAATTCAATTTTATTTATTTTATTATATTCCAGCAGGGGATGTCCCCCAACGCTATTAATCATTCAGGGGAATTTTGTTCCATCCACCATCAGTTCACGCATAAACACAATATTCAAGTAGATACATAGATATTACATATCCAATATCCATATGTATCAACATATTGAACCGGCAGTTTGAAATTCTCGTAAATTTTTTCCCGTGGAGAGGTAAATTAGTGGAAGGTATGTTCGATTTAATAATCCCCTTGATCTTGTACTGGTTATGACGTGTAATCGACTGCTTACACACCGAATCGAAAACTGATTTTTCGGCAAAAAGTTTTCGGAAACCACCTGTGCTTGCTTGTTGGGTGTTTTAGAACGAGGGTAGACTCCGATTGGCTTTAAATTTAAAATACAATGGGATGGGCCGGGCAAAAAGAAAATGAAAAACTGTGACATCTACTACGGACCGTGTTATAGTGAGCAGAAACAGCGACTATTCGGATGCGGATTTGCCAGACTTAGGCAAGAAGTCTTAACTTTCCAAGACATAAGCGAACGCATTGTTACTATCCGCGTCAAGGCCGAGTTCGCCAACATAAGCCTTATATGCGCTCACGCCTATACGGAGCTGCTTCTATGAGCTGCTTCTGCTTCTATGAGCTCCTTGACAAAACCTATGAGCGACTACCGAAGTACGATGTCAAAATCGTGTTGGGAGATTTTAACGCAAAGGTAGGAAGAGAAGACATCTTTAGCAGTATTGTCGGAAAACATAGCCAACACGACAACACGCCTGGTAACGGACTTTGGCAAATTGACTTCGCTAAATGCCACTATAGCCAGCACACGGTTTGCGCACCTCGATATCCATAAGGGGACATGGCGGTTTCCAGATAAACGTATGGTCAACCAAATTGATCGTATTGCGATAGACAAGAGGTACGCATTCAATATTTTGGATGTCCGAAAATTCCAAGGAGCTAACATCGACTCGGGCCACTACCTTGTTGCAGCCAAGGTTAGAATGCGGATATCCACCACGCCACAAAAATCCAGAAATAATGTGAAAAAATGTATTGTAGACAGACTGCAATCGCGGGAGACCGCCAAGACCTTCGCGCAACGCGTATCCCTAAACCTCTCGATTAACACCATGCCACCAGCATTGAATGTCGAAGAACTATGGCAACGATGCCAACAAGCCATTAGATCAGCCGCAACTGATGTGCTTGAACAAGGAAATATCGTAGTTGAGACACAGTCGATGTGGAAGAACCACTTCTGCAGACTGTTAAGCGGGGATGACGAACTACATTCCGCTGTCAGGCTGAACGAACCATTCAATGTTGGCACCGAAAACTGCCAACCACCCGACCTGAGTGAAGCGAGGTTAGCAATATCTAAACTCAAGCTTAATAAGGCTGCCGAAAATGACGGCCTTCCTTGGTAAGTAACATCCACCAACTCATAAGCCGAATCTGTTCGGAAGAAAGCAGGCCTGAAGAATGGAGCATCGTTTGCCCGATCCACAAAAAAGAAAAAGGAGACTCACTCAACTGCGCCAACTACACAGCATAGGTCTCCTCAACATGGCCTACAAGATCCTATCAGCCTTATTATGTGAACGCCTGAAACCGTTTACCAACAACCTGATCGGCCCTTATCAGTGTGGTTTTAGGCCAGGAAAGTCCACAGCCGATCAAATCTTCACACTTCGGCAGGTCCTGGAAAAAACCCAAGATGTCCAAATCGATACCCACCACCTGTTCATCGATTTCAAAGCCGCATACGACAGCATTTATAGAGACGAACTATACAGAGCCATGTCTAGCTTTGGTATACCGCCCAAACTCGTCCGTTTGTGTAGGATGACGACGGGGAAATCTCGCTGCTACATCAGGGTCGAAAACGGCCTCACCGGCACATTCGACACCAAAAGACGATTTAGGCAAGGCGATGCGCTGTCATGTGATACTTCAATCTGATTCTTGAGAGGATTGTGCAAAAGTCACGAGCCAACACCCGAGACACAATTTTCCTAAATCGGTACAACTACTACCATACGCCGACGATATTGGCATCATTGGTCGGACTCAACGTGATGTCATAGCCATGTTTGTTAGTATAGAGAAGGAAGCGTCAAAAATGAGTTTAGCGGTAAATGAGGGCAAAACGAAGTATATGCTGTCAACACGAAAGGACACATAACATCGACGAATTGGACAGACCGTCACCATTGACAGAAATAACTTTCGAGTTAGTACGTAACTTTGTCTATCTCGGCTCCGCTTTTAACTCTGACAACAACATCTCGTCAGAAATTAAACGAAGAATTACTCTTGCCAACCGATGTTTCTTCGGGCTAAGAAGGCAATTCAGTAGTAAAGCCCTCACTCGAACTACTAAGGAGATCCTATATAAGACCCTGATCATCCCAGTCCTGCTCTACCGTCCGTCTTAAAAGCGGACGAAGAAATCCTTTGTCGATTTGAGAGGACAATTTTGAGACGAAGATTTAACCAAAAACTATACATACAGCGACATGCCCCTGGTCAAAAAACGCCGCATTGGACGTTTATGATGGCTAGGACATGAAGAACGAATGGCCACCAATACTCCGGCTCGCAGAGTCTTCGATTCCCAGCCAGACGTCGGACGCAGTAGAGGAAGACCTAACCTTAAGTGGCGCGCACAAGTAGAAACCGACCTCAACCAACTTGGAGTGCGCAACTGTAGGCAGTTAGCTAAGGACCGGGCTAATTGGAGAGGCATGTTGGTTGAGGCCCAGCTTCATTCCGGACTGTAGCGCACTTAAGTAAGTAAGTAAGTAAGTAAGATAATTATAAAAATTAAGGAAGAGAGTCGGAGACGAAACTGAGCCCTGGTTTTGTAAAACACTTGCTACTGTACGAGTACGAAAGTGAATATGTCCATAGAATGGGCTCAACTTTGGATCATAGAGGAATTTACTCGCTTTAAATGCACGCATGATAGTAATTTCTTGCTTGCATGAACTTTTTTCGATTTCATCTGTTGCGTTGGTCTTTTAGAACCGAAAGTTTATCACTCTCAGACTAAGCGCTTCCTTGCAGCTCAAGTCATACCACCCTTTTGCCTTTGTTCGGATACTTTTTTTTATTAATTAAGAGTAACAAAATCTTGTATAAGGAGAGTTATGTTTGATCTCATATAAGCGCAGCAGCAGATGATCCTTGCAGATGATTATTGAATCTATCCTTCAATTGTTGTAGATCCTGCTGATGCACTAGGTTTTTTTCGCTCTATATGGAACGTAACTGTTTTTTTTTTTATAATATATTCAGTTCAACTTTAGAGTCATTTTAAACATCTCTCAAGTTACTTTCGTATCTCACTGTACGCATCCAACCCTTATAATTGTCGTTTAGCAGGAGGGGGAAAAAAATCATGAAATCATCATCATCATCACCAGGCTTGGCTACTCCCGTTTGGTCCCTCCAAGTACCGATTATTGTACTACTCCTCCATTGTTTGATTAGACCAAAAACAAAACCAAACAAACAAATGCACATACCCACACATCTCCACATTAACGTCCTTCTGAACCTTGAAAACTAGGTATGCGTATCATCTATACACTCTTGTGTTCGGCCGTAGATAAAGTGCAAAATTGAAACGCAAAAACCCCCTCGAAAATGATGGCTGATGGTCTGGGTCGACTGTTGCCGTTGGAGTTTGTTCTGACAGACGAAAAAAAAAAAACGAGGAAAATATAAACGGCCGACAAATATTGCCGAACGGCAATAACACACCCCCTGTGTGTTTGTTTTTCAACAACGCACGATATGCCCGACACATATACAAGGAGTGTGGCGAAAAAAAAAATTAAACCAACTATTCGCTCCTCTCGATTCATTCACGGATTCAGATAAAAATAGGAGTTTGGCTTCTTTTTCTTTGTCGTGTCTTCGGGACATTTTCAGGAGGGTGAGGAAAATCCAATTTTTCACTTTTTAGCCAACGCAACGCAACCAAGGGGCGCCAACATTTATTTTCAACAGAAGCGAGATCGATGACCTTTAAATAAATTTCCTCCCCAGGAAAAACAGAGGACTGGTGGAGGGAATTTTTTATTTTTTTTGCAGAGTTACAGCGTTACTTAGACGCCTGCGGGGTTGGTAATCAATTGTCGACCGAAACGCTATGGAAAAAAGGGATAATCACACGGGTATTTATCAATGTCGATCAGAAATCCGACATCTGCACGAACTAAGTTATGGGACGAACCAATCATAACACGAATGTGGAGTGGGGGCGATTACGTCGTTAAAGGATTGGCCGAATGTGGTGAAAAAGGTGTCAAGATTCGGCGAAAATTTAATCAAACAGGCAACGACTTTTGCGTTCCAACACTGAATTTGAAAACCTTCACTCCCACCGAGGCTCAGCCATTGATTTTGTTTTAAAGTTGAATGAGTTCCTCTGAACTTAACCACTTAAATATTGATGCAGAGCACCAAGGACGAGGAAGTACACACCTCGTCAGGGTTCATGACTTCATGCAACTTTAATACGGGCCAACGTCAAACGATGAATATTTCCTCAATTTCATCGCATAGGTAGTGGAAGGATACGTTGCCTTTTCTTTCGACACCGTAACCGAAGCCAAGAGTTCCCGTGTAGATAAACTTTTGTTCTTATTTCAGGAATACGGTCTCGAGTTTTATTTTTATATTTTCATAGGACATGTGCGCGCTACCATCAATGCCTACCTACCTCACTACCTGCTGGCAACTGGTTTTTCACTTAAAGCAATCCCATAAAAAAAGTTTTTCTTTGACTTAAGTCTATAGGCCGAGCCGAGGCCGAAGCCCCGTATAAGAACGCACATCTCGGAGAACAGAACACCACCGCCACGAAAAAGAAACGAAAAGGGACTCCATGAGGAAGATGAGTTCTGTGCATACAAAAAAAAAAAAAAAACCAACAGAATACACAGAAAGAAGGAAAATGTAAAACCTGAAAAAAAACAAGTCCTCGGAAAATAATAAAAACAAATCCTCCGCCCTGTGCGCCCATAGAAATCCGAATAGCAACAGCTGCAACTTCACAGTTTGTGTTGTTATCCATCGGATACGCAACTCTAATACAACAAAAGGCAAGGGAATGTCAGCAAAAAAAAACCAAAAAAAAAAAAAATAGAAGGTCCCAGGTCCCTGCTGTTTCAGATGCACTTTCTGTTGAAAATAAACTGGATGCGCGTTGTACCCTTGTGTGTGTGTGTGTGTGTGCATTTCGAGGTGGCAGACGAATATACCCATAGTCCACTGGAAATTGAGAAAAGAGCACAGATCTCGGATTACGTTGGTCTACTTGGTTGCCGGCATGATGCATGCAGCAGCAGTGACAACAGATTGAGGGGTTCTCCTCTAAGCAAAATGGATTCTGGTCTTTCCAATAATGAAGATCAACCGAGAATGGATTTCGGCCAGCAGACAGAGAATCTCATCGGGAGCAGCTGCAGCAGTAGCATATTCGACAGGGACAGTAAGGACAGACTTTTAATTAAAAATTCTAGAAATGAAATGGAAGAGGGACAATGCCAAATAATAGGTACTAGGACAAAGTACTATCGTCGGTGATAGTGCTGGTTCTGGTGCTGCCATACAGGTCGTCATCTAGTGGAAAATTAGGTGCAAAATGTTATTTTCTGCTGAAATGATGCAATTTCAATGCAATGGCAGAGATTGGGGATTTGCAAAGTCTGTGCCACAATTGAGTGTGACAGTCTCTTGAGCTTTAAAAGTGTGACAATGTCTGTGGTTAGTAGCACCCTATATATAACCATAAAGGAGGGGATGTTTGCTGATCAGCAATTTGCAACCGAATGGACAAGTGAAATGTGGAGCTGTGCTAATTTTATTGAAGGGGCACATGTGAATGGGGTTGACTGTCTGTTGTTGGATGGACAAAATGGGTTTAAGTTACAAATTTGTTTGAAAAGATGCTTTTAGTTGTAGGGAAGCTTAGGAATTTATTACAATACTGACATCAGAAAATTAGCAACTTATGGCCGCAAAATCATGTAGAAGAAGCTCTTTTTGATCAATGTGACGAAATTTTTTGTTGAAAATGGAGTCTTTTATTGTCGCGACTTTGACATTTGTTATACCTATGACAAACTTTTATCGTTAAGGAGCAAGAGTAAGAGTGTGAATCCAAGGATAGACAAAAGTTTTGTTTGGTTAAGAAAGAAATTTGTTGATGGTAGGGTAATGTAGACTCTGAGCAGCTTTAACTTGGACAAGGCCAAGTCATTGTAACTTTTCTACACATTAATTGTGCCAGTGTCAATGGCGTGCAAATTCAGAACCACCCCATGCGAACTGACAGATGTCAGTGTAGGCATATTGTTTTTCCAAGCCGGGCGGTAGGAGCACAATTGTAAGCTTAATATATTTTAAACACTGAATACCATAATTATTCGTTCAATTAAGATTTTAGTAACTTATTTGATTATGCACTTTAGATGTCCGTTTTGTTTGGACCGCCCAACAGCTTAAAAGGTCTCATTCACACCGAATTGCCTTGCTTAAGGTAGCCCCAAACGACGAACAGCACCCCGAACTTGCTCGTTTGCGTTATCCCCTACGCGACGAATACATTTGGCGAGAATTCATTTCGTTTTTATTATTCATACCGTGAACATGGGCGATAAAGAAGCGCAAGCCCATTATTTGCGATATGCACTCGGCGGCGTTCACATCAAAATTTTGGTTTGCTCGCGAAGATGGCCCTACACGGCGAGCATCGAAGCCAACGAACACAAAAGTTCGGCGACCATTTTCGTCGTCCATTAATCCCATTACTCACGATATGCACTCGGCGTCGTTCAAATCAAAATTTTGGTTTGCTCGGGAAGATGGCCCTACACGGCGAGCATCGAAGCCAATGAAAACAAAAGTTCGGCGACCATTTTCGTCGTCCATTAATCCCATTACTCACGATATGCACTCGGCGGCGTTCACATCAAAATTTTGGTTTGCTCGCGAAGATGGCCCTACACGGCGAGCATCGAAGCCAACGAACACGAAAAAATCAAAATTTTCCGCCAACAGCGAGCAGCTCAGGAACCAGCCCCTACACGAGAAAAACATAACGAGTGCAAGCAGGTTCGGCGACCATATTCATCGTTTGGTGCTACCTTTAGCTGATAAGTGCTGACTACAGAATAGACTATAAGAGGCCTCGTAAGAATGTCTGGCGAGAAATATTACTGTCCTCAGAGTAAAACCTTTTACTGGGTTATCTACTCAAATCACGAAAACTGTTTGTTAGCAAACAAAAGCCTCGCAAAAGACTGATAATATTCTTGACGACAGAAATGGTGCAGACGAACCACTAGTCTAGGCCCTAAGATGCTTCAAAGCACCCATTACTGTCATCCAGGATATACCATGGATTGGGTTGGGCAAAATCATGAACTCTGACGAACAGAGTTCTGTCGATGTGAATAAGGAAAAATGGTAGTTAAGTCGTTGCCGATGCAGAGAATATGGAAGATACACTTCTGAGGACTGTTAAACGGTGATGACGAACAACCTTCCGCAGAACGTACCAATCACCCGACATAAATGCCAACGCTGCCGAAAATGACGGCCTTCCCGCCGAGCTATGTTCACCAAAAATTTGGTCGGATAACAGTAAGCCTGAATAATCGAATTTTATCATCGCCCGGTCCACACAAAATGGGATCCAATGAACTGCGGCAACTGTAGATGTATGAGTTTCCTTATTACGGCAAGGGGACACATTAAAAATCCATCTTTAGTGTGATTTACATGTGGATTTTGCAAAACTAACGAATGAATACGGAATTCAACGAGGTGTCACAGAGACACCAGCGCAGTCTTTGATCCCCACCACAGATGTCGGAACAAGTCACCAACAAGTAGAACCTGGCCTGAGCCAACTTAAAGTGCGCAACTGGTAATAGTTATCTAGAGACCGGCAAGGATTCATTCCGAACTGTAGCTTCACTTAAGTATTTAAGTAGAAGGGAGCGGTCCGAGCGTGTTGCGAGCAAAATTTTTACAAAAACGGTCATTCGGCGACTGTAGCGCGAGATGATTTTCCAATATTTTTGCAGAAAAAAAAAAAAAAAAAAAAAAACTTGTGGCACAACAGGCTCGTTCGTACCCAGGGCCGAGCTTTATCACAACCATTCATGTGTTCGTGTATACTTCTTGCACGATGGCGGGACCTCCTGTTTTATGCCGACTCCGAACGGCGAATTTGAGATAAGCTTTTCTGGACGATTGATACTACTCGGATGATTTCTCAGATCATTACGAGAGGAGAGCCAGTGAAAAATCATTAAGGTTGCTATGGCTAGGAATCGAAGCTTTACCTTCGCACTAACCATCGCACCACTGAGCCCAAGCATACCAATCATTCGAAAATGTGTCAACAAGTTCGAAAAGGCCGGTAAAACGTTAAAAAAAACCCGCGCGACAATGTTGATCACAAAATGGATTGCAACGATTCCAAAATGCAAGCGTCAGGAACCCCATGATTCGACTGATGTGACCGTATATAATGCGATTTCGACACGAGGAATTTTTCTGGTTTTACTTTATTGGCGATGAATTAAGACATACAGTTACCAACAGTGAATTCAAAATGTAAGACGACTTCCTAGTGCATAAATTGCAAAACATATCTTACTGCAACCAAAGAACATGTTTCCAGCAGCACTCCTCGTCCATAGTTAAATTGCAAAGCTATTTTGGAATTGGAATGCATGTGTATATTTTCAGTACACTAAAAAAAAAAATCCTGATGAATATTTAGGAAAGCAAGCTTTGACCATATAGAAATGTGTGATCTAGAATAAAAGGCGCAAATATGAATTTCGACTCCAAGGGCTAGATTTTTAAGCAGCACAATGTGCATCGGTGTTACGCATAAACAAATTATTCCACCAACAGAGAAAAAAAAATTAAGCTTTTGAACAATATTCTCTCTCCATGTCTAGTTTATTTTAATTTGAGACCTTTAATGCAACCCTAACTGTTTGCATTATTGCTCGCACTTTTTTCCTACTTTTTATGATTATTTTTACAATTATAGTCCAATATACAGGGTGCCCCATCTATTATGCCATTATGTAAGTTTCGAATAGCTTTGACATTTATCAGCGCATTGACTTGAGTTTGACGGTGCGCTATTTTATACTGCAAATCAAACAAGGCAGTCTATGCAACAATATTTCTGGACCTGTGCTTCCCAAACAGTTCATCAGATTAACGCACGAGATTCTCGAAAAAGTGATGGAAATCTCTATAAAAAAAGCATTAGTTAGCTTTGGGCAATAGAAGCTGGTACATGATTGGCATTGTGTTCAAAAACTGGTCCAAATAAATTGTCATTCAAAATCATACATTCAGTTTTTGAAACATTTTCGCAAAATTATAGTCAATCGATGTTTAAGGGTTTAACTCGACACTAGTTAGCATCTACTTCAAATTAAAAGCTAGCTTTAACTTGTTTTGGCGCTAATCAGTGTATACCAACGAACGTACCCCTAAGTACTCTAAGTAAAACTCACCTAAAAAGTGACAGTTCTGACAAACAAATAAACCCAATTTCAGTGAACACTCTCAAACACACCTAAAAGTGACAGTGAAAAATATTTCAGCTGTTTGTGCCATTGCCCGATGCCCGATTTGAAAATGACAGATGACATTACGCTATCTCTGCATTAAATATTTAAAGTGAGGTTACGGTTGCTTTAACTTTAATGCAGAGTGATAACGCTAAAGTACACTTTTTGACGATTGAAATTATCAAAACGTGTTAGTACGTGATAAAAATTTTTTTAAAGTTTACTTTAAGCGACTATAAATTTGCGCCAATGAGTTTAAGCTTATTGGCTTTGAGCAATATAATGGGTGATCCAAGTAGAGATACTTTTTTCAATAGCCTTTTTTGACAGATCACGTGTGAGTCGTGTCATGCTGTCATGTTATTTTTGTTTAGTATTGTTTGGCATTTCATAATGGAAAGACTTACGCGTGAACAACGTTTACAAATTGTTCAACTTTATTATGAAAATTCACGTTCTGTGAGGAATGTGTTTCGTGCACTTCGCTCAACTTATGGTCAACATAATCGGCCTACTGAGCGTACTATTCGCAACACCATCACCCATTTTGAGACTCAGCACTTATTATTGGATAATATTCGACCGAATAGACCACGTCCAGCACGCTGTGAAGAAAATATAGCGGCCGTAGCTGAGAGTGTACACGAAGACCGTAGAGAGTCGATTCGGCGCCGTTCGCATCAACTCGGACTGACGTATGGAACGACTTGGCGCATTTTACGTCAAGATCTTAAATTGAAAGCGTACAAAATACAGCTTGTGCAACAACTGAAGCCGCTCGACCTTCCCAAGCGACATCGCTTCGCTCTATGGGCTCTTGAAAAGTTCCAAGAAGATCCGACGTTTTCGAGGCAAATTTTGTTTAGCGATGAGGCCCATTTCTGGCTCAATGGGTATGTAAACAAACAAAATTGCCGCATTTGGGACGAAGAGCAACCTGAAGAGATTGAAGAACTGCCACTTCATCCAGAAAAAACAACGGTTTGGTGTGGTTTGTGGGCCGGTGGAATCATCGGTCCATATTTCTTTAAAAAGTATGCCGGTACGAACGTAACCGTCAATGGCGACCGTTATCGTGCCATGATAACCGACGATTTGATGCCTGAAATTGAAGCTCGTGATCTCAGCGACATTTCAGCAAGACGGCGGCGCCACTTCCCACACATCGCAGCAATCAATGGACTTACATTTCGGAGAACATTTCGGTGAGCACATAATTTCACGTTTTGGGCCGGTCGATTGGCCACCAAGATCGTGTGTTATCACAACGTTAGACTTTTGCCTGTGGGGATATGTAAAGTCAAAAGCTTACGCCGACAAACCCGCTTCGATTCAGGCCTTGGAGGAAAACATCACGCGTGTCATTCGCCAGTTACCAGTCGAGTGATCGAAAATCGGACTCAACGGATGGACCATCTGCGACGTAGCAACGGCCAACATTTGATAGACATAATCTTCAAAAAATAAATGCCAAAGAATGTTCTTTCAAATGATAATAAACATTTTCCATTAAATTTGAATTTTCGGTGTTTTTTTCTTTAAAAAAGTAGGGAACCTCGAAATGGATCACCCTTTAGTTAAAACATCGAGGTCTGCATTTATTAATAGTTCGCATTCTTGTGTTCTTTCAGCTTCAACAAACTAAAGTGAATCGTGTGCAAATAGAGCAAGCTTGCTGTTCTTTAATAATTTGTTCATATCATTCAATTGAAAAGTAGTGGTCCTAGTATTGAGCCCTGAAGCACTCCCAGATCGATCAGCTCAGGTTCAGAAATAATGTCGTTGATTTTAGTTTGTTGAGTGCGTCCGAATAAAAAAACTTTTAAGCCAATCAAGAGCGATGTTATTAATTCCGTACATAGCTAATTTTTCAACAACGTACTCGAATCGATTATCTCAAAAGCTCGTTTTAGGTCAAGAAAAACGCAGAAAATTTTCATACCTCTTGAGATGGCTTCTTTCCAGCCAATCAAAACGATATTAACGACAGATTCACACAATTGTGATTGGCGAAACCCCGACTGATTTTCGATTATGATCTCATTGTCGTTAAGGTACTTCAAGAGCTGATATCAAGTGATCGTATATGATTGAGATAGTTTTTCCTTTTATTTCACATATTCATCTTGAAACCGACATCAGAAAAAAAGACGACTTGCTCAACATATATCCGATTCGAAACTCAATTTTGGACTTGTAAGATTTCATAGTATGTACTTCCAAAATGGAAGATGCAAATGATGACCATTCGGGCCCAATGGTAGTATATTTTATGACCAAATAATCGGTCAATGGTATTTGGCAAAGTTTGGCATCAAGCCCTTTTGTCAAACAATGCGTGCTTTTGGTATCGACGGTACTCTTCTTCAATGGATTCGAAACTACCTCTCGAAACGCTAAATTCAAGTAGTTTTGGACGGTTTTAGGTCTGCAACTCACCAAATAAATGCCGGTGTTCCCCCAAGGCACCGTTTTGTCTCCGACACGCTTTCTCCTTTTTTATTTTTTCTAACACTTTTTCATAAATTGGCAAAGAGTTAATTGGCCTAAATTCTTCGCACTTAATAGTTTTTTTTATTTTTTTCATTAGGGGATACAATTGCATTTTCCCAGCTGTTTGGAAATTGTCCTTGTTGGAAAGATAGAAACTACCTCTCGAAACGCTAAATTCAAGTAGTTTTGGACGGTTTTAAGTCTGCAACTCACCAAATAAATGCCGGTGTTCCCCAAGGCACCGTTTTGTCTCCGACACGCTTTCTCCTTTTTTATTTTTTCTAACACTTTTCATAAATTGGCAAAGAGTTAATTGGCCTAAATTCTTCGCACTTAATAGTTTTTTTTATTTTTTTCATTAGGGGATACAATTGCATTTTCCCAGCTGTTTGGAAATTGTCCTTGTTGGAAAGATATATTGATTACTTTTTATAATGCTGGGCCGACTAAATGAAATGCATCCAGTAATAATTTTGGACTCAACAATTCACAATCACGTTTATTGTTTAAGACTTTGGTTGTTTTATTTACTTCACTAAACGAAACACAATTCAGTCTAAAGCGATTTTTTACTTCAAAGTGGATTTGATTAGTATTCTCAATAGCACCATTTATTTGCTTTAAACTTTTTACAAAGAAAAATATTTAACGGCTGAGCTAATTCTTTTTCATCTGTAACGACTACTCCAACAAACATAACTTTTTTTTTTTTTTTTTTTTTTTTTTTTTTTA
This sequence comes from Rhingia rostrata, assembly GCA_949824845.1. Taxonomy (NCBI): domain Eukaryota; kingdom Metazoa; phylum Arthropoda; class Insecta; order Diptera; family Syrphidae; genus Rhingia; species Rhingia rostrata. The sequence goes on from OX463757.1 coordinate 40,458,635, forward strand.
AGCAGGTGGCCATGGCTCAGAGGAATGCGTAGTTGACTGCTAACCCAAACGCTGCGGGTTCAAGCCCCAGCTTCTGCAGCATATGTTTTCTACGAAAATTGACAGCTTATCTGAGGCCACCTGTGCGATGATATCTGTGCCACGTAGGTTTATGTTATATGGCTTTCCTTCTATGTGTCTATCTGTCTCTCTCTGTTGTATTGATGTCTTGATCTGTCCCAGCCGATGGCCTCAGTCGCCAGTGCTGTCGGTAGTTCGATGCATTCATGTGCGAATTACTGTGATGTCAATGTCAATGTCAATAACTTTTTTTTTATTTCTCGTAGTACTAACGATATTAGGGTTCTCCACGTCGTTTTTTGATCACTAAAGTCGGATGGAGTGCCCTTTTGGTAAAATAGTTTTTTTGCACTAGTTAGTTCTTAAGTATAAATATTACGGGTATTTGTAATGTCATGCCAATCATCTAAATCATCAGTAATTTCGATCATCTAAATCATTAGTAAAGATAGCTCTCTTTTTGGTAAGTTTTGTTTGGTGTTTAAGTTCATTTAATCGCTGATTAAACTGAAAATTCTGACTTTTCTAATTTTTTAATTTTATTTTATTTTAATTTTATCTAAAACACTGGATATATTATTTCGCAAATGTTTAGCGCATTGATGAACATTTGTTAAACAAGATAAGTTAATACCACTTTGTTCAAATGCTAACGATTAATTTTAATTTAAATATTTAAGTAACTGCAATTTTTTAACATTTGCTTTTGTTGATAATGTTGGTTTAACTGGTATTTTTAAGAAAATAGCTTCATGATCAGCTATATTGAAATCACTGAAATCGAGATGGTAAACTTTTAAAATGCTATTGTGACAGTTGATCCGTGTCATCTGACAAACTTATCATATTGAGAAAATATTCAAAAACCAAAAGTTTTTGAGGCGTTCTTGAAACGTTCATCGTAAACCTTTAATTTTTCAAACTTTGTAAATTAAGTAGGTAAGTAACAGGAATACCGCTAGAAAAAGAGTGAACGAAACTAATGGCGTTTCCTATTGGTAAAAAAATTTAATTTTGTTTTGTCTTAATCTGTCAAAAAACCTATTTTGACAGTTGTTGTGTTCCATTGGGCCAAAAATTTTTTTTTTTATCTGGGATCAATTTTGCAGATCTGGATTTCTCGGCAGATTTACCCCACCTTGCACTGACACTAATACAAATGATAGCTGTCAGTTTGATTAGAGTCATTTTCGTTCTGATTTAAGATTATTTCGGTTCTGAAAAACCGTTATTAACCATTTTAACTATAGCACTATGATGTGAAATATAAATTAAATCAAAAACAAAGAATCTGTATTACTGGAAACTTGACAGCTACCACAGAAAAAAATCAATTTGAAATCGTTATCCAGTGGTAACAAAAAAACATTAAATTTTAAAATCCAGATTTACCAATGGAAAATGCCATAAATTTGTTCTTTAAATTCACGATAGCACATGAGTTTGTGACCCTAAAGATGATTTGACGTTTAACAAATGATTTACATAGTTGAAGACTAGAAAAACTTGCCAGCGCTCACTGGTGGCTAACTTTGAAATGAACTACACATCGGGTGTTTTTTTTTTTTAGAGGTTGGTTTTTCGAATAGAGATAAAACTGGCATGTTGTGGTCAAATCGGGCAACTCTAATGTCATTTATGTTCAGTTTAGTTTGCTATTTTATCATGAACAGGTTGACAAATGAACAACGCTTGCAATTGCAATCGTGAAAATTTATTTCGAAAATAATGGTTCAGTTCGCGAAGTTACTGCAAGCTCCATCCATTTTATGGTCGACATAATCGTCAGTTACCATGGATAACCATGGATCGTTTTCGCACTACGTTTACTCTATGTGATAACACGCATACGCACAGACGTCGAACAGTGCGCACCGAAGAAACAATCGCCACTGTGGAGCAAAGTGTTGAAGAGGACCCGAATGAATCGATTCTACACCGTGCACAGCAATTGGAGCTTTGTCCATCAACTTTATGGAAGACTTTGCGCAAAGAGCTTGGCTTATGATCTTACAAGATCATCAATGCGTCGTGATTTTGGTGTATGGGCCGAAAATGAGATTGATCTCGATGCTGATTTTCCTCGCAAAATTTTGTTCAGTGATGAGGCCCATTTTTGGTTGAAAGGCTACGTCAACAAGCAAAATTGCAGCATTTGGAGTGATGAGAATCCACATGAGAACCTTGAGACGCCATTACATCCACAGAAAACTGACTGTTTTGTGTGCTCTATGGGCTGGTGGAGTCATTGGGCCATACTTTTTCTGAAATGATGCTGGAGATTCAGTTACCGTTAATGGAGACCGGTATAGAACCATGATAACCGACTGTTTTGTTCCCCAATTGGATGGCATGAATGTGGATGAGATGTGGTTCCAACAAGACCGCGCTACATGCCACACAGCGCACGTCACAATCAATTTATTGAAGGAAACATTCGGTGAGCGCATAATTTCGCGGAATGGACCAGTTAATTGGCCACCAAGATCGTGTGATTTGACACCATTGGATTATTTTCTTTGGGGATATGTGAAGCCGATCGTCTACGCCAACAAACCAGAAACGTTAGGGACTTGGAAGCCAACATTCGTGGCGCTATTGCCTACATACGGCCCCAAATGCTCGAAAAAGTGGTTGAAAATTGTTCCTCTAGGCTTGGCTAATATTCGAACCAACCGCGGTGGCCAGATGCCCGAAATCATATTTAAACATTAATGGCATAAAATTATCCTTCCAATAAAGCCAAATTGATGGACATTTAAACGACTTTCTTGTGTTTTATTTCAATTTGAAGTTGTATACCTCTACAAAAAAAAACATTTACTTGCGTAAACATCTATCAATTGAACACTTGTTTTGGTTTTTTTTGAGAAAATTTATGACACTCGGTTTCAAGGTTAACACTGCGATCTTACTAACAATAAATTTTGTTAAATTCAAAATTAAACATATTGTCAGCTATCAAAAGTGATAAAGCGTGAGTTAGGAATAAAAAAAAACGAACCCTTCAGTTGTCAATACCTATCTGACATTTAAATATTACAAGGCATTTGCATTTACCCATTACTGGGTTTACATGTATCGATTGAGTGGCAACTGTTTAACATAATGAAATCAAGGTTCAAGGAATTTAATCAATTTGTCTTTCCAAATCGGGTTAAATCGCAGGTCTATTCAATTCATCATGCGACAAACGAAACAATGTTTTGTGCCCTCGAAAAGTTGAAGTAACCCAGAAGAAACTTGAGAAATCAAACGCTTCTAGAGTAATTGGAGATGTCTGTTAACTGAAACGAGTTATAAATGGCTTCATTCAAATTTCTAAAAAATTGAATGAAATTCATTCTAAATTCTGTTTCACTAATTTACATAAACGTATCCACATATGTGTTCAAATGTGACATAACTACACTCAAAGAGTTTTCACTCATCAATGGCAATTGGTTTTTAGCTGGCACCCCTCTAAATGTGGGTTCATTACAAACTGAGTAAAAGTAAACTCTTTCGAAAGCCTCAAGGCTAAGCCCGCATTGATAAAATTAACTCTTCCAGCATGTTTAACAATGCAACATTAAAAAATAACCCTAGCTCTACAATTTCTCTATAGACATAAGTTCAATGGAAACCCTCCAAGCAGGGGTAGTTTTCATCCTTCCTTCTCCATTACAAAGGCCACATTTTAATAAAAAAAAAAATCTAATCAACTCCTTAAAAGCATTGCAGACTATGGCGCTTTTAAAAGAGCACGCACAAACATTTTAATAACTCACCATACTACTCCAAATGCACCATAACCAATTGGACGATCTGGCTGGACATCTAATGGAACTGCTGGCGGTTGATAATATGGTGCTGCTGCAGCCAATATAGCACCCTGAGGTGCTCCTCCGGCGGCGCCACCTTGTACCAATGACATTGAAACACTCATCGAAACCCGGGATTGCTTAGCGGGGCCACCAACGGCCGCCATCAGCAATATTCCATACAAATTTAAAACACGATGTGGTTGAAAACCCTTGCTTTGCTTTTTTTTACTATTTCACTTGGAACTACACTTGGGATTAAAAAATTTTCACTTTTAGCACTTGGAAAATGCGAAAAAAAAACCTTTTTTTTAATTTTGCACACTACTTGACAAGCGACGATTGATGAATTTACGACAAAAACAGAGTAGAGAACTTTATTTTGATGGTTGCACACACTTAAAAGGGAGGGGGAGAAGAATCAATTGGATTTTCTTTTGTTATCACACACCGGAGCGGGAAACACAAATAAATTAAATGCCAAAGATAAAACTATATTTTTGTATGTATTCTCCTTTCTTTTTTGTCACCGGTAATTTGACGGTCAGTGTCCCGTTCTGTGATTTAGCAGCAGCGCGTCTTCTTCTACGTACGGAGAGCGAATGATCCTGTTACAAGAAAAAGTTGGTCCGTCAGATTTTTCTCTCTCCCGATTTATAACACATATACACACACTCAGCTATATCTACATATACGCGCACGCACGAATTCGTAAAATCGTAACTGTAATGTAATGAAAAAAAAAAAAAACAAGAGACTAAAACTCCTTGGAGTGGAGACTTCTTTGTTTGTTTAATGTTTCGGATGGATTGCGCGTTCTCGCTCTTTGTCCCTTTTGTGTATGTAAAAGGCTGATGGATAAACTAATGAATAATTCCGGAACCGTTAATTGTCACGAGAAACATGTGTTTTGGTTTGTATACTAATTTGGATTTGACATAAGGCAGAGGCAAATTGTTGGTATTTCTCTTTTTTTCCACGCGTGTAGACTTGGTACTGGACTTTTTTCACAGTATTTTCAATTTTCCTCAGGGGATAGCTATGTATTTTTGTTACAAGAAAAAAGGACAATGACTTTCTCCAAAAATGCACACAGACACACGTTACAGGGAATAAGAAAACGAAAAGTCCTTCTCTTCTCTTTCGAAAACAAGAGAAAACTAAGGGAACTCCGTAGTCCGTAACTCTGTGTTCTTTTTTATAAACAAATAAAACGACTTGCTCTCTTTTAGACACTTGACATTTCTGTTTTTTTTTTAATGATTTTTTTTTTGTTGTTGAGTTAACTATTTCTGCTGTTTTTTTCCGGTTGGCACCAATTCTTTGATAGGGACAGACTCACAAGCAATGCACTAACAATAATTTATATCGATTCATGAATCATGAACTTTATCCGTGTAGTTAGTTGATTCAGAATTTCAATTGACTTCGCGTTGTTTCCGGAAGAGACACAGTAGGCGTGATTGGTGGTGCAGTAGACATAAATATCCGTTTAGCAAAGTTATCAACTGAAGAAAGACTAACAAAATTTTAATGTTGGGGCGTTAGCGGTGTAGGTATTTTTTTTTTCTTTGTAATTATTTATCTTCCGCTTCTTTGTCAAGTTTTGCCCGATTTTTCTCGTTTGTCAGCTGCTACTGCACTACTGCACACACTGTGCGAAACTCAAACACTGAACAAGAGAATTTTTGAAACGAACAGAGACAACGAACGTGGTGTGTTTGTGTTCCTATAGTGGACTTTGTTTATTGTACGCATTGTATGGAGTTAGAAAGCAAGAACGAGAGAGACACATTGGTTGTGGCATTAGAGATGGGAGTTAAGAATAAAAATGTAATTAATAGAAATGTAGTAGAGGAAAACAATTTGATTTGTTCGTTAGCGCTACTTTGGAAACAATATTATGCACTGAATGATTAGAATTCACCAAAACACATCTAAACTGTTGTAAAGTTATACGGTGCATAAGTATATATACAGGCTTCATTCAGGTACGCACAATTTCTTATTCATAACATATATCCCCACCCATAATAGTTATATAGGGTTTGTGTCAAATAAATTACCAAGAAGAGGGAAATCTATTACAATTGAATATTTCATAGCTCGGTAGAGATACCAAGGATAATTTTTATGGTTGCGAAATCCACAGCGACATTTATGTTCTAAAACCATTTTAAAACATTTTGTTGACTAATGTTTTAATTATTCAATCTGTAGGTAAGGAAGAATTACCGTTTGAATAAATTAAACCGCCAAACACAACTGCTAAAACAGAAAAATACACTTGACATTTTTTTTTAACTAGCAATTGAACCTTTGGTAGCCCTGATATACAGAAATAAAAAAAATAAAATGCGCTTATACAGGCACTAATCAACCGTCAGACGCGTTTAGGATATGCAACCTCTATTCAACGTTGTAAAAGTTTTATGAATAAGGTTTTTGCATTCAGAGGCATTTTAAGGAGTGCATAACTTTATACACTGCTTAGATAAGGCTGTTGGTGTTTAGATTTCCAAGTATTAAATTCAACTTTCATGGCATTTATTAAGGGCGATTTTTTTAAGAGTTAAGATTTTCAGGTTGGCAGCACAGTATGGCATCCAAGCGTATGGCATAAAATGCCATACATGCACTATTCAACCATCAGACGCGTTGAGGACATGCAACCTCAATTCAACGTTGTACAAGTTTTATGAATACGGTTTTTGCGTTTAGAGGCATTTTAAGGAGTGCATAACTTTATACACTGCTTAGATAAGGCTGTTGGTGCTTTGATTTCCAAGTATTAAATTCAACTTTCATGGCATTTATTAAGGGCGATTTTTTGCAGAGTCAAGATTTTCAGGTTGACAGCACAGTATGGCATCTAAGCGTCATCTGTTAATGTGAAAAGTTGTCAGTGATCTATGGCTTTTAATCATGGAAAGCCTTCCAACTGAGAATCGATTGCAAATATTGAATTTGAAGCCTTACAGGATAACATAACACGCGTAATTCGTTGAATACTTGCCGAAATGCTCGAAAAAGTGACGCGAAATTGGACCTTCCGAATGGACCATTTGAAACGAAACCGTGGACAGCATTTACATGAAGTTGTCTTTAAAAGGTAAATGGCAAAGTCCTATTTGTTGATTACAATACAAATTTTGAATATTTGATGCAAATTTGAGAGAATTTAAAAAAAAAAAACTACGCTTACAAAAATCACTCGTTATGTGTAGTGTGCCTGTTACACTAGAGCTCTGCTCTGCTCCCGTGTACAGATAGACGAACACATATAAATACCATGAAAGTTAAGTTAAACATGTACTTGCAAATCGAATATTGGAGCTGTGGATAAGTTAGTTGTAAGGGGTTTCCCACTTTTTGGTACATTATTTAACACAAACCTTGTTCCCATATTAATAAAACGCTGATTAGTTGATCAATGGCTAACACGACAGCTTTTCCCATAAGAAATATCAAAAGTTAGTAACTGATTAGCTACTCAGATCCTTATTGGAAAGATAATCTTTTGCCATTATAATTTGAATATGTTTTCAATTTGACCCACGGCTGGCTCGGAGGTACAATTTTCGATTACCTTTTCCAATATTTGTGGCCGTATATCGGCAATAACGCGCCGAATGTTGTGCTCCAAGTAGTCAATAGTTTCGGGCTACAGTGGACTACTCACTTTACGTATCCCCACAGAAAATAAAATAGTCAAGTGGTATTAAATCGCACGATCTTGGAGGCCAATTCACAGAACTAAAACGCAAAATAATGCGCTCACCGAACGTTTTCTTCGAGCTGTGTCACATGTTGCGTGATCTTGTTGAAACCACTCCTGTATATCATGGTTGTTCAATTAATGAACGAAGTAGTCAGTAAGCACTGCTCTATAGGGGTCACCATTGACTGTAACGTTCTGGCCAGCATCGTTTTTAAAGAAGTACTGACCAATTATTCCACCAACCCGTTTGTGGATGTAACGGTGTCTCAACATACTCTTGTGGATTTATATCGCTACAAATACCGAAGTTTTGTTTATTGACGTATCCCAAAGTGAGCTTCTTCGCTAAACAAAATTCGCTTATGAAATTTGGGATTAATGGGAATCTGGTTTTGGGCTCATTTACCGAAACTACGCCTTGCTAGGTGATCCTGTGGCTTCATTTCTTGCACGAGTTGTATTTTGTAAGCAAACCAAGATCTTTCCGCAAAATCTTCCATAAATTGGATGAATATCCATTTCCTGTGCACGATGGCGGATAGACTGACTTGGGGTTTCCTCTCCGCTACGCTCTACAGCAGCTAAGACTTTTTCTGTACGCACTGTACGTCATCTCTGTGGATGCGTATTATCATTAGAGTAAGCGTGGTACGAAAACGTCCCATATTAAATCGAATTAATGGCTCTGATGGATGATTATGTTGACCATAAAATGGACGTAATGCGCGATACATACTTCGAAGAGAACCATGATTTTCAAAATAAATTTGCGCAATTTGGAAGCTTTGATCACACGTCAGTCTATTCGTTGAAATGACAAACCAAACTAAAAAAACATATGAGAAGGCTACAATCCACTGTGTTGATCGTTGTATACCATATCCCACCCCATCCTTAAAATTAATATCCTTAAAATGTGGACTTCATGGCAAAGAAATATTATCATTGACTTGTCACAACATTTTGTTCAGAATCTTGTATGGATCGACAAGAAACGACGTTTTTCTTCTGCATAATATGGTATGGCGTAGGGTATAGAAATGGTTTTTGTAGTTAAACGCCTCAAAAAAGTAGGCATGGGCTTAAATGATGTATAGACGAAATATTTGTTTTATCAAACCCAATGATTTTGCATCAAATGTTTTTTTCGAAAATATTAAAATTTTACAGAAAATCGTGTTTTTTTTACTGAAATTGAACTACATAACTTGTTTAGTCTTTTTAAATTCTATACCGTGCATGGCAATGGGCGAATTTTGAGGATGTTTACACTTGTTCGAACAGCACGTACAAGGATCACATGTACCAAATTGCATTATCCTGGCTAAAAATTAAATGCCTTAAAACCGGTGACCAACAGACGGATAGACAGACATGGCTTAATCGATTCTGTGTCGATTCGTATACTTTCAAGTATATTTATCTAAATTATTTCTCTATATTACAAACTATGTATCAAAACTATAATATACCTATGGGAGAGGGTATAATAAATCATTTGACAGCTGACAAAATGACAGCCATTTAAAATAGTGCTGCAAACTTGAAGTCCATACTCCTATGGCTCGGTTTACCAGTGCTGAGTTTACTCTGAAGTAACCCAGAGTTAACTAACACCGGAATAAATTTAATCCAGAGTTAACTCATGAATCAGTTTTTCAGAGCATGATTAAGTTTGACTCCGTGAGAGGCGATATTATTTGGTAGCACTCAAGATTCATCGATTTTGCTGGCAAAAAGTTATCGAAATGTATAGAATCTAAAACAGCTCAGCTATCAGCTGTTTGTTTTTTTCTTTCTTGCTTTTGTCGATATCTTACATATCTTTTTCTTCTTAAAACAATAAAACTCAATATCTAACACAGTTTCGGATCGCTGGGATCTGAAATTAAATATATCCTACACGTATTTGTTAAAATGTCCACACAAATGGAATTGAAAATAATTCTTTGGTTGGTATTTTATCATCTGTCAAAAACACCTAATCATTTACTCCCAGGGTTAACTCACCAAACTTTCTGGGTTAACTCAAAGTTATCTCTGGATTTAAATTGACTGAAAAAAAAATACTCAAGTTTAATCCTGAAACTAGGATGATTTCGCACTGAAATACCGGGCATAAAAAACACAAATTACACTCTACGTACCTATCAAGTCTCCTATACTTTCGTCAACGATAGCTTATCATTTCAAAATTTATGGAATGTACGTGTGCTGTCCAAAAATGGCGACATTGACTAACCACAAAGATTTGCAGATTTGATGTCATTGGACTTCTCTTTAATTGGTTATTTGAAATTCAAGTGCACGTCAGCTAGTCTACAGCGCTTTGACAAGCTCACGGCAGAATAAACATGCGCTAAAAGTGGTGGAAAACACAGCAAAAAGGGCAAATTTTGAGTTCGTCAATAGAAGCCAAGTGATTGATGTTTTATCCCAATGTTCCGTTTGTTTTTCAAAATTTAAAATTTTGTGTACAATGTAATTTTTCATAAAAAAAATATCTTAATCCCCTTAATAAATAAGAGAGTCCTATTCTATGGATGATATACGGACTTACTAGTATGTCCATAAGCAGTTCCTTTTTACCTCTGAAATAAAAGTGTCTTCTATGGCTATTGTTTTTGTTGTATTGCGATATTATAGGCGTATTCTACTTTGAGATTTCTCAGAGATTTTCTGTAGCTGTCTAAGCCTATATTTTAATTTAAATGCAACAACTTCCTCAACAACATTTGGCAAACAACCAGTCCTCTGTGTAAGACACATAAAAAACGTTTATTAAATGCATACTAAGACCGTGTGCAAATTGCGTTAACATTTTTGCCTGGTGAATAGAGAATTCAAAATATATCTAGTGGCTAATTTTTGACACTTGGTATACCTAGCATTCGATTTCTAAACAAAAAGCTAAGAACAAGTGTTTTATATTAGAAAATGTAATGGAAGTTTTAATATAAACATAAATTGAGTTTTTAAAAACAATGGTTCCAAACATATTGTTATAATTTCAGGTTGCAGTGTACGAACATACCCAGATGTGCGAAAATCGAACACATCCATTTAGTGTCCATTTGCGGTACGGAATGCACTCACTGGAATGAATGACTAAAATAGTGGTATCTGTCAAAACCACTTGTCGAACAATCAAGAAACGTGCCATCTCTTTCTCGATCAGTATGTCGAGTGGTATAAATAGAGAGGATGCGACAACCAGCGAATTAGTCTAAATTGGTGACATGAACGTGATTTAAATAGTGTTGGTTGAGTTAGTTACATAATGAATTTTGCGTGAATCTAATCGTTGGTATTTGATTTCAAATAAGTGAATTGAAGTTATGGAATTGTTAATTGTAAATACAGAATTCATTGTGTTTTAATAAATTATTGTCAAACATAAAACAAAAGAGAGTTTTATCATTCAAAGCACGGCTTAATTCTACAGTATGTTTAACGTGAACAAAGTATGATGAAGATCCTTTTGGCGTTTTCCATAGGTAAAACTCAATTTTTTTGAAAAAGATCTGTTAAAAGTCATATTTTGACAGTTGTTGTGTTCCATTGGTCAAAATTGTTTTTTTTTTAAGTCAGATCAATTATTCGATAACTATACTCCACCTTTTCATAACTGCTAGTAACACCGTAGTCCTAGCTAAACTTTGACTTGGCATCACTTATCAAAAAGCTAACGGGTGATTTGTTCAGCGTAGTTTTTGTTAGAAATCGAATAAAACACTCAAACTTGCCAACATTTTTATTTTAATCAAAAAATAGGACTTTGCCATTTATTCGCCAAATTCGTGTAAATGTAGTCCGCGGCTCCGTTTCAAATGTTTTATTCGGAAGGTCCAATTTTGCGACACTTTATCGAGCATTTCGGCCTGTATTCCACGAATTACGCGTGCTACTGTATCCTGTAGGGCTTCAATCGTGTTCGGCTTGGCCACATAGACTAATGACTTTACATAACACCACAAGAAATAATCAAGAGGCGTTAAATCGCATGATCTTGGCGGCCAACTAACAGGGCCATTTCAAGAGATGAGATCTTTCGTCTTGATGAAACCACATGTTAACCAAGTTCAACTCAGCCAACTGGGGCAAAAAAAGTCTCCTATCATGGCTCGATATCGTTCGCCGTTGACGGTAACGTTTCTTAGACGGTCGATGATGCCTCCAGCCCACCAAACTGTCGTTTTTTTTCGGGGTGCATCGGTAATTCTTGTACGGCATGTAGCTGTTACTTATTTACGTATCCGTTAAGCCAGAAATGAGCCTCATCGCTGAACGCAATTTTTCAATAAAACAGAGGATTTCCATGGAGCTGTTATAAGGCCCATTCACCAAAAATTAGACTTTGTGGTAGGTCATTCGTCTTCAATTCTTGAACAAGTTGAATTATAGGCTTTCAAACCGAAATCGACACGTAAATTCCATGTGGTTGAGTAACACATGCCCAATTGCTGAGAACAGCGATGAATTGACATTTCAAGATCTTCATTAACATTGTACGCTACGACTGTAATATTCTCTTCGGTCCGTACTGTACGCATACGAGTCGATGGTGTAATGTCCAACAAAGTAAATTTGATGATTCGCCAGGTCGATTAAGACGACCGTAATATGATCGTAACAAGCGGTGCACATTTTTTACAGATCTCGAATTTTGATAAACAAAATTTCAGTGATTTGCAATCGTTGCTCATTTGTAAGTATTTCCATGAGTTTATGGCAGAGTACATATCCATACTGACAACTTTTGACTTTGATAGATGACGTTTGGACGCCATTACTAAACAGTGCTGCCAACATCAAAAACGGGCTCGCCTTTCAGATCCTCAGAATAAAATTTGTGAAACCCATTCAGAAAGAAAAGTGCCCTCACCGTTATTTATGTTTTTTGCTTGTTTATTTTTTATTTGTATTCAGTGCCTAATTTCACATATATAGGATGAGACTATAACGAAAAACAGAGATAATATGTTATAAAGTGTATATACCTAGAAGCCACAAAAGCCAATTTTTAAGATAAATAGAAATGAAAATTGCCAACGATATTGCCGCTGCCACTGGGATTTGGTTGAACCAGATGCACGAGCTCACTGCTGTTGTGTAGAATTTCCATTCCATGTGTTGTTCTCATCATCGGAATCCTTGCGCTGATCCGACAGGCGATGCACATTTGACCCACCAAGGCGACGATAAGCGCCACCAGTTGAATTTGCCGCTGCATTGGCGTCCTTTGATGTTGATGGTCCATCTTTTGTCAGTTGAAATCTGTCCAAGTTGCGTTTCTTTGCCCTGCAATTAGATACAAGTAAGTATAAATGTTTTTTTTTATATTTTCCAACTTACAAATCATTTGCATCGATCCGCTCTTCACTGGCTCGCTTTTGTGCTCCGGTATTGGCTGGACGTGGGTCAGCTCCTTCATCATTGCGACCGATTATGAAATTCCGAAGATATCCAAAGACTGCCATGACGGGCGACATTAAAGCCCAAAAGACTGTGTTGAACACGTTGATAATGCCACCGGAACGTGCGACTACTGCGGAGGGGCCACTGCTCGCTTTTGCAATGACTAGGATTACAGCACTTGGTGCCAGCCCAAGTGAAAGCAGCGTCTGTCTGTCATCCTCAGCGGTGAACTCATGCTTGGGGAATGTTGTGGCAAGAGTAAAGTCTTTGATTCCTGTACCCTTAATTACCTCTACCTTGACGTAGGCCCGTACAGTAGCAAAGGTATCATCACTCTCAAATGTCTGGGTGCTTGTTTCACCATTTGGGATGCGGAATTGAATTCGTGACATAGTCATGTTAGTGCTTGGTGCATTCACCGTGTTCGGGGTTGTAGGCTGTGCAGTGGGATTAGCAGCAGGAACGCTGAATTTTTGCGCCCTTTCGGCTCGATCACTGGCAATCTGTTCTAGGATACGCTGCCGAGTAGCTTGATCCTCCATTCGGTCGCGTCGAATGCTCTCCTTTAGATCTTTGAGCTCCTGCTCCTTTTGCCACTGTTGTACGTTTTGTACGTTCTTTCCTTCTTTGCGGCGATTTAGTTCACGTTCACGTTCCTGTCGCTCCTCCTGGGCTTGCATATATTTCCTTCGACTCTCGACAAGTTGTTGGACTCGCGCATTTGGAGTGGCTGCATCCGCTGTATCGTCTAGGGGTGGTGCAGATGCAGTTGGTGTAGGTGCTGGTGTAGGCGGGGTTACAACGGGTTTTGTTGGCGCAGAGGTTACGGTTGTGCCCGAAGGAAGGCGACTCGAATTAGAAGTGGTGGGCGTAACAGGTGGCGTTGGAACGGTGTCCATTGAAATCGAGTCAGCGAATGTCGAAGCATTTTCAGATGGAGGATCGGAATTGTCTTCAGAAACCTTAGCGGGTTCGAAACACGTTGCATCAACAGAGAGTTCGTTAGGGGATGGTAAAACTTCCACCACTGGTGGCGGTTCAGTGTCTAAGATGGAGGTAGGCGGTTCTGTGGTAGATAGATTTGATGATGGTTCCTCAACTGACTTTGGTTCTATATTGGGAGATGGCTCATTAGTAGTCGGCTCTTTGTTGTTGGTATCTGTAGAGGTAGATGCCAAAGGGGAGTCTGGATCTTTCCTCTGTTCAGCGGAAATGAAAGCTGCCGATGCAGAGGCTGCACTCCTGCTGACACTTTGTCCAGTTAGTTTCAAGACATTTTCAATTTTCTTATCTAATTCATCGCTAGAGGCAATTACACCGGTGGCGATCTCCAGCGGTGTTCCGTTCTTTCCGATAAAGAACAGCGATGGAAGAGGAACAATTTGATCTGCAATTAAAGGGAGAAGTGAGTTACGATTGTTGTTTTGTTTAGGTATTGTAAGAGTGGTGCTTTATACGGAACTTTCATTGAAAAAAATTCCCTTCTACCGGGACAAACCTCAGTCATCGTAACCATTAGAATTTGCAACTTTATTTAACTTTTTAATCCTGATTTTCTGCAAATACCACTTCTCAGTGTACTACCCTAACAATGTTACTATCGACGTGTGCGCAGAGTCATCGATTAAATGCTTTTGCACCGCATGTTGGCTGTAAATGATTGGAACTTACAAATCCTGGCAAACTGCATGTACGACTCACTGCCTCCTTCAATTTTTATTGCCACAAAGCAATCTCCTTCGAGTTTCTCCCTAATAGTAGGCTGATTCAAGAATCCAGTCAACTTTACAGAGTTCTCGTCCTTTCCTGTAAAAATATTTAAGAACAACAAACATCATCGGTGTTATGAATCAGCTGGTGATATTTTTGTCGGCCATTTCGACAACAATGACGTGTTCTAGCCTTGAACAATGTTCTAAATTTTTCTTACCTTCGACATAAACAACGAAAGTTGCATTTTTCTGCTTTGAGATGGTGACTGCTTCGGCGATACTTCCCTTGAACCAGTTCATTTGGAGACTTTTGTCGGCGATTCGCTTCAAATATTTTCTTTACTCGAATTTCGTTGAAATACAAATATTTGTGACACAACACTTTCTTTTGGTTTAATTTTAATAAAACATTTACAGAAGCGAAACGTGAAAATTTCCCTATCTCTTCGGTGACTTTAAGAAAACCGATTTTGCTTTGTTGGTTTTGACAGTTCACGGCATTGATGTGGTGAGATTTTTTTCAATGGTGTGGTGAACTTAAATTTCGTGAACGGAAAATACCTTTTAATCAATTATTTATTTATCAAATTAACTTATCCGAGTAAATAAACAATATTATGCGAAAGGGAAAAAAAAAATTTCTATGTGAGGAGAATATAAATAACAAAACTGTTACCAATGGGGGTGTTGGATTCTTGAAATGGGTGAATGGTTTGTGGGTTTGCTTATAATTGTTGCGCCATCTTCTTTAGTTTCCGTCATTTCTGTAAATGCGGTTTTTCAATGCGATAATTGAAGTCGAAATGCATAAATCTTGCACCAGATACTTTTTTGACTCCTAATTTCATACGGGGATGTAGCTCAGATGGTAGAGCGCTCGCTTAGCATGTGAGAGGTACGGGGATCGATGCCCCGCATCTCCAATCTTTTTTTTTATTTTCTTCACTTCTTCACTACGATATTTCCTTGTTCATCCCGACAGGATTCTGTTAAAACCTTTTATCCAAAGTAGTGCGAGATTTTAACTCACTAAAACCACCACCATATTGGTATTTGTATTGCAATGAAGTATGCGACTTATCTAGCAATTTTTTTATGACGAGTAATGAATTGTTGGCAGGTAACTTTCCTTTGAGTATTCCTGCTTTTCCCGCAATTTATAGGGCGGTTTGTTATAATCGGGGCAAATCTAAGGGCTTACTTCTTTGAAGACGCCGCAATAAATTTGTTTCGTCAAGAATTTGGAGGACCGTTGTGTAAACGTTTCCTAAAAAACGTTTTTTATATTTTCGTGCACCCATGGGCAATCATCGGCCTAATGAGGGGCATGTAGCAAATCACCTTCACCCTGCTGTCAAGACGACTGCTATAAAACAATCGTCTTGTCAGGGCAAATGCTCCCCTAGCTCTCGCCAGCATCTACATGTCTTCCGAAATATAGATACTGATCTAACCAGATGCCAAGGTACTTTACTACACTTTTACTCGCCAGTGGCTGTCCGTTTGGTCCAACGATCACCTGCTTTCGCCAGTTCTTTCTCGTATCCCTAGAGGCCCTAGACAACGGTGTTCTAAAAAGGATAGTGTCTGATTTCTGAAAGTTGATTTTCAACTTCCAGTCATCACAATATCTATGGATCTTGTCGAAGTCCCGCTGCAAAATAGTTCGAATGACTTCGACAGTAGGGGCTGTTCTGTACGTGATAAGATCGTCCGCATACGCAATTGCCTGAGTAAGACTATACCTATCATATCAGAGGTGTAAATGCTGAAGAGAATCGTTGAGTTTACCGCTCCCAGACCATTCGTAATGAAAAATTCTGTGGTAGAAGTTACATTGCCACTTTTGACAACAAACGTTCTACCAGTCAGCATGTCATGAAGCATAAATAGCAGTGGTTTACTTATGCCAAGTCTGGTCAGCTTTAGATAGAGGCCCTCTAACCATACGGTGTCAAAAGCCTACTCTAAATCAACCAGACATGCACCCGTGCACTGTTTTTTGGCTTCGTTCCATTGTATATCAGAGACTAGTTTGGAGGCAGCATGAATACAGTCATGTCCTGCCTTGAAACCAAACTGGTTCTCTGGTATAATATTATTGTCCTCAGACCACTTGAACAGAGCTCGATTGAGAATCTTTTCGAAAACCTTGCTGATACTAGGAAGGAGACTTATCGACCGGAAATTCGCCGGATTGGAGTTGTCCTTTCCCTTTTTCGGAAGAGGATGAACCACCGCCGTCTTCCAACGCACTGGATAATATGCATTATTCAGCGCTTTGTTGAACAGCGTGGCGTAAATGTCCACAGCTTCAGGGGGTAAGTGTCGCAGTACAATGTTGGATACACCATCGACTCCCGCTGACTTATTTTTCTGTATGGAATCGAAGATGATCTGGAGTTCCACCTTCGAGATTAACAGGGGACTAAACCCACTTCGCTCGGCGACTATGGCGTTTGCCAAGTTTTCGTCATCAAACCGGGTGAAACCACGGTTCTCAGATCGCCATTGCGTTATGTCGTTTCGGAGATAGACATGATGGAGCAGGGCATTGTTTTCCAGGACGCGGTTCTGGCGAATGCTATCATTCACCTTATTCACTTCCTGAAAGACAGCCCCCACTGCCTCCACTTTTGTCAATCGTCATCGAACACGGCTTCCCCCGGATCAATTCCTGCTGTCAAAAGCATGTTAGCATTGTCAGTTGTTCGTTGGAGCCTTATACACGGAAGGTCGTTATGACCTTTCCTCCTAAAGATCTTATTAATTTTTGGAAACATACTCGGGTCGCTGGAATTTACGGTACGAATTCTGTTATTCCAAAACAAATTAATGGACAACCGATAGTTCTCCTTGATCAATTGGTTGAAGTTTTTGATCGACGCCTTCAGTGTACTAATCGCCTTGTCGCGTGGGTTTGTCAGTCGTCTGTACGAGAGTTTAAGTCTTTTCAGAAGTCCGCTCTTTTGTCTGTGTAGTCGCGTTTCTGTACGTAGACGTTATGTCATGTTCCTTGTGTTTCGGTATCGTCCTGTTCATTGTTCGTTGAATCGCTTCGTACATTTGTTGTAAGTATTCGTCGATTTCGTTGTTCGTTAGGTTTCTGTTGTTTGGTGGTGAAATGGCCCTCGAACGTAGGTCTCTTGATAGAGCGTTGGTGAAGCGAGGCCAGCGCATCTTACCGTAGTTGTACGCATGCACAGGCACAAACTCCTCCAACGCCACTAGCTCATTCGGAAGCTGTATTACGGCGGCGAGTCCACAGTGATCACTGCCGTACTCGATCGTCCGTAAACAGTTTCGCGGGTGTTGACCTACTCTGTTAGTAACTGTCAGTCTTGTGTCTCGCAGTAAAAGATCCAGGAAAGCACCGCTTCTCGGAAACGATGGCCTATCTGTGGCGAGAATGTCGATCCTATATTCAACATTGTAGTGGACCATCCAATTGGAAAGATGGTTACCCCGAGGATTTTGTAATTGATTTCCCCAATCTTCGTGTTTGGCATTTAAATCTCCGGCCAAAAGATAAAAGTTCTCCACTGAGTTCAGTCTTAGAGATTCGAAAAGTTTTCCGAGCTCTGTTGTAAAAAGTGTAGGCTGAGGTGCTTCCGGTGCGTAACCCGCTATCACATACAGTCGCTTCCCTTGTTGGAGAGGAATGCATATGACGCAGGCTTCCAGCAGCCAGAATCGGCGCACTTTACCACTATATATGACCTTATAACTAATGCCTTTAAAGACAGCGACCCCGCCTCCTTGAGTGGAGTTGGGCCGGTCCCATCTTACGATATTGTTATTACTATTAGTCAATTTATGCTTCTGGTTTAGCTTAGTTTCGCAAGCCATAAGCAAATCGGGACTTTGGTCTGTAAGCAATTGGAAAAGATTAGCGCAGAGCTAATCTTTTCCAATTGCTTTTGTTCGATCCTAATCAGTGAATTTACATTCACAGCCAGGATCTTTCAGGGTCTCTCTGACAGCGCGTCCATTACGATCTAAGTTGCGTTAAGCCCGGCAACAAGGAGTAGATATAGTCTACCCTTGACGCCTGCTCCCGTAACTGGTTTTGAAGACCGGTTAGCTGACCTTGAATGGCCCTATTCAAGTGAGCGGCAGTGTATGTGTACTATCTTGGTCTGTTTTCTGCTTTTTTTACTTGTTGATTTCCGCGATCACACAAGCAATTAAAACTGAGTGTGGTAACGATTTATTTTGCGTGTATGTAAAATATTTTGTTTGTTGAAATTCATTTTTTTTATTTGATTTAACTCGATTGACATCGAATTAGCCACCGTCTTTTTTTTTAATATCACAACTGTCAGAAACAAATGCATGTGTTGGTAGATTACACCTACCTACCTTTCAACCACTAATGGCGTTTTCCATTGGTAAAAAATCAATCTTTTTGTTTTTTCTTGTTGATGTGTTCCATTGGGCAAACGAATTGATTTTTTTTTGTCTCAGATCAATTTTGTAGACCTGGATTTTTCGGCAGATTTAATCCTCCTTGCACTCATTAACACTGATACAAATGAAAGCTGTCAGATTGACTACAGTGATTTTCGTTTTTATTTAATATTATTTCGGTTGTGAAAAACTATTAATAACTATTAAAACTGTAGCAGTTAGATGTGAAATATAAAATAAATCAAAAACGAACAATCTGTGTTACTGGAAACTTGACAGCTACACCGTTATAATAACTTCACAGAAACAAAATTACAACACCCAAAGACAAAAAAAATCAATCCGAATGCGAGTTCAATTGGTAACAAAAAAGATCAAATTTCAGCTCAAAATCCAGATTTAGGGCCCAGTTCTAGCTATTTTTGAACAACTTCATTGGAACACAAGACATGATGGAATTGAAATGTCACTCCCATAGCTTGTTATGGGAATTATTGGAAAAGTCCATTTCAGTTCGGTGGAAAGGCAATCATTACTTCACTTAAATAAATCTTGATCAGTGAAAAATAAGAACTGATTTTCTGCGAAAACTATAAGTAGAAATTTAAATATTTTTGGATAATCATATGTTCTAAAATTCATAAGCTTTGTTTTGACACCAACTCGCCAATGGTTGAATTTATAAAAAAAAACTACAAGAAGTAAAAGAAAGTTTCCAGTGATGGTTTACAATGATAGGTATAACTGAGCCCTTAAAAATGGATAACGCCATAAATTTTGGATGAAAAATTGCTATCCACTGGTTCTCAAACTGTTCGTCCGTTTTTTTTTCTGCGATATACGCACCATTGAAACGTTGGAAAAAAAAGAAATACTTTAACAAAAAAATGGTTGATTAAGGCGCCTGCCTGACGACTTTACATACCCTGAACGGAGCAACGAAGTCGCGTGAGCGTGGATTGTCCCCAGAAAGAGAGTTGAAATAATTTGTTCCCGCGAAGCGTGCCACCCAGAGTGTCGTAAACAAAAAAAAAACTGTTAGACTTAGGCGCCTGCCTGACGACTTTACATACGCTGATCAGAGCAACGAAGTTGAGTGAGCGTAGAAAGAGATTTAAAATCCTTTGAACATTTTTTTTTCTGGAAAAGCTGCAGTGAAATACTCCTTCTTCTTATATATCATTTAGCTATGTGTGAAATGTCAAAAAATTGTTGATTTCTATCGGGATTTTTGAAATTTTGTTTGTTTAAAAACTTTTAAACTAATTGATTAATAAATTATCAGCATAAAACATTGAGTGGAATAAGAAAAGTAAGTTTTTGCTGAAGTTAATTTGTTCCGAGGATATTTTTTTTTAACTAAAGATTTTGGAAGTTTTACTCTTAATTTTGAAATAATTCTACTTATCAATAAAACAGCGATGTGCACTCACCCTCAGCAACTACTAAAAAGCTTAAAAAGCATCCCTTTCGTAGTTGTCAAACTTTTGAAATTGCTACCCACTGTCAATACGATTGAAGCGATTAAAAAATATTCGCATGTCATCTGTCAAACCATTGTCGCCATCGGCATTTTTTCTACTTAGTTCGTTTAATTGTTTTTCGCTGAATTCAATTGAAAAAGTGTATAACTAAATAAACAAACTCACTCTTACACCAAACCAATTGAAAATGTCCGAGATTCAAACATTAGTTGACATGGGATTCTCACAAGAGAGAGCGTACGTAGCCGCAAACAAATTGCCGCAAAAAACTGCGGTCCTAATCCTTTTATTTCCTTCTCTAGCGAGTATGCCATGAAAGCTACAAATTTTAAAGGCGTTGAACCAGCCATGGAATGGCTTTTGGCCCACGTTGACGAAGAGATTCCTGCCAGTGCTGGTGCATTTGAAGCACCTACTGCTGAGGCTGGTCGGCTAATACTAGCTCCTACGTCTACCGGGCCCCCTTCCGGTACCCCTAGTACAGATGTTGAGGCTTCGTCCAGCACAAAGACAGCAGAGATAGCCAAGTCGTTGAAATGTGACGACTGCGGAAAGCTGTTCAAAGATCAAACTGAAGTTGAGTTTCACGCCGCCAAAACGGGACACAATAATTTCTCTGAATCCACCGAGGAGAAGAAACCCCTAACGGAGGAGGAGAAAAAAGCTCAGTTGGCTCTAATCGAGGAAAAACTCAAACAAAAGCGTTTGGAGAGGGAAGAACGCGAGCGTGTGGACTCCCTTGAGCGTGAGAAAAATCGCATAAAATCGGGCAAGGACATGAGCGAGGCACGCCATCGCATGGAAGAGATGGAAATGAAGAAAATCGTCGAACAACGAAAGCGTGAAAAAGAAGAGGAAAAGGTGGCCCGGGATCGTGTCAGGGCACAAATTGAGGCCGATAAAGCCGCTCGTCGAGCAAGGTAGGAACTTGTTTATGTTATAATTGAGAGCTCCTTGATTCGAATCAAACAACGCTTTTAGGGATCAAGGACCAACATCGCCACAATCGGCGGTTAGCTCTACAACACCAACACCCTCACCAGTTGTTACATCTCCGAAACAGCCACCCAAGGATTATACCAATACCAGAATTCAAATTCGTTTACAGGACGGCTCCACTCTTACAGAGACATTCAGCGTTAAAGAGCAACTGTCCGCTGTACGTGTGTTCATTCAGATGAAGCAGGGCGCCGACTTGCCGTTCGGCCTGATGACGACGTTTCCCAGGAAAGTGTTCTCCGACGATGACTTTGAAAAGCCACTCGAGGTGTTGGGACTGGTGCCGTCAGCTGTGCTGATTGTTACCAAAGCATTGGCGTAATTTCTCTTTCTTTCATTCTTTTGTTCGTTTCTTTTGATAAACATTTTCTACACTTAAGCCAGTCGAGGGGAGGGGGCATGGGGCACATGGAGTGTGATTAGACCGTGCATATTAGTTTTGCTAATTTGTGCTTTTTATGTTTTGTTTTGTGCGAATTTTGTGAAAGGGGGCGACGACACTTTTTTTTTTTATAGGGACATGCGAGGGGACTTCTTTTGCTGTCTCGTAAAACAAGAGAAATAAAGCAAAACGTTGGTGTACTAATTAATACTGCAGAACTACTATTTAATATAAATCAAATAAAAAACACAACTTTTCGTAAGGACCTCTATTTTTTGGGTGACAACTAGGATTTGATTTGTTTTTTTCGTTTCTAGGTTGCCCTTGCTGGTTGCTGTATTGTTACTTCAGAAACTCAAACCTTTCCTTGGGGAAATACAGGTTAGATAGGTCGAAATACTTTGCCTCGTAAATCTGTTGCATGTTCCAAGATTTTTGGTGTGTTCTAGGTGAAACTAATGGTCTGGTCTTGTGTGAAATGTCCGTTTCAGACAGTACAACAATTTTTGCCGCCTACAAGTGGCTTTCAAATCACTGGAATCGATTTCATAAAACGCAAACGCAATACGAATTGCCGCTCATTTCTTAAACATATGGGGTAACAGTTTACTATCTATACACGGTCCTATACGCAGCGCAGTATGGTTCAAGTGCATGATAGCTATCAATGAACGAGTCTGTTGCCGAAGCGCTTGCAGCCCCTATATCGTAACTTGAGTATGCACCTATATTAGTCAGATATTACTGAATGAGACGTCAAAGCCTATCTGTCTCCTTATTTTCTTACTAACATAATGGACTCTGCTTCGATCCTGGGCTTCCAGTTATGTAGTTCATCCACCAATTTATTCGTGGAGTTGATGTTGACTTCGAGGTAGATGAACTCTTTAACTTTCGCAAACTTGTTGCTATCAACAGTGACATTTTGTCCAAGGTTGTGCATCCGCAGTTCTTTATCTTGCCTTGGTTAACTACAAGACGCAAAAAGTTTCGCATCTGTGCGACCAATGACGTCAATTATATCGTCTATCTACCACAGTAGATGGACGTGTATATGCAGGTTAGTGCCTTATACATAAACTCCTTACTTACTTTAGTAACGCTAAAGTCCGGGATGAACCTGGGCCTCAAAAATGCCTCACCAATTAGCCCGGTCCTAAGCTTACTGCCTCCAGTTGCGCACTCCAAGTTGAGGTTGCTTTCTACTTGTGCGCGCCACTTAATGCGATGTAATTCTCTACTGCGTCCGAAGTCTGGATGAGAATCGAAAACTGCGAGCCGGAGTACAGACTGATGTCCATTCGTTCTATGTGTCCCAGCCACCTTAAACGTCCAATGCGGAGTTTTTTGACCAGGGGCCTGTCGCTGTACAGCTCGTATAGTTCTTGGTTGAATCCTTGTCTCCATAGCCCGCCAACGCAAACGGGACCGAACATTTTTCGAAGAATTTTGCTCTCCAATCGACCAAGGATTTCTTCATCCGCTTTTGAGACGGTCCATGCTTCAACGCCGTAGAGCATGACTGGGATGATCAGCGTTTTATATAAGATCTCCTTAGTAGTTCGAGTGAGGGTTTTACTACTGAATTGCCTTCTTAGCCCGAGGAATCAGCGGTTGTCAAGAGTAATTCTTCGTTTAATTTCTGACGAGATGTTGCTGTCAGAGTTAATAGCGGAGCCTACATAGACAAAGTCCCGTACCACCTCAAAGTTATATCTGTCAATGGTGACTTTCTGTCCAATTCGTCGATGTTGTGTTTCCTTTCGTGTTGACAGCATATACTTCGTCTTGCCCTCATTTACTGCTAAACCCATTTTTGCCGCTTCCTTCTCTATACTAGCAAACGTGGCTATGACATCACGTTGAGTCCTACCAATGATGTCAATATCGTCGCCGTATGCTAGTAGTTGTACAGATTTTTGGAAAATTGTGCCTCTGGTGTTGGATCGTGAGTTTTGCACAATCCTCTCAAGAATCAGATTGAAGAAGACACATGACAGCGCATCGCCTTGCCTAAATCCTTTTTTGGTATCGAATGTGTCGGTGATGTCGTTTCCGACCCTGATGGAGCAGCTAGAATTCTCCATCGTCATCCTACACAAACGGAGTTTGGGCGGTATACCAAAACTAGACATGGCTCTGTATAGTTCGTCTCTATAAATGCTGTCGTATGTGGCTTTGAAATCGAAGAATAGGTCGTGGGTATCGAGTTGTTCCAGGATCTGCCGAAGTGTGAAAATTTGATCGGTTGTGGACTTTCCTGGCCTAAAACCACACTGATAAGGGCCGATCAGGTTGTTGGTAAACGGTTTCAGGCGTTCACATATTACGACAGATAGTATCTTTTAGGCGATGTTGAGGAGAACTATGCTGTGTAGTTGAGTGAGTCCCGTTTTTCTTTTTTGTGGATCGGGCAAAAGAAGCTGAATTTCCATTCTTCAGGCATGCTTTCTTCCGAACAGATTTGGCTTATGAGTTGGTGGATGTTTCCTACCGGCTTCATAAAGCTCAGTGGGAAAGCTATCATTTCCGGCAGCCTTATTAAGCTGGAGTTTAGATATTGCTATCCTCACTTCGCTCAGATCGTGTAGTTGGCAGTTTTCGCTGTCGGTGCCAACATTGAATGGTTCGTTCTGGCTGACATCGGAATGTAGTTCATCATCGCTGTTTAACAGTCTGCAGAAGTGGTTCATTGGAGTGGAGTGGAGCATTGTATCCTTGGCTTTGACGTTTTTCACTTTGGTAAAACTTGCGAACATTGTTTCTGGAGTGGCACCTCTTTTTCTTCTTTCTGAAAAGCCGGTGTTCTTCCCTTCTTCAATGCTCAACGGCAGCTCTCGTCTTCACCTGCAGCTTAAACTTGTAGACCTGGTTCTTGGCTGCGAGCATATGTCGGAATTACTCATCAATCAAGGGGTTTCTTGTTGGTAGGCGCAAGAAACCAAGCACATCAGTTGCGTCTGATCTAATGGCTTGTTATCATCATTACCATTGTTCTTCGACATTCGATGCTGTTGGTATGGTGTTAATCGAAAGGTTAAGGGATACGCGTTGCGCGTATTAAATTTATTCACAGTATTTCTGGATTGTTGTGGCGTGGTGGATATGCGCATTCTTACCTTGGAAGTGCAACAAGGTAGTGGTCCGAGTTGATGTTAGCTCCTCGGAATGTTCGGACATCCAAAATACTGGATACGTGCCTCTTGTCTATCGCTATGTGATCAATTTGGTTGACCGTACGTTTATCTGGAGACCGTCATGTCCCCTTACAATACTGATAAAGATGTCTTCTCTTCCTACCTTTGCGTTAAAATCTCCTAGCACGATTTTAACATCGTACTTCGGTAGTCGCTCATAGGTTTTCTCAAATAGCAATCCTTAGCTATTTCATCTTTTTCCTCCGTTGGGGAATGACCGCATATAAGGCTTATGTTGGCGAATTCGGCCTTGATGCGGATAGTTACAATGCGTTCGCTGATGTCTTGAAAACATAAGACTTCTTGCCTAAGTCTGGCCCCTATAACAAATCCGCATCCGAATAGTCGCTGTTTTGGCTCACTATAACACGAACCTTAGTAGATGTCACAGTTTTTCATCCTCTTTTTGTCCGGCCCACTTCATTGTATGTCCTGGATGGCAGTAATGTCTGCTTTATAGCAGTTTAGGGCTTCCGCCCTGTGGAGTGGAGACGAGCACCGAAAATCTGTAACCTCAACCAAACAAAGACAGGTTTACATTACATCCCAACAATTTAAGGTTTTTTGACAAACAAAAGACGTCTTCGTCCAACTCAATGGAGTGATGTCATCTAACCAGCCTCCTCGTTAGGCACTTCTATAAAACCCGTGCCAACTATCCAAACAAACAATCTTTTCAAAATCAACGCTTGGTTTGTTTCTACACACAGCGTTGTTCAGTGACGATGATGACCTTCAATTCGTGGCTGGCATACGTTTCCTACATCAAAGCACCGTTATCAGTGAAATGAGTTGTTTATTTTATTGGCCAATGACCCACCGATTCACAATGCTTAGCATTCGATTCGACAAGTCTCATGGCAATAGAGATAACGTTCCTCGCGAATAAGAAAACCTCTCCACTTCCTTGCATAAAAATACTTTTCTGAGTTTTTTAATTCACTTAACATAATGAATCCTGTTCTGTGTGTTTGTTTGTTTTACGCTTACGACTACAATTTGACGGAAAAAAAATGGAAAACAAAAAATTCTCTCAATTGGCTTACACATCTAAACAAATAAAATAAAAAATAAAGGATAAGGATATTGGTACTGAACGAAACAATGATCATAAATAAACTGTATATCCACGTATTTACTTGCGAAGTTATCGATTCACTTTTCTCCCTTCTCTTGTAGATTCTCACTCATTCGTTGTGTGTGGGTGTTCCATATTTGCACTTCTTCAATCCGCTTTATAGAGTACACCACATCAAGAACTGTACCAGCTTGTAGATATTCACAAAGGGGAACTTCCACGGCTCCTTGCGATGCCGATGCTTCTCAAGTGGTGGCATATTGCTGGGATAGTGTATCGGCTTGGAGACATGACAATTTGTGTTCACCTTACCACCGGGATAGTCGATCGAAACCTGATCAAATCGTACGCCATCACAGTCGATCAGCTGAAGGCTCTTATCGAAACAAATACGAATCTCCGACAGGTAGCTTATGTCCTTCTTGTTGTCGTAGAGGCAATGAATCGATGGATTCTTACCGAGCACTTTTACTACAGCCGTATGCAAGCCGATCACGGTGTTATTCGAATCGGGATAGATGCCAGCCTTCTCTAGCACGTCGGACATAAAGTAACCCGAGTGCCACTTGAGACCCTTACTAAAGTACTTCAATTCATCACCAAGTTCCCCCAGTTCCATGGCACAGGTGCCATGCTTCAGCCATTCATGCTTCCACAAGTAGTCATAATCCTCGCCGGTTTCAATGTCGGGCCAAAAGAGATAGAGCTGATCGACAATTGTCTCCAACTTGTCCACATCAAACGGCGAGCTCTTATTGCAAAAGTTGGGACCGACGGTCTCTAGCTTTGTCGGCCAAATACCGTGAATGGTCCATACCTCCTTCTTTGTGGGCAAATTACACTGATGATTTTTGTCCTCCTCCTTCCAGTGGAAGCAGGTGGTGACCGGCCATTGTTGGGTGAAGATTAAAATGTCCCATTCGTGAGATTGTGTTGAGTTGGTCTGGTCTAGCAATTGATCATTGTCATCGTACAGATACTCCTCCGACTCGAGTGCTCTAGAAAACGCAAGTCACAACAACAAAAAGCAACCATATAAAGAGCTTGTTAGCCACATACAACACAAAGACTCAATTGCTTACCTAATCACATCAACTAGAGTGCTAGCGATTAGTATGCCATAGACGCAATATATAAATTTGTTTTTTCCCCCCTTGGCTTGACGAGGTGCTGCGTTGGTGTTTGCTCTAATCATCGTTGTTTTGCTGGTGTACCTGCAACCACTTTCAACCCATAAAAGTGCTTCACTCGGGGTAGTCCAACTGTTTTTATTTTATTTTTTTTTGTTGCGATACTTTGTGAACTGCTGCGACGACTTGGGAATTATTTTTTTTCAGTCGAAAGTTATAAATGTTTTGGAAATGCCTTCACTCTCCCAGCGATGATGTAGCGCTTGACAAACAACAAACGTCAGATATGAGGAGTGGAGGTTTTTTGCTCTCTTCTTTCTAGCTGTTTGGTTACGGATAGTGTTTTTGTGTGGTTGGTGCAGCGGTGGGGTGAATTCGACGTCGACCTTTATCGTGTTTCTTCTTCTCTGCGTTGCGGACTCTCTTCATCAACGAGGTGGTGGTTTGTTTTGGATTTACCAGTTCCTTTGTGTCGAGCGTCGCACCATCTCTGGGTGAAGACGGGAATTGTGGTAAATTTCCCAGAAGCAAGACGCCATATTGGAAGTGTAATTTTTAAATTGGTGGCGTTGAGGGATATTTGGAATTTCGAAAGTAAGTCAAGAATTTAGACTACCAGTCGATCATTTTTGGTGGTTTATCCTTAGTTATGTAGAAAAAATGGAAGGTTGGTGGGTGGGTAGTATTGTCTCATCAAAGTCTTGTCAATGTATATCGCTTAGCAGGTGTTCTAGTGAAGTTATGAGGCTGAAGGTGGACTCGATGAAGTAGACTTAAGGGCCGCCCAGAACGCATATCTGTAGCTGGTATCTTGTATCGCTGTCCAAATAGAGATACATTTCTTGCATGAAGTTGCCATTCATTCAACTTCAAGCTACAGATTCACATAATGTAAGCGCTTACGGCTTGCCTTGTTTTTAACTTTTTGACTCAGCTACAAGCGTTAGCTATAGATACGCATTCTGGGCGGAGGATGTCAAAACCGTTTACTTCCTTTGACAACTTGCACCCACTTTTGTGCAATCTATAACTTGGTGGTTCCAACAAAGGTCTTGCCTATTATGCATGCCGGCAAAGGTAAACACCTTCAGCTCTTTCCTAGTGTCATCGCAGTTCTATTAGATTAAATCCGGTTGTCTATACCTCAAGATGGTTGGGTGTTGTAAAACGAGGGTAGACTCCTATTGGCTTTAACTTGACAATGCCCAGTGGTTGTAACTTTGACTACACATCAAGTGCCTATTTTGAACCTCCAAGTGGTAACTATCGGGTACTGGTCTCATCCAACCGGATTTGACTTGCTAAAAATAAGTGCGAGTGTTGATAACACAACGAAAAACATCCAGGTCAGAATGGCACGGAATGAATACACGGCCTGCTGTACTAGGCGAACTAAGACAAGCTGCTTCGACATATTCGGACAACAGGTTGTCTAAGAATTTCAAGGGTTAGTCAGACCCCTTGAACAGAGCTGATGGCGGATGAACCGAAAGGCCAACGGCAGCGCTCAATCCCGTAGTGGATACTGATGGCCTCGTGTTCTAGGGGTGTCTAATATCTGCACCTAGAATGTGAGAACATTAAGCAAGAGAGGTGCAAGCGAACAACTAGCGGAAGCCCTAAACAGCTATAAAGCAGACATTACTGTCATTCAGGAAATACGATGGGATGAGTCGGTCATAAGAGGATAAAAAACTGTGACATCTACTACGGACCGAGTTAGAGTGAGCAGAAACAGCGACTATTTGGATGCTAATTTGTTATAAGTGCCAGAATTAAGCAAGAAGTCATATGTTTCCAAGACATTACCGACTGCATTGTAACAATCCGCATCAAGGACAAATTCCCCAACATAAGCCTTCCCAACGGTGGAAAAGATTATCTAGCTAAGGACTGCTTCTATGAGCTCCTTGACAAAACCTATGAACGACTACCGAAGTACGATGTTAAAATTTTTTTTAACGAAAAGGTAGGAAGAGAAGAAATCTTTAGCAGTATTAACGAAAAACATAGCTACACGACAACACGTCTGGTAACCGACTTAGGCGAAGTGACTTCGCTACGGAACGAAATGCCACTATAGCCAGCACACGGTTTCCTCACCTCGATATCCGTAAGGGGGCATGGTGGTCTCTAGATCCACGAACGGTCAACCAAATTGATCACATTGCAATGGACAAGAGGCACGCATCTAGAATTTTGGATGTCAGACCATTCCGAGGTTTTATGAGGAATGCCGACAGATGCTCGCAGCCAAGAACGACGCCTGCAAGGCAAAGCTGCAGAAAGAAGAAAAAAGAGAAAGAAAACAGCGCGATCGAGGATATAGAGAAGTGTAAAAATTCAAAGCCAAGGAATCAGTCGAGATGAACAAGGAAATACCGTAGTTGAGATACAGTCTATGGAAGAACCACTTCTGCAGACTGTTAAGCGGCGATGACGAACAAGATTCCGCTGTCAGGCAGAATGAACCATTTAATGTTGGCACCGACAGCGAAAACTGCCAACTACTTGATCTGAGTGAAGTGAGGATAGCAATATCTATACTGAGGCTTAATAAGGCTACCGGAAATGACGGCCTTCCCGCGACCTTTATAAAGCCGGCGGAGATGACTTGGTAAGTAACATCCACCAACTCGTAAGCCGAATCTGGTCGGAAGAAAGTATGCCTGAAGAATGGAACCTCAGCATCGTTTGCCCGATCCACAAGAAATGAGACCCTCTAAACTGCGCCAACTACAGAGGCATAAGTCTCCTCAACATCGCATACAAAATTCTATCTGCCGTAATATGTGAACGCCTGAAACCGTTTACCAACAACCTGATCGGCCATCATCAGTGTGGTTTTAGGCCAGGAAAGTTCACAATCGATCAAATTTTCACACTTCGGCAGATCCTTGAAAAAAACTCAAGAAGTCGAAATCAATACCCACCATCGATTTACTTATTTAAGAGGCGCTACAGTCCGGAATGAACCTGGGCCTCAACCAACATGCCTCTCAAACTAGCCCGGTCCTTAACTAACTGCCTCCAGTTGCGCACTCCAAGTTGGTTAAGGTCGGTTTCTACTTGTGCGCGCTACTTAAGGCGAGGTCTTCCTCTAATGCGTCCGACGTCTGGCTGGGAATCGAAGACTCTGCGAGCCGGAGTATTGGTGTCCATTCGTTCTACATATCCTAGCCATTTTAAACGTCCAATTCTGAGTTTTTTGACCAGGGGCATGTCGCTGTACAGCTCGTATAGTTCTTGGTTAATTCTTTGTCTCTATAGCCCGTCAACGCAAACGGGACCGAAGATTTTTCAAAGAGTTTTCCTCTCAAATCGACCAAGGATTTCTTCATCCGCTTTTGTGACAGTCCATGCTTCAGCGCCGTAAACCAGGACTGGGATGATCAGCGTTTTATATAAGATCTCCTTAGTAGTTCGAGTGAGGGCTTTACTACTGGATTGCCTTCTTAGCCCGAAGAAACAGCGGTTGGCAAGAGTAATTCTTCGTTTAATTTCTGACGAGATGTTGCTGTCAGAGTTAATAGCGGAACCGAGATAGACAAAGTCCCGTACTACCTCAAAGTTATATCTGTCAATGGTGACGTTCTGTCCAATTCGTCGATGTTGTGTGTCCTTTCCTGCTAAACCCATTTTTGCCGCTTCCTTCTATATACTAGCAAACGTGGCTATGACATCACGTTGGGTCCTACCAATGATGTCAATATCTTCGGCGTATGCTAGTAGTTGTACAGATTTTTGAAATTGTGCCTCTGGTGTTGACTCGTGAGTTTTGCACAATCCTCTCAAGAATCAGATTGAAGAAGTCACATGACAGCCTTGTCTAAATCCTTTTTTGGTATCGAATGTGTCGGTGAGGTCGTTTCCGACCCTGATGGAGCAGCGAGAATTCTCCATCGTCATCCTACACAAACGGACAAGTTTGGGCGGTATACCAAAACTAGACATGGCTTTGTATAGTTCGTCTCTATAAATGCTCTCGTA
Organism: Rhingia rostrata; assembly: GCA_949824845.1. Taxonomy (NCBI): domain Eukaryota; kingdom Metazoa; phylum Arthropoda; class Insecta; order Diptera; family Syrphidae; genus Rhingia; species Rhingia rostrata. Next base: position 40,490,019 of record OX463757.1, read on the forward strand.
TGAGGCTTTGAAATCGATGAATAGGTGGTGGGTATCGATTTGGACTTCTTGGTTATTTCCAGGATCTGCCGAAGTGTGAAGATTTGATCGGTTGTGGACTTTCCTGGCCTAAAACCACACTGATAAGAGCCGATCAGGTTGTTGGTAAATGGTTTCAAGCGTTCACATATTTCGGCAGAAAGGACGTAGACGTAGCCATTCAACCAAAAATGAGCCTCATCACTGAACAAAATTTTGCGATGAAAATCAGCATCGATCAGCGGTGATTTACAATCGATATCACCAAAATCACGACGCATTGCATGGTTTCGCGGCTTTAATTCTTCCACAACCTGGATCTCGTGAGGTTGTTAGCCATGATCTTTGCGCAAAATTGTCCATAAAGTTTATGGACAGGGCTCCAATTGCTGTGCACGGTAACGAATCGATTCATTCGGGTTCTCTTCAACACTTTGCTCTACAGCGGCAATTGTTTCTTCGGTGCGCACTATTCGACGTCTCTGCGGATGCGTATTATCACATCAAGTAAACGTAGTGCGCAAAACGATCCATTTTTTACCGAATTTATTACTCCGATTTACAATTATATCGACCATAAAATGGACGGAGCTTGCGCTAAACTTCGCGAACTAAACCATTGTTTTCGAAATAAATTTTCAAGATTTGCAATCGTGTTGTTCATTTGTCAACCTGTTTATGATGAAATGGCAAACCAAACTGAACATAAATGACATTAGAGTTGCCCGATTTGACCGCGAAATGTCAGTTTTATCTCTTTTTGAAAAACCAACCGCTAAAAAAAAAACATCCTTTACAACTAGAAACTATATATCCTATAACTTCTTTCGAATATTGGGGAAATAGTAATCTTTTAAGACCTGTTGCATGTTTTCTTGTACGGTTCGATGGGCTCGATTGTGCTCTGTAGCAAGGATTTCTGTTTGATCCGAAGGGTTAAAAATATCAGTTATCATTGTTTCAGTGAAGGTACCGGAATTTTACAGAAGGAAATGCGGTCAATAGTTTATCCTGAATAATCGCTAAGACGGATAGGTCGCAATAGATTGCATTAACAGCATTTGGATCAATAGTTTCTTCTAATACAGGGTGTCCGCCGGTATACCTTCCCTTACTTTGTTTGTTTACATTTTTTTTAAATGAAAGAGAATGGATCTTATATTGTTTTATTTAATGTCGGCAATTATGTATTGAATTTATCAGGTAAATGTCTGCCTCTGGTAGTCTAACAAATGCGAGCCCTTTTGAGCATAATTTTCATTACATTCGGTGTTTCATGAATGTTATCACGAATATTTTATTTGAGTTGCTCAAGCATTTCTGGTTTGTTTGCATAAAACTTGCTTTTCAGATATCCCCACAAAAATTATGTCCGGAGCAGTCAAATCAGGCGACCGTGGAGGCCAATCAACATCACCATTTCTTGAAATAACTTGTTGTGGAAAGAGGTTTCGCAGTAATTCCATTGTAATCCTGGCTGTATGCGATGTGGCATCGTCTTGTTGATACCACATGTTAATCAGGCCCAAAGCATGCAGTTGTGGCGTTAAAAAGTTTTCAATCATATAACGATATCGCTCCCAATTCACAGTTACCGTTACGCGGCTTTCATTTTCAAAGAAGTAAGGTCCAATGATTCCTCCTGACCAAATTGTACACCAGCCTGTAACTTTTAATGAATGCAAAGGTGACTGATGAATAATTTGAGGGTTTTCCATTGCCCAGAACTGACTATTCTGTTTCTTCACATATATCCATTCAAATGAAAATGTGCCTCGTCACTCATTATGATTTTTTCATGAAAATCGGGATTGTCATGGGTTAGCTGTAACATCCTATTGGCATAAGTACAGCGCAGCGGCGTAAATGGTCTTGTGAAAGAAGGTCTTGCGTCAACTGAATCTTAAATGGAAGCAAATACAAATCCTTGTGCAAAATTGATCCCAAGTTATTCTTTGAAGACCAAGCTCCTGAGCACGGCGTCAAATTGAGGTTGATGGATTGTTTTGAACACTTCCTTGTACAGTAGTAATGTTTTCAGCCGATCTTGCAGTACGTTGTGGTCCATGCTTAGGCCTATCACCTTCAACACCTCTTTCTTCGAAATCAATCACTACACAATAAATAGTCCGTTTTGTTGGCACAAGTTTCTCCCAAAAGTTTCTCATCGTCACAGTAATCGATGATTGATTTTGATAAAATATTTTAACGATTAAAACACGTTGGTATATCGAATATTTTTACATAATAAATTTGCCACGTGGCTACTTCACGACTGCCAAATATGAACTGACAAGACCAATGTTTACCAAAATGGCGGCAAAACAAAGTAGTAAAACTTCCCGGCGGACACCCTGCATTTGCAAAAGGTTATCTACGCCATTAAATGTTATCGTATATCGTATCGTATGAGACATAAACATTATTTTCGATGTTTTTCGTAGATCTGAACCTTTATTCAATATTATTTGGTTTTTAAAACAATTGACTGGGTTTGGGGCGCTAGGTATAGTTTGGGTAAGGGATTCCTCACTATGGACAGTTGCAGAGCTTAATAAGGGAGATTGATCTATAAAATTTATATATTGTCTTGACAAAGCATCAGCAACAAAGTTTTCCTTACCAGGCTTATAAAGGAATGTTGGTGAGTATTCCTCGACGAAAGCTTTCCATCTTTTAATCTCTGCATTAGGCTTTTTGGGTTAACTACCCAACCATGGAAAATACTGTATGTTACGAAGAAACCAATAGCCTCGGAAAGTAAAAAAGGAAAAAAGGACAACGCCGACAATTGCTACAAAGCAGACATTTCTGCCATCCAGGAAATACAATAGGATGGGCCGGGCAAAAACTGTGGCATCTACTACGGACCGTGTTATAGTGAGCTGAAACAGCCACTATACCGATGCGGATTTGCTATAAGTGCCAGACCATTATAACAATCCGCATCAAGGCCGAATTCGCCAACATAAGCCTTCCCAACGGTGGAAAAGATTATCTAGCTAAGGACTGCTTCTATGAGCTCCTTGACAAAACCTATAAGCGACTGCCGAAGTACGATGTTAAAATCATGCTGTGTGATTTTAAAGCAAAGGTAGGAAGAGAAGACATCTTTAGCAGTATTGTCGGAAAACATTGCCTACACGACAACGTATCTTTTAACCTCTCGATTAACACCATACCATCAGCATCGAATGTCGAAGAACAATGGCAACGATGCCAATAAGCCATTTGATCAGCCGCAACTGATGTGCTAGGTTTCTCGCGTCCACCAGCAAGAAACCCCTGGTTTGATGAGGAATGCCGTCAGAAGCTCACAGTCAAGGATGAGGCCTATAAGGCTAAGCTGCAGGTGAAGGCAAGAGCTGCTATTGAGCTCAAGGTGAAGAAGAAGGGAAGAAGACCGGCTTTTCAGAAGGGAGGAAAAAGAGCAAGAAAAGCGCGTGATCGAGGATAGAGAGAGTTGCCACCCCAGGAACGATGTTCGCAAGTTTTACCAAAGTGTAAAAAGTCAAAGCCAATGACACAAGGCTCGAACAGAATCCTGTCGAGATGAAGAAGGAAATATCGTAGTTGAGACACAGTCTATGCTGAGGATATGGAAGAACGACTTCTGCAGACTGCGATGACGAATAACATTCCGCTGTCAGGCAGAACGAACCAATCAATATTGGCAACGACAGCGAAAGCTGCCAACCACCCGACCTAAGTGAAGTGAGGATAGCAATATCTAAACCGAAGCTTAATAAGGCTGCCGGAAATGACGGCCTTCCCATCGACCTTTATAAAGCCGGCGGAGATGACTTGGTAAGTAACATCCACCAACTCATAAGCCGAATCTGGTCGGAAGAAAGTTTACCTGAAGAATGGAACTTCAGCATCGTTTGCCCGATCCACAAGAAATGAGACCCTCTAAACTGCGCCAACTACAGAGGCATAGGTCTCCTCAACATCGCCTACAAGATCCTATCAGCCGTAACATGTGAACGCCTGAAACCGTTTACCAACAACCTGATCGGCCCTTATCAGTGTGGTTTTAGACCAGGAAAGTCCACAACCGATCAAATCTTCACACTTCGGCAGATCCTGGAAAAAACCAAGAAGTCCAAATCGATACCCACCACCTATTCATTAATTTCAAAGCCTCATACGAGAGCATTTATAGAGACGAACTATACAAAGCCATGTCTAGTTTTGGTATACCGCCCAAACTCGTCTGTTTGTGTAGGATGACGATGGAGAATTCTCGCTGCTCCATCAGGGTCGGAAACGACCTCACTGACACAATTGATACCAAAAAAGGATTTAGGCAAGGCGATGCGCTGTCATGTGACTTCTTCAATCTAATTCTTGAGAGGATTGTGCAAAACTCATGAGCTAACACCAGAGGCACAATTTTCCAAAACTCTGTACAACTACTAGCGTACGCCGAGGATATTGACATCATTGGTAGGACCCAATGTGATGTCATAGCCGAGTTTGCTAGTATAGAGAAGGAAGCGGCAAAAATGGGCTTAGCAGTAAATGAGGGCAAGACTAAGCATATGCTGTCAACACGAATGGACACACAACATCGACGAATTGGACAGAACGTCACCATTGACAGATATAACTTTGAGGTAGTACGGGAATTTGTCTATCTCGGTTCCGCTATTAACTCTGACAGCAACATCTCGTCAGAAATTAAACGAAGAATTACTCTTGCCAACCGCTGTTTCTTCAGGCTAAGAAGGCAATTCAGAGATCCTATATAAGACCCTGATCATCCCAGTCCTGCTCTACGACGCTGAAGCATGGTCCGTCTCAAAAGCGGATGAAGAAATCCTTCGTCGATTTGAGAGGAAAATTCTTCGAAAAATCGTCGGTCCCGTTTGCGTTGACGGGCTATGGAGACGAAGATTCAACCAAGAACTATACGAGCTGTACAGCGACATTCCCCTGGTCAAAACAACTCCGCATTGGACGTTTAAGATGGCTAGGACATGTAGAACGAATGGACACCAATACTCCGGCTAGCAGAGTCTTCGATTCCCAGCCAGACGTGGGACGCAGTAGAGGAAGACCTCGCCTTAAGTGGCGCGCACAAGTTGAAACCGACCTCAACCAACTTGGAGTGCGCAACTGGAGGCAGTTAGCTAAGGACCGGGCTAATTGGAAAGGCATGTTGGTTGAGGCCCGGGTTCATTCCGGACTGTAGCGCCACTTAAGTAAGTAACTAGTATTGAGATTTTTATCGGAAATTGCAAATGTCAATGGTTGATGGTCTGTAAAGATATTAAGTCGGTTTACCCCCATATAAATAATTTCGGAGCTTTTGCAATGACCACACTATAGCCACCAATTCTCTCTGGATCGTAGCTTTCTTCAGTAGAAGATAATGCTCGTGAAATCATTGTCATTGGCCTTCCCTCTTGTGACAGGACAGCACCAAGCGCATGTGAGAAAGCATCTGTTGTTAAATCAAATGGATTTTCGAAATCAGGATAAAGCAGCAGCACATTTTGTGAAGTCAATATTTTTTTTTAAATTCTACAGAAAGACTCCAATGGTTCATCATCTAAGTCTACTTTGATAGATGTTTACCTATTTGTGCCTGCATGCATATTTTCACCTCGTTAAATATTATCTTGTGAGAGGTTTCGTTTTTATAAATCGCCTGTAGTATCCTGACAATCCAAGAAAAGAACGCAGGCTACGGAGTGTTTTAGGAACTTCGTAACCTATTATGTCCCTTACTTTCTCCGGACAGGTTCTTATTCCCAAGCAGGGAATTACATTAAAAACCCCAAAAATTCAACCTCTTCTTTAAAAAGTTAAGACTTTTTCAGGTGCAACCCGCATGTTAGCCTCAAAAAGCCGCATTAATATGCGTTCTAACTACGTGAGAACGTTCATGAATAGGTTTTCCTTTTTGTACTGGGAAATCTTCTGTTGTCACATTCATCCCTGTCTGACCCGCTGATGTCAGTAAGTGTGGACAAAGTGATTGATTACATAATCTAGGGTCAAGGATAGAAACTAGGCACTTGGTGGTCGCGTCGTGGATATTAAGAGTCGTAGCGATATTAAGAGTCGTAGCACGATAACTAACGTGCGAAATAATTTCAATGTTTTCAACCGGATTTACCTTATCATCTCAAAAAAAATGTTTTCTTTGTACCCCCTTCCTTCCTTAAAGGTGTGGTGATTTTGTATCTCAAAATCTCATTCCATTCACCGCCCATTCAATGCGAATGTAAATTCATTCCTTGTGCACACATTTTAATGAATTTGTAACGTTTTTGCTGTGCACTCAGATAAAAATTAAACTAAAATCACAGAAACGACTGCAAATTCAACAAAAGCCCGACAAAAACATTGTCAATCTTCTTCTTCTTTCATCCCATGTATCCGCAAATTACCCATGACATAGATCCATGTTCTGTTTTATTCTCATTCCAGCTATAAACACTTGCTATATCCTTGTTCCTTATACCCAGACCTACTCTAGTGCGAGTTAAAGAGATAAAAAGCAATTTCACTCAGGATGGAAAAAAAAGCTCTTCAGCCCCGATTGTGTCATGTCTCTCCCTCGAGGATTGTCTGTTAATTAGTCTCACTTAGAAAATAAACTGCAGTAATTAAGCGTATCATCTCGATGACGACGACTACCCTATCACCATCCCTACGACCACTACCATCACCACCACCACCATCACCACCACCACCATCGCCACCAGTACACCAGCCAGGACCTGCGATATAGAACGACAACGAGCAGGCAATGGCAATTTTGTGTTCACTTGGAATTCTAATTACGAAACAAATCGTAGATACTTCGTGAGTTATCCTTGTACACATACATATGTGTATATACAACCCATCAACTATATGTGGCTATATGTATGAGAGAACATGACAGAGAGTGAGAGAGAGAGAGAGAGAGTCACCTCGCGATGTGTATACTATATATGCATAGATCGCTGTCAAACACCATTACAATGAAGGGAGACGACCAAACTAAACCGAACCGAACGTCCTCTTCAACTCCACATCCTTGAAACTCATTATATCGCTCGACAAGAGTGATGATCCCCCAATTTGCTATTATAATTGCTTCAATTATCATTCCCCCGCACTCACCTTTGAAAGGACACCGACCGGGTGTGGGGCCTAACGAGCAACCACAAGGATTTTTATTAGCTCCTCCTTTTTCCGGTTTCTCCTTAAGGATCCACTCGCCTGTGTTTGTGAGGGCTTTTGTATGCACATGTGAGGGTGTTTCCTTACCCAGCAAGGCGCAGGTCTTCTTTAGAGAGAGAAAGCCTGAGGTCCTGGAAGGTGTAAAAAAGGACATTCAATAAGAGTTTTTCGTGTGTGTGGTTTTTTTTTCTGTGCCGTCGTTGAATTTTAATGGTGGAAACTTTTTTTTGTTACAATGGCGTGCATTATCTTCTTCTTTTTCTTCGCTTTTGTTCTTTCTCGCGCATCGTTGGTGTCCTTGTTTTTTTTTCTTCTTCTGTTTTGTTGAACTTCCTGGCAGAATGGATGAAATGAAGCTAAATGGAGCCCCAGATGAGGATTAAATTGATTAGTAATGAAATTTCCCACTTTGCAAGACACATTTCGTCGTAAGGGGGCGGGTGAGGATGGTTTGTACGAGACGATGATGATTGCTGGCAAATGTGTGTGTACACCGTACTGGAAATCGTCCTTTTTAGATTGCTAATAAATGTTGTAAGTTTGTTGGAATTTATGTGAATTATTTTTCTTCCTTGTCAAGTGGCAGCAGGAGGGTGTGGGGTTGGATTATATTGTGCATTAGTGTAATAAAAATCACTTGGCAGATCGGGTTTTATGTGCCAGAGCTTCTGATGAGGACGAACGACGATGACGGCATGACACTAACTTTACCAGTTTTGTTTGTGTTGGAAATGAAGTTTTTTTTTTTTGTTGTACTCGTATGTTGGCTATATGTAGATTTTAGTATCCCAGATTATGGTGTTTTATGCTGGATTAATGCCTTTGTGTATATTTTATTATAATTGTTAGATTTCGTCCTTCCACGAAAAGGACAGAACTGTGTTTTCTCGTATGTTCGAGTTCTTGTGGGCAATTAGGAACAGGACTAATTGGAATAATTTGCCAAGCTGAATGGCAGTTTGCGTTGTTTTCGGAAGGATAATCGTGGTTAAGATTATGTATTAAGGGCTTAGAAAGGATATTTTTAAATGCCCTGCCACCTTGTCAAAGATTCGAAATGTGTCGGAAATGTGTTATAATCGTAGTTAGGTACTTTTTAAAAGGATAAAAAAATTAAAGGTTTTATTGAAAGCTATAAGCAATTCGCAGAGATTAAACATCAATATCAAGGCATAAGACGCCATTACGTTTGAGTAGAGCTTTTCTATCTTGGGTATGAAGAAATTGGAAATCCATATGGGGATGTCTTATGACTTTTTATCAGTAGATGGTAAATATTTTGGTAGAACGTGGGTAGACTCTGATTGGCGTTGACTTATCAATGCCCAGTGGTTGTAACTCTGACCACACATCAAATGTGCCTTTTTTTACCTCCAAGTGGTAATCATTGGGAACTGGTCACATCGAACCGGATTTGACTTGCTGGACTATAAGTGCGAGTGTTGATAACAAGACGAAAAACAGCAGCACTATAAACAGCCAGGTCAGAATAGCACGGAATGAATAGCCGGCCTGCTGTCCAAGGTGTACCTAGACGAGCTGCTTCGAGATATTTGGAATACACGCTGTGTGGGGATTTCCACGGTAGGCCAGCCCCTTGAATAGAGATGGTGGTGGATGAAACGAAAGGCCAATGGCAGCGCTGAATCCCGTAGTGGATACTGATGGCCCGTGTCCTAGGGGTATCTAATCAATTGGGACTAGCCCTCCGGGTTGGGGGTTGTGCTTTCGGTTAACTACCCACCCATGAAAAAAAAAACATTGTTACGATGCCACGAACAGCCTCGGAAAGGATTGATTTTCTTTTTGACGAACCTTACTTACGTACTTAATCGCCGCTTTACTCCTACTGCTCCTCTACTCCTCTACTGCGTCCCACGTCTGGCTGGAAATCGAAGACTCTGCGAGCCGGAGTATTGTATTGGTGTCCATTCGTTCTACATGTCCTAGCCATCTGAAACGTCCAATGCGGAGTTTTTTGACCAGGGGCATGTCGCTTTACAGCTCGTATAGTTCTTGATTGAATCTTCGTCTCCATAACCCCTCAACGCAAACGGGACCAAAGATTTTTTGAAGAATTTTCCTCTCAAATCGACCAAGGATTTCTTGATCCGCTCTTGAGACGGTCCATGCTGCAGCGCCGTAGAGCAGGACTGGGATGCTCAGGGTCTTATATAAGATCTCCTTAGTAGTTCGAGTGAGGGCTTTACTACTGAATTGCCTTCTTAGCCCGAGGAAACAGCGGTTGGCAAGAGTAATTCTTCGTTTAATTTCTGACGAGATGTTGTTGTCAGAGTTAATAGCGGAGCCGAGATAGATAAAGTCCCGTTCTGTCCAATTCGTCGATGTTGTGTGTCCTTTCGTGTTGACAGCATATACTTTGGCTTGCCCTCATGTACTGCTAAACCAATTTTCGTCGCTTCCTTCTCTATACGAGCAAACGTGGCCATAACATCACGTTGAGTCCTACCAATGATGTCAATATCGTCGGCGTATGCTAGTCGTTGCACTGATTTTTGGAAAATTGTGCCTCTGGTGTTAGCTCGTGAGTTTTGCACAATCCTCTCAAGAATCAAATTGAAGAAGTCGCACGATAGCGCATCGCCTTGCCTAAAGCCTTTTTTGGTATCGAATATGTCGGTGAGGTCGTTTCGGACCTCATTGAGCAGCAAGAATTCTCCACATACGGACGAGTTTGGGCGGTATACCAAAACTAGACATGGCTCTGTATAGTTCGTCTCTATAAATGCTATCGTATGCGGCTTTGAAATCGATGAAAAGGTGGTGGGTATCGATTTGAACTTCTTGGGTTCTTACTAGGATCCGCCGAAGTGTGAAAACTTGATCGGTTGTGGACTTTCCTGGCCTAAAACCACACTAATAAGGGCCGATCAGGTTTTTGGCAAATACTTTTAGGCGTTTACATATTACGGCAGTTATGCGATCTTGAGGATACTTATGGCTCCGTAATTGGCGCAGTTTTTGTGGATCAGGCAAACGATGCTGAGGTTCCATTATTCAGGCATATTTTCTGCCGATCAGATTTGGCTTATGAGTTGGTGGATGTTACCTACCAAGTCATCTCCGCGCGAAGGAGGTCATTTCTGGCAGCCTTATTTAGCTTGAGTTTAGATATTGCTTTCCTCACTTCACTCAGGTTATGTGGTTGGCAGTTTTCACTGTCGTTGCCAATATTGAACGGTTCGTTCTTCCTAACACCGGAATGTTATTCGTCATCGACGTTTAACAGTCTGCAGAAGTGGTTCTTCCATATCCTGTGTCGTTTGCCCAGCGTCGTTCTCGAAAAAAACAAAAAAATGGTCCGATGAATCCTCCAGAGTGAACAGCGCACCATGCAGTAACTTTGAGCGGGGGTGTAATGGCTCCTCGTGCATTACTCGTGGATTTTCGGTGCCTCAGAAGCGATGGTTTTGCTTGTTCTGAGGCTGAGGTGGAAATGAGCCTCATCTCTCATTATGATTTTGGTCAAAAAATCGTCCACTTCGATTATTCCGCGTTCTTGGGGAGTGTATCGCTCCATGGCTTGTTCACATGTTTTCTACATCTGTCTAGTCCACAAATGTCAAAACAGATTTGACTTTGGCGGCCATTTGCAAAAATAAAAGCATCTTCAAACAGGATATTCTCTTTTGGCCCACTTTGTATAAAAAGTGGGCCAAAAGAGAATATCCTGTTTTAAGATGCTTTTATTTTTGCAAATGGCCGCCAATGACATCCAAAGATAGATACATATATTTGCAATTTCACCTCAAAATTTAAATTTTTAATAAAAAAGTAAATGCGGCCCTCAAGAGAATTTGGACTATAATTTTCGAAGAATTTGGCACGCACAATCAAATGAGTTTGACATGCCTGGCCTATAAGTAGGTGCTAATAATGATCGACTCATCGCAATTGCAAAAGATTTGAAAAGAACTGAAGAGGAAACACGATACAAGTAATTCGACTTAAATTACGCAGCGAATTGAATAACCTAACACTACGCACATCTTACTCATGTTTTCCGAAATCCATTAACAATGTGTAGTCACTGTCTATATCTAATCGCAGTGACGCATTTATTTATTTCCCCAAATCTATACAAATCCAATTACAAGTAAAATTAATTCTTGTTTTTCACATGAATGTGGTAGTTATCCATGACGTCTTTGCCCTAATATGACTCACAATTAAATGACGAATGACGTTTTGTCAAAAAAAAAAAAAAAACAACACCCCAACAGATATACAATTAATCAAAAAAATATTCTTATCTAATCAGTCACCTAATTGAATTCCATTTGAATCGATCGATTAACAAGAAATTGTCAATCCCCCCAAAGTACACGGCAAACAATCGGCTGTCCCTCCTGCCTGCTCCTTGTAAAAACACTCACCACAAATGAATTGCAACAAAATCAATTTTAATGGTTATTAACAGGGTGTGCGAATGGCTGGTATCCACTTGAAATGTAAACCCCTCGTTGGCCTGATGGATAATTTAACTAATTTTATCTATCAGGCCGTTTTCAAGCCCCATTAACTCTGAAGAGCTGCGGGTGTGTGTGTGTGTGCAGATACTTACCACCGAGTATATGGGGGGTTCTCGCAATGACAGTTGTTGTAGCTTGTCAGGTGAGGGTGGGCATGTTCGCTGTTTTCTGTGTTTTCTGTGTTTTCTGTGTTTCCTGCGTTAATAGCAAATCCGCACCAGTGCAATAGTTTTATGCGATATGTTCGATGGCGTGTAACTGCCATCGCGGAATTAGTTTAAATATGATATATGAAGGATCACTTGAAACGTCAGAGTATTCGAGTATAATACGCGATACCAAAACACTGTTGGGATCTAATCTGAACGGCGGCGCAATGGGGAGTAGTTTCTCGAACAGCGGTAATTACGTGTTTGTTTACCTAAATTAAATGGCTTTTAGCTTTTCAGCTTTTTGCTGTTTGTTCTGTTCTTTGTAATGATGTCCTGTGGGTGGTGTGATTTTGTTATTTTTTGTTTGCGCTGTCATATGTTGTCATTGGGAGGTGTTAATGTGTTTGTAAATATGGATTGATTCATTTTTGAACAGACGGTGTTGAGTGACATTCAGGATACGCGCAGATAGTGGTTTAATTTGTATTAAGTGGATGATATAGATGGATGGGTTTTTGTTTGGTAATTGCATTTGTTCAGATGTCGTAATAAAGTTGTAGCACAAATAGACTTAAGGGCTGTTCTACAGCTGATTAGGGGATATCGCTGATGAAGTCATTCTAATAAAATGACAACCAAATAGTGGCGTTTTTTTTTTGTGCCATAAGTATTCATTTATTTGCCGGGCACTTATTCCGTGGAGGGTCATTCTTAGAGTATTCACATATGCTTAGCGACACGACAAGAGTATTCATGCACATTTGTGGGTCTATAAATCGAGATCACCTGTTTCGCAGAAAGCAGAACAGGAACAAGGAACTTAAAAAAAATTGACAAATAACTAAAAATTATGGTGACCCCGGAGTTGTCAAAAATTTGAAAAAAAAACTAAAAATTATCCTGACCCCGGGGTCGTCCAAAAAATGAAAAATTCGTTGACCCCAGGGTCGTCATAAAAGTTAATAAAAATGGATAAAAAACTAAAAATTATTGTGACCCCGGGGTCGTCGAAAAATTGGATAAAAAACTAAAAATTATTGTGACCCCGGGGTCGTCGAAAAAAAAATTCAATTTTTTATGACCCCGGGGTTGCCGAAAATTTCAAAGAAGTTAAAAAATTTGACAAATAACTAAAAATTATGGTGACCCCGGAGTTGTCAAAAATTTGAAAAAAAAAACTAAAAATTATTCTGACCCCGGGGTCGTCCAAAAAATGAAAAATTCTTTGACCCCAGGGTCGTCATAAAAGTTAATAAAAATGGATAAAAAACTAAAAATTATTGTGACCCCGGGGTCGCCAAAAATTTTGAAGAAATTACAAAATTTGGCAAATAACTTAAAATTATAGTGATTAAAAAAATTAAAAGTTTGGATGAAAAACTAAATATTATGGTGACCCCGGGGTCGTCAGAAAAATTTAAATTTTGTATAACCCCGGCGTTGTCAAAAATTTCAAAAAAGTTAACAATTTTGAAGTAAAGAACTTAAAATGATCGTGACCCCGGGGTCGTCAGAAAAATTTAAAATTTTTATGACCCCAGGGTCGTCAAAAAAGTTAATAAAAATTGGATAAAAAACTAAAAATTATTGTGACCCCGGGATCGCCATCAATTGCAAAGAAGTTAAAAAATTTGATGAATAACTTAAAATTATCGTAACCCTGGGGTCGTCAAAAATTAAAAAAAAAAAAAATATTTCTGGGTTCAAACTTTACAAATGCAAAAACTTCCAACAAAATTTCTACCTCACTTTAATTTTTAACTCATTCTTGGAGACTGTTTGGGAAATTCATAGCTCCCCTTAAAAGTAGAAAGGTATTGTTAGCTAATGGGGACATATTAAGGAAATTAATTCGAAAGTAAAAGAAGGAGCATTTAGAATACAGGTCTACAGCTGAATCTTTACGTATAAATAATATCAACTCCTTGCGGATCATAAGAGAAATGACGGATTTTACTGTTTATGACCTTGCTAAACAAAAAAACCATGTTCGTATTTGCAATTGGAACGTGAGAACATTAAATAGGAGAGGTGCAGGCAGCCATCGGAAGACCTAAACTGCTAATAAGCAGACATTACCGATATCCAGGAAATACGATGGGATGCACGGGCAAAATGAGGATGACACTGTGATATCTACTACGGACCGTGTTATAATGAACAGCGACGGTGTTCGACTTAGGCCAGAAGTCTTATGTTTGCAAGACAATAGCGAACGCATTGTAAAGATTCGCATCAAGGCTAATTCGCCAACCACCCGACGGAATAAAGATGGCATGTATAGCTATTGATTGATTCGGAAAACACGGCCTACACGAAAACACGTCTAGCATCGGACTTAGGCTAATTGACTTCGCTACGGAGCTAAATGCCACTATAGCCGGCACACGGTTTCCTCACATAGATATACATAAGTGGACATGGCGGTTTGATTTGTCAGATCATCACAAGAGATCAGAGATTGCGATAGACAAGAGCACGCATCTAGTATTTTGGATGTCCGAACATTCCGAGGAGCTAACATCGTCTCGGACCAAAACCTTGTTGCAGCCAAGGTAAGAATGCGGATATCCAACACGCCACAACAAACCAGAAATATTTTGCAGGAATTTAATGTCGGAAGACTGCAAGCACAAGGACGTCAAGACCTTCGCACAACGCGTATCCCTCAACCTCTTGACTAACACCATACCACCAGCATCGAATGTCGAAGAACAATGCCAAAGATTCCAACAACCCATTAGATCAGCCGCTACTGATGTGCTAGATTTCTCGCGCCCACCAGCGAGAAACCCCTGGTTTGATGAGGAATGCCGACAGATGCTCGCAGCCAATAACGAGGCCTACAAGGCTAAGCTGCAGGTGAAGACGAGAGCTGCCACTGAGCTCTATAGGTGGTGAATAAGGGAAGAACACCGGCTATTCAGAAAGAAGAAAAAAGAAGGAAGAAAAGCGCGCGATCGAGGATATAGAGAGGTGCCACTCCAGGAACCATGTTCGCAACTTTTACCAAAACGAAAAAGGGCAAAGCCAAGGATACAAGGCTCGAACAGAATCCTGTCGAGATGAGCAAGGAAATATCGTAGTTGAGACACCGTCAATGCTGAGGATATGGAAGAACCACTTCTGCAGACTGTTTAACGGCGATGGCGGATAACATACCGGTTTCAGGCAGGACGAACAATTCAATATTGACAACGACATCGAAGACTGCCAGCCACCCGACCTGAGTGAAGTGATGATAGCGTATCTAAACTCAAGCAGCCTCCCCGCTGAGTCTTATAAAGCCGGCGGAGATGACTTGGTCATAAACATCCACCAACTCATAAGCCAAATCTGGTCGGAAGAAAGTATGCCTGAAGAATGGAACCTCTGCATCGTTTGCCCGATCCACAAAAAAAGGGAGACCCTCTGAACTGCGCCAACTACAGAGGCATTAGTCTCGTCAACATCGCTTAGAAGATCCTATCTGCGTATCCTTTATATAAAGGCCCGAAACCGTTTACCAACAACCTGATCGGCCCTTATCAGTGTGGTTTTAGGCCAGGAAAGTCCACAACATATCACATCTTCACACTTCCATAGATCCTGGAAAAAAAACCCAAGAAATCTAAATCGATACCGATCACCTATTCGTCGATTTCAAAGCAGCATACGACAGCATTTATATAGACGAACTATACAGAGCCATGTCTAGTTTCGGTATACCGCTCAAACTCGTCCGTTTGTGTAGGAAGACGATGGAGAATTCTCGCTGCTATATCAGGTTCGGAAACGACCTCATCGACACATTCGATATCAAAAAAGAATTCAGGCAAGGCGATGCGCTATCGTGCGTCTTCTTCAATTTGATTCTTGAGATGATTTTGCAAAGCTCCAGAGCCAGCACCAGAGGTACAATTTTCCAAAAATCGGTGCAGCTACTAGCATACGCCGACGATATTGACATCATTGGTAGGACTCAACGTGATGTCATAGCCACGTTTACTAGTATAGAGAGGGAAGCGGCAAAAATGGGTTTAGCAGTAAATGAGGGCAAGACGAAGTATATGCTGTCAACACGAAAGGACACACAACATCCACGATTTGGACAGAACGTCACCATTGACAGATATAACTTTGAGGTAGTACAGGACTTTGTCTATCTCGGCTCCGCTACTAACTCTGACAACATCATCTCGTCAGAAATTAAACGAAGAATTAATCTTGCCAACCGCTGTTTCTTCGGGCTAAGAAGGCAATTTAGTAGTAAAGCCCTCACTCGAACTACTAAGGAGATCTTATATAAGATCCTGATCATCCCAGTCCTGCTCTACGGCGCTGAAGCATGGACCGTCTCAAAAGCAGATGAAGAAATCCTTGGTAGATTCTTCGAAAAATCTTCGGTCCCGTTTGCGTTTTGATGGGCTATGGAAACGGAGATTTAACCAAGAACTATACGAGCTGTACAGCGACATGCCGCTCCGCATGGGACTTTTAAGATGGCTAGGACATGTAGAACGAATGGACACCAATACTCCGGTTCGCAGAGTCTTTGATTCCTAGCCAGACGTTGGACGCAGAAGATAAGGACCTCGCCTTAAGTTTCTGGCAGAAGTAGAAACCGACCACAACCAACTTGGAGTGCGAATATTGAGGCAGTTAGCTAAGAGCCGGGCTAATTTGAGAGGCATGTTGTTTGAGGTCCAGGTTAATAATGTAGCGGCACTTAAGTAAGGAAGTAAGTACGAAGCCTTTTACCAAAAATGCGCTTCATCGCTGAAGATGATTTTGCGATGAAATTCTCCATTTTCTTCCATATTGTCAAGAGTCCAAATGGCCATGGCTCAAAGGAATGCGTAGTTGACTGCTAAGCCAAGCGCTGCGGGTTCAAGCCCCAGCTTCGGCAGCATTTGTTCTCTACGAAAATTGCCAGCTTATCTGAGGCCACCTGTGCGATAACATTAGACAATATAAATCTATGTCTCCTCCTCTGTGCCACGTAGGTGTATGTTATATGTCTTTCCTTCTATGTATCTATCCGTCTCTCTCTGTTGTATAAATATCTTGATCTATCCCAGCCGATGGCCCCAGTCGCCAGTGCTGTTATGTGTCTGTAGTTCGTTGCATTCATGTGCGAAGTACTGTGATGTCAATGTCAATGTCAATGCCAATTCGAGAACGTACGTCGTTTCATTTGATCAAGTGGCTTTAGTTCATGTGTCCGCTTGGTCTTGTAATGGTGTAGGCCAAGATCAAAATTCGCCATAATGTGGTCTGGAAGAGGCCCAATTCTTAAGAACGCCCGCCGTGAAATTTGACTGATTTGGCACTTTTGCGACGGACGCATCTGCGGCAACAATAATCTCCACACTTTACGTAAACCGTAGTCTCACTGGCACGGCAACATCATGCAGGGAATATTAGTTTCACTAGCCAATGAAATGCTAGGCTACTGGAACGAGAATTACGGCCGAAAGTTGGCGTCAACGCTCTTGAAGTTGCGACCTCGGAATTTCGGTAGTAAATTTTTATTATTTGTAAACTTTGTTCCTTCGTGTTCTTCACTGTTTTATTGAGTGTTACCACATTGACAGTTCGGTAATCGGTTTGAGGGTGCGTTCACACTGAAAGTTTGAAGTTGCCAAGTCGCTTTTGAAAGGCCCTTTGGTAAAGTTAGAAGATTCGGTGAATTTCCAACATCTTCTACAAAATCATATCAACTGTATAATTGCAAAGCCGCTAAAACCGTTCATCAACTGTCTGACTATTGCAAGACTTTAATCCAAAAATATTCTTCGTTCTAAGTACTTACAAGACCAATAAGATATTCCTACTAAATTTTAAGAATATCCACATGTCCCTGCTGCGTTGATGATTCATTCAGGAATAATGTCCTTGCCCAAATCAAAATTCATTACTCGCCGCTGAGGACGCATAACCAACTGCCACTTCAGATTTACGTTTATGATAGACAACTTCGTGGTGGCGTTAAACAGCGAATCCTTCTATGAACAAGCTTAAGCTCACTACACCACTTGGAGGTCACGTAAAATCCCTCCAATAACCCTAAAAATAAAATCAAATTGACCAATTTACGGTATTGTGCTGCTGCCAAGTGACACGCACACACAAACCAAGCACACATACACTCGAGCAAAAAACATTTGCAAATCATAAAACCCAAGCCGATAAAAATCAATCAGCCATAAAATATGACCCCAAATTACATTACATCCGATATCGAGGAACATTATCGACGCTATTGCCCCTGCTGGTGTACTGCTGCTCACTGCGGTGTTGCCTAATGGCGGGGGTGGATGATGATGATGATACTACACCAGCTCATCATCCTATCCGGACCAAACTGGGGGGTGGTGAGCAATTTTCAAAATTGAATAATAGCACATAAATTGTTGTTCGCTGTTTTTGTTGGTTTTGTGTCTTTTTTTTCCCCCAGGGTTGTGTTTTTTTTTTATGGTGGAAATCTGTCCGCCATCATCATCTTCTCACAGTGGCACACAACATCATTGGGAGCGGAGAATGGCGCAGCACTTGTATACTTATACATAGTTTGGTTGGGCGGTTCTTCCAACCCCCCTGTCGTAACGTAATTTGGGTAAAAGTTCGTAAATGCCTTTGTTGTGTTTTGATGTTCTCCGGCGATGAGCAACAAAACAAACAAACGCGTTCCATTTAGCATTTTCCACTCTTTGGACGGTGGATCCTTTTTCCTGTCTACACTTTGTGTTTACCAACGGACCTGGAGTTTTATTTTCGTTTTAGCGTCCCCTCTGTCGGTCATATGCAGCGTTCGAAAATGGGGGGAAAAAAAACTTTCCTCGCTCATACGTAGATGGGTAGTCCAGGAGTATCCAATGTCCATAAAAGCGGAGTTGCGAGCTCGTTAAATTAAACTTTTATGCCATGACGGAAAGTTGTTATTTATCGGCATTTCCACAAGCATCAATTTTTTCAAGGGGCACAGCATCAAATCGTTGGATAAAATGGTGGTGCTCATGCTAACTTGCGCTGTTATAACATGATTTTTGGACGAGGTGGATAGACAGATGCTGGTACGGTTAGCCGACTATTAGAAGACACTTTTGTGTATTCAAAAAGTTTTGCTCTTAAATGGAAAGCGAATAAAAAGACGGATAACGAAAAGATCTCAAAATATTTTTTGGTCAATAAGCTTTACGATGTTATATCTGCCAGTTACTATGGATAATAAACACAAGTGTCGAAGTCGGTGGCGTGTAATCTCCTGTTTTCGGACAGAAGGTACCAATTAATATTGGCGACAGCAGCAAAACCCAATAGTCAGGTGATGATACTATCACC
Source organism: Rhingia rostrata (assembly GCA_949824845.1). NCBI lineage: Eukaryota > Metazoa > Arthropoda > Insecta > Diptera > Syrphidae > Rhingia > Rhingia rostrata. The sequence goes on from OX463757.1 coordinate 40,509,187, forward strand.
TAAAGGTCCTGACATTTTATAAAAAAAAAATTGAAAAGATGCTAAAGTAAGTAACTTCAGCAATGTTTGAGATTCTGAATTCCCAGTCCTACTCTATGTCTGTTAAGCATGGACCATGCCAAAAGAGGATGAAAACACACCTTGAAAACTTCTTTGAAAAAATTTCGATTTCGGTGACAAGCTTTGGAAGCAAGGATACAATTACAACTCTTAACAGCTTTAAAGTTATCGACCATTAAGAGGTCAACAACATAGTTGGATGGTGTAGACTCTGATTAGCTTTAACTTGACAATGCCCAGTGGTTCAAACTCTCACTATACATTATTTGTACTTATGTTTACGTCCCTGTGGTAACTAACGTGTTGGTACTGGTCTCATCCAAACGGATTTGACTTGTGCGAGAAAAACAACAACACTATAAGCAGCCAGGTCAGAGTGGCACGGAATAACCGGCCTGCTGTCCCAGGAGAACCTTGATGACCAGCTTGGACATATTCGGACAACAGGTTATCTAGGAATCTCAAGGGTAAATCAAGTCTCTTGAACAGAGATGGTGACGGTAACCGAAAGGCGAACGGCAGCGCTCAATCCCGTAATAGGTACTTAATTGGAACTGGCTCTCTAGGTTGGGGGCTATGCCTTGGGTTAACTACCCAACCATGGAAAAATTAACTGTCACCAATAGCCTCGGAAAGGACGGATTTTGTTGACAACTCTGCTGAACGAAAAAAAAGGTCAACGACGTTCGTATCTGCATCTGGAATGTGAGAACATTAAACAGGAGAGGTACAAGCGAACAACTACCAGAAGCCCTAAACTGTTACAAAGCAGACATTACTGCCATCGAGGATATACGATGGGATGGGCCGGGCAAAAAGAGGATGAAAAACTGTGACATCTACTACGGACCGTGTTGTAGTGAACAGAAACAGCGACCATTCGGAATCGGATGTTATAAGTGCCAGACTTAGGCAAGAAGTCGTACGTTCAATACATTCGCGAATGTATTGTGACCATCCGCATCAAGGCTCATGTTGGCAAAATTTTCCAACATGAGCCTTATTTGCTCATGCCCCGAAGGAGGAATAGGATAATATAGCTAAGGATTGCGTTTATGAGCTCCTTGACAAAACCTATGAGCAAAAATCGAAGTACAATGTTAAAATCGTGCTGGGAGACTTTAACGCGAAAATAGGAAGGGAAGACTTATTTAGCAGTATTTTCGTTAAACACAGCCTACACGACACGACAACACGTCTGGCAACGGAACGCAATGCCACTATATAAGGGGACATGGCGGTCTCCAGATAAACGAACGGTCAGCCAACTTGATCGCATTGTGATAGACAAGAGACATGCATCCAGTATTTTGGATGTCCGAACATTCCGAGGAGCTGACATCTACTCGGACCACTACCCTGCCAGCCAAGGCAAGAATGCCGATATCCACCACCCCACAACAATCCAGAAATACTGTGAAAAAAGTTACTTAGCTAGCAAGAGACCGCCAAGACCAGAGTATGTCTACTTACAGTAAGTACTGTAAGTTACTCTGGCCAAGACTTTCGGGCAACGCGTATCCCTTAACCTCTCGTATAACACCATACTACCAGCATCGAATGTCGAAGAACAATGACAACGATGCCAACATGCCATTAGATCAACCGCTACTGATGTGCTAGATTTCTCGCGCCCACCAGCGAGAAACCCCTGGTTTGATGAGGAATGCCGATAGATGCTCGTTATAACGAGGCCTTTAAGGCTAAGCTGCAGATGAAGACGAGAGCTGTCATTGAGCTCTATAGGCAGCGATAAAGGAAAGAACACCTGCTTTCCAGAAAGAAGAAAAAAGATCAAGAAAAGGGCGCGATCGAGGATATAGTGAGTTGCCACTCCAGGAACGATGTTCGCAAGATTTACCAAAGTGTAAAACGTCAAAGCCAAGGATACAAGGGTCGAACAGAATCCTGTCGAGATGAACAAGGAAATATCGTAGTTGAGACACAGTCGTTGCTGAGGATATGGAAGAACCATTTCTGCCACAATCTCCCCCTGACAAGAAGAGCGAACCATTCAATTTTGGCGACGACAGCGAAAACTATACTATAATACCCGACCTAAGTGAAGTGGGGATAGCAATATTTAAACTAAAGCCTCACAAGGCTGCCGGAAATAACGGCCTTCCCAATCAACTTTACAAGGCCGGTGGAGATGACTTGGTAAGTAACATCTACCAACTCATAAGCCAAATCTGATCGGATGAAAGAGTACCTGAAGAATGGAACCTCAGCATCACTTGCCCGATCCACAAAAAGGGAACCCTCTGAACTGCGCCAACTACAGTCTCCCCAATATCGCTTACAAGATCCTATCAGCCGTAATATGTGGACTCCTGAAACCGTTTACCAACAACCTGATCGGCCCTTATCAGTGTGGTTTAAGACCAGGAAAGTACACAACCGATCAAATCTTCACACTTCGGCAGATCCTGGAAAAAACCCAAGAAGTCCAAATCGATACCCACCACCTATTCATCGATTTCAAAGCCGCGTACGACAGCATTTATAGAGACGAACTATACAGAGCCATGTCTAGTTTTGGTATACCGCCCAAACCCGTCCGTTTGTGGAGAATTCTCGCTGCTCCATCAGGGTCGGAAACGACCTCACCGACACATTCGATACCAAAAAAGGATTTATGCAAGGCGATGCGCTGTCATGTGACTTCTTCAATCGGATTCTTGAGAGGATTGTGCAAAACTCACGATCCAGCACCAGAGGCACAATTTTCCAAAAATCTGTACAACTACTAGCATACGCTGATGATATTGACATCATTGGTAGGACCCAACGTGATGTCATAGCCACGTTTGCTAGTATAGAGAAGGAAGCAGCAAAAATGGGCTTAGCAGTAAATGAGGGCAAGACGAAGTATATGCTGTCAACACGAAAGGACACACAACATCGACGAATTGGACAGAACGTCACCATTGACAGATATAACTTTGGGGTAGTACGGGACTTTGTCTATCTTGGCTCCGCTATTAGCTATGACAACAACATCTCGTCAGAAATTAAACGAAGAATTACTCTTGCCAACCGCTGTTTCTTCGGGCTAAGAAGGCAATTCAGTAACAAAGCCCTCACTCGAACTACTAAGGAGATCCTATACAAGACCCTGATCATCCCAGTCCTGCTCTACGGCGCTGAAGCATGGACCATCTCAAAAGCGGATGAAGAAATCCTTTGTCGATTTGAGAGGAAAATTTTGAGACGAACCAAAAACTAAACGAGCTGTACAGCGACATGCCCCTGGACCAAAAACTCCGCATTGGACGTTTTTGGATTCAAAGTGCAGCCAAAGAAGAGATAACGCACTTAGCGCAGCCCACAAAACGCAGCCCACAAAACGCAGCTGATTCTGAAAAATTCCCAACAGAACACTTTAGAAACGCAGACAGAGCTGGTCTGTCAACCAAGTCTGGATGACCGAAAGCATGACTAGAATATCTGCTTCATATGTCTCATCTGCAATGAAGGTGTGGGTACAGAAGGAACTATCTTTGAAAATGCTGTCCATCTACTGATACACCCATATCGACATCATTGGTTGCCCCCATCGGTCCGTTGCAGAAGCATTTACAGCAATTGATGGTTCAGCTTAATGCGTTGGTCTTGAAGTTAACGAGGACAATAAAAATATTACCGCCCCCGACAACTTTCAAGAAAATGACACGGATAGCAATAATTTGGAGATAAGGAGTTCTACATGGAAACAATATTAAACCCACGAATGACACATTGGTAGCGATACGACGAAGATTGACCCTTGAAAACTGATGTAACTCTGGTTTGGCGAAACAAATGGAATCGAAACTGCTTACTCGAAGGTTAAAATGATTGATGCACCGGCTCTACATCCTACCATTCCTTCTTTGGAAGCACCGAGTTCTGGGAAGTAAGCAAAAAAGTGGTGCAACTTTCGAACGAAACATTTTTCGTCGAATATTAGGGGTCTCGTATAGGACGAAGGCGAATGGAGGAGAAGATGAGCTGTCTGATCTGTATATTGAGCTAATGAACACTAATACTTCTGCCAAAAGGAATTTTCGAATCCCAACCTTCAATTTCGAGGTAAGACGGAAGAACGAACCTCCGCACTGTGGAGTATTTGTATGAAAAAACCGCTCAAAATTATTTTATGATTTTTTTTTGTAAATAAATCAATTGAAACACAACATATTATGAAAATTAATTGTTTATCTGAAATATTATGAAGAATTTTAAAGAAAATGTGTTTAATTAGAATCTGAAGGTGAAAGGTCGTCTACATGTTCTTCTTCTTCAATATCGTCCAAACTTCTGTTGTTATAGTCTTCTAGAGGCATAGGCAGCTCGCTTGGGATCAAAAGAGTTCGTGCCTCCTGGGATAGTGGTTTGGTTCTCTTGTGCTGCCGTGCTCTAAGGCTGCTAAGGTACGGGTCTGAACTCAACAACAGTCTGTTTAAGACGTCTCTGTTACAAAAAACACGTGAACATTTTCGACTAAATTTCAGTCTATATTGCCTGAAATGTTTGTTTCGAGCCTCCGCCGCCTCCTCCGATAGCTGACCAATAGGCAAAATTGCATGGTTTATTACGTCTGCTCCATGTATCAACACTTTGTGTATAGTTGGTGACATGGGATGCCAGCCGTACTGATCTATGTACAATTTATTAAATTTGTCTGCATCAATTCTATATCCACTACAAATCACTTCCAAGATAGTTTTGAAGCGAGTTATCAGATTAAGATCAACCTTAGTTATACGAGGAGAACACTCCGGGTCATTGAAAAACCTTCTGGACGTGTTGCCGTCATTGGTATTACCAAATCCAGCTTTGGGTACATCTACTAGGAGCCCCATTTGCTCTTTGAATGCGCCTTGAATTTTCTCCTTTGTAGCTTTCACAATTGCTTTTTCTTCAACCGATCGTGCCTGCCATTTTGTAAAAGGTATTTTATAAGCTAAATGGAGAAGCGATTCGAAAAAGCGAATCCGTGCGTGAAGAATTGAGAGTCCAAACTTTAGTGCTTCTACATTGACTTGCTCAGTTTTAATAAACTTATTGAAATCCTTAGAAGTCTGTCCACAAATATAGCACCTCATAGTAGAGGCAGTATCTGTAGCAGCATTGCACACTTTGCCGTCAACCATTGTAAGCAACATGGTATGCTTTATTTTTGCTATTTTATTATAACTGATTACTTCTGTTTCTCTGAGATGCGCAATTTGGTTTTCAATGAAATTGATTTCATCTCTGGTAACATCCTTAGATTCACTAATGAAGCTTATGCGTATAGGCCTGCAAAATCTGGGAGAAGAAGCGACTGGGTTTTGCCATATGACTTTTTTCTGTTCGCCATCAATCATTACAGCAAGTCGCAGAGGAACGAGTAAGCTTTGAAAAATATTAGCATCACTGTCAGTGCTGTTTTTAAATTTCTGCTTATACTGCGTCTGTTGCGACCCATCACAGCCCCATTTTGAAATCAAAACCATATTTTTACTTTCTTCCTCTGAAGACGTTTCTAATACATTTTCGACATATTTGCAAAGGCGTAATGGCAGTGTTGTCAAGCAATGCTTGCAGTTGTATTTCTGCACAGGTTTCAGTGACTGTGATGAATTCCTTATCAGGGTAACATTCAGTTTTTGACTTTTTTATCAATGAGTAGCAGGGGTAGATACTTTTGCTGGCACTTTGTATCACTTCCCACTGCTTCCTTGTAAAGTCGCCTTCAATAAATATTGCTAATGCCTCTTGAGGTGTAAACTTTTTCACTGCAACTTGCTTCGCAGAAGAGGAAATCAGCTTACAAAGTTCTTTAGCATCGGTTGGCGAGTTAGTAACTTTTTTGATTATTTTGGACGCATCAGAATTTCCTAAAGTACGCTGACTTACGCTGGCTGCAAACGTCAACTCTTCGACTGATACTTGCTCGCGAAGGTCTTTAGTTTTTCGCCGCTTACTGCAGTCACTAAGCTCTTCGAACGGTTTGGATGGTCGCCCTGGTTTGTGCAAGGGCTTAACATAGGACAGTTTAATGCTTGTTTGAAGGCACTTTTCATTGGTTTTAAGGAATCTTTCATCTTTATAGCTTGCAGCAGCCCATTTTTTCTTGAAATCGCTTTTAAAATATTTCAAAGCATTGCTGACACAACTTTTTTGTTTTATTGGACATTTTAAAATTTGGATAAGCTTTTCCTCCAACAACAAAAGTTGTTCATCAACTTTTTTATCTCTAAAATCTTTTAGCATATCGTATAATTCCCTTCGGGTAAAACTCTTGACACTAAACGACGAATCTGCAATGCAAGTACGAAATTCTGTCTAAGTTACCATAAGCTATCATAGTATTCGAAGTGACATAAAACAAAATGGCGGACGTAGGCGGACAGTTTTATTGCGGTCTATGATTGCCAAGAGACTAAGGATTATGCCCATAACAATATTATAGCCCGATCATGACATACTCACAAACAAGGAAATTAGGACTTCATGAACACCGTACGCATACAACAAAATCATGCAGACAAAAAAATCGAATTTTATATCTTAACATCGATTATACCTTGCACTTCCATAATCAAATAATTTCTTTCTTAATTTCACCACACAAAAAAAAACAATAACCAAATCAAAAATGAGTCGCGAACAAAAGTGTAGATAACCAATAAAAATGCAGCTCCAACAATGGCTAGGTTCTGACTGATAATGTGGCGAGTGGCAATAGCGGTGCAACTTTTTTTGCATAATGCGTGATGGATCGGTTATCAAGCTTGAAGAATAGCGGTGCTTACCGAAATTTATGACAACCTGATTTTTTTACTTTTGAGCGGTTTATTCATACAAATACTCCACAGTGCTCCGGTTTAAAGATCATCAGGTTTAAAGATCGCAGATGCAATGTCGATTGGAATGGAATCAACGATCAACCGAAGAGGATATAATGTGAAGCTGCCTTTTCTTAGGTTGAGAACGTCATTGGGTCGAGAGCCCGTTTCAACGATCAATCGAAGAGGAGATAACACGAAGCTGCCTTTTCTTAGGTAGAGAGCATCAATGGGTCGCGGGTCCGTTAAGTAAAAGTAAAAGTAAGTTAGTTTCTGTATCTTCACAGGTACTGTAGTCGCCCCCGTTGTCTCCATCCTAGTTTTCTTTCGCTGGCGTCTGTGAAAGCAGAGAGCTGGCTAAGTAAAATGGCACATCTAAGTAAAGTTGCTAAGTAAAGTTTCGCACTCCAAGTTGGCTGAGGTGGAGCGCGCCATATAAGGCGAGGTCTTCCTCTACTGCGTCCGACGTCTGGCTGGGAAACGGACTATTCTGCGAGCCGGAGTATTGTTGTCCATTCGTTCTACATGTCCTAGCCATCTTAAACGTCCAATGCGGAGTTTTTTGACCAGGGTCATGCCGCTGTACAGCTCGTAGAGTTCTTGGTTGATTCTTCGTCACCATCGTCAACGCTAACGGAACCGATGATTTTTCGAACAATTTTCCCCTCGAATCGACCAAGGATTTCTTCATTCGCTTTTGAGACGGTCCATGCTTCGGCGCCGTAGAGCAGGACTGGGATGATCAGGGTCTTGTATAGGATCTCCTTAGTAGTTCGAGTGAGGGCTTTACAACTGAATTGCCTTCTTAGCCCGAAGAAACAGCGGTTGGCAAGAGTAATCCTTCGTTTAATTTCTGACGAGATGTTGTTGTCAGAGTTAATAGCGGAGCCAAGATAGACAAAGTCCCGTACTACCCCATCTGTCTACCATATCTACCATATCTGTCAATGGTGACGTTCTGTCCAATTCGTCGATGTTGTGTGTCCTTTCGTGTTGACAGTATGTACTCAGTCTTTCCCCTGATTTACTGCTGAACCCATTTCTGCCGCTTCCTTCTCTATGCTAGCAAACGTGGCTATGACATCACGTTGGGTCCTACCAATGATGTCAATATCGTCGGCGTATGCTAGTAGTTGTAAAGATTTTTGGAAAATTGTGCCTCTGGTGTGAGTTTTGCACAATCCTCTCAAGAATCCGATTGAAGAAGTCACATGACAGCGCATCGCCTTGCATAAATCCTTTTTTGGTATCGAATGTGTCGGTGAGGTCTTTTCCGACCCTGATGGAGCAGCGAGAATTCTCCACACGGACGAGTTTTGGCGGTATACCAAAACTAGACATGGCTCTGTACAGTTCGTCTCTATAAATGCTGTCGTATGCGGCTTTTAAATCGATGAATTGGTGGTGGGTATCGATTTGGACTTCTTGGGTTTTTTCAAAGATCTGCCGAAGTGTGAAAATTTGATCGGTTGTGAACTTTCCTGGTCTAAAACCACACTGATAGGGGCCGATCAGGTTGTTGGTAAACCGTTTTAGGCGTTCACATATTACGGCAGATAGAATTTTGTAGTCGATGTTGAGGAGACTTATGCCTCTGTAGTTGGCGGAGTTTAGAGGGTCTCCTTTGTTGTGGTTCGGGCAAACGATGCTGAAGCTCCATTCTTCAGGCATACATTCGTCCGACTAGATTTGGCTTATGAGTTGGTGGATGTTACTTACCGAGTCATCTCCGCCAGCTTTGTAGACCTCGACGGGGAGGCCGTCATTTTCGGCAGCCTTATTAAGCTTGAGCTTAGATATTGCTATCCTCACTTCACTCAGATCAGGTGGCTGGCAGTTTTCGCTGTCGTTGTCAATGTTGAATGGTTCGTTCTGCCTGCCTGACAGCGGATTGTCGTTCGTCATCGCCGTTTAACAGTCTGCACAAGTGGTTCTTCCATATCCTCAGCATCGACTGTGTTTCAGCTACGATATTTCGTTGTTCTTATCGACAGGATTCTGTTCGAGCCTTGTATCCTTTCTTTTGACGCTTATACTTTGGTAAAACTTGCGAACATCGTTCCTGTAGTGGCACCTCGCTATATCCTCGATCGCGCGCTTTTCTTGCTCTTTTTTCTTCTCTCTGAAAAGACGGTGTTCTTCCCTTCTTCTTCACCTTGATCTCAATGGCAGCTCTTGTCTTCACCTTCAGCTTAGCCTTGTAGGCCTCGTTATTGGTTGCTAGCATCTGTCGGCATTCCTCATCAAACCATGGGTTTCCTTCTGGTGGCCTCGAGAAACGTGGCACATCAGTTGCGGCGGATCTAATGACTTCTGGCATCGATGCCATTGTTATTCGACATTCGATGCTGGTGGTATTGTGTTAATTGAGTGGTTAAGGGACACGGGTTGCGCATAGGTCTTGGCGGTCCCTTGCGAATGCAAGATCTTACACGCTTTATCAATAGATCCAAGTGACTATGCTTTTCACATATCCTTAACTGTGTACAATTTAGGGTTTTCAGAATTGGCCTTAATGGCTTCTAGGTAGAAACGGGTATTTGTCTTTAAAAATACAGAACACAGGATAAAAAAGTTCGACATTGGTTCTCTACACTTCGCAATTTTTTGGGTATAATTAGGTTGGTGCTGTTGGAAGGCACGTAAGGTAGGGCTTACTAGTAATACTTCCTGCTACTTTTTGGCGCAGAACGCTCGCCAATGGTTCTCTACACTTTGGAACTCTAAGACACTGATGAAAATGGAGTATGCGAGTTGAGACACTATGTGTTGCAAGGACTTTTCTTTGTTTTTGTTTTTTTCGAACCCATCAGACGCTGACCCATGTTATAGTGCCAATCTATCATTCGTATACACTCAGAGAAAAATACTATGAAAATAACAGGATTTATGATTAGATCAATCGTTTTTTACTATTAAAATTAGTCAATGGGATGCGTACTTTTGAAATAATAATTTGTAAATTATAACAATAATGGTACGATCTTACTATAAATTCAACAGTGTTAGAATTTTGTTTCAATAGTCTGTCTTATTAATAGGTTAATAGTTTGTACCATTGTATTAATGTGATGCAACTATTTTCAATAGGATTAAAAACATATTTTATGTAAAGGGATACCATTGAACCAACAACAAAATACTATTATTTAAATCGTATTCAACAATTTACACACTATTGATTCAATAAGACTCCTATTAATTCAAAACTGTGCATCCTATTGAGATGTATATTATCTACTAATACATAATAGGATCAAACTTTTAAATCAATTGGATCATCCTATTGTTTTAATAGCATTACCGGCTTAAAACAAAAGTACTTACTATTAAAAAATAACCAATTAAACCATTTGTTTTAATAAGATAACTATTGATTTAAAGTGAGTGGTCCCATTGAAAGTTATAGTATTTCCTATTAAAATAATAGCGACGTACTATAAAAACTCTTCTCTCATAATATTATTTTAATGGTATTACAGATTTAAAACAAAAGTACATATTATTAAACAATAAGCAAATAAACCATTGTTTCAATGGTATCACTATTGATTCAAATGTTCCTATTGAAATTTATAGTATTGACTAAAATAATAATAGGACGAACTATAAAAACTATTCGATCAAACTATAGTCTTAATAGTATTACCGAGTTTAAACAAAGGTATATACAATTAAAAAAAAAACAACTAAACCATTGTTCCAATGAGATAACTACTGATCCAAGTGGTTCGCCCTATTGAAAGTTATAGTACTTACTTTTAAAATAATAGGACAGAACTATTAATGTTTGTCTATCATACTATTATATTAATGGTTTTTTTTATACAACTGATAGCTTAAATATATCAATTATCAATTAATGCTATCGAAGATCAATCTGAAAATCCATCATTAGAAAACAAACAAAATAACGAATTTAGAACAACAAATATATTTTTATTTAAATATTTATATTTGTTTTACATTAAAGCAAATATTATGATAAAACGAAATAACATAAATTACATGGTTGCAATACTATTTAAAAAATACATTTGGAAAAATAGTTCTAGTAGTAACAAAAATTAATTAAGAAATTAACAAAAAATTATTTAAACAAAATTAAAATTTGTGTGCTATCCATAGAAAGGCCTTTAATTGTTTTTAGGATTGTTAGATTTTATTAAAATTAAAAATGGTAAAAACTTAAGTTTTTTTTCGTGAAACTTTTTTAATATTAAGAATATTGAAAATTAACTCAACATAAATAAACAAAAAATTTAATTTTCTTTTTCATAGGACTAATAGGAAAAAATCTCTTCGAATGAGTCCATAACTTTAAGGGTGTTAATAGTACATACTATTAAAACAATGGGACTCATTTTAAAAGAAATGCATTTTTATGGGATGTACTATTAAATCAATTAGGAATCAGATTAGATTCAAAGGATGTGTACCATTAATGGAAATGTTTACAGATAACCAAACATTTTTTTTAAGAATTGAACAAAAAAATATCTATTTGGTACTCACCTCGATTTTTGAAAATCTACGTTTTTTTACAGTTTCTTCTAAAAAGTCTTATTGGATTTTGAAGTACTTCTGATGCACCCTAATTTGGAATTGAATTTAAAAATTGGTTACTTTAACTATATCAGCACATTTTCCCCAATGAAATTTGTTGATCCCTTATTAAAGTTATTTTCATGAAATGTAATTTTTATCGAAGTATCTTGTGACACACTGTGGGTAAACTAGGGATTGTGGGATAGGCAATTTCTTATTAAAAAAAAAAATATTATTTTCATCTCCAATACTCCACCTAATTTTTGAACGTTATTTTAAATTATTTCTCTAATTAGTTAAGAAAAAATATAATAAATTTATATACATACCCTCCATAGCTGTTTTCTTTTTTAATGTTAGCTTTATGCACATCACTTTACTTTGTCAAATGTAAACTTAAATATTATTTCAATTACATACGAGTATCGTTCTTCAGCAGAAAAACAATAAAATCCATAATTTAAGATTAAACATTCACCAAAATTTGTTAAATTGACCGGAACGGTAGGTATGCGTGATTTTAAGGACTAACATATTATCAGAAGACTGAATTCGGATTAAAAAAAAAACTTAATTCAATACTTATTTGAATTATTTATGCTGCATTTGCCTTACTCGCACAAGTTGCCAAAATTATAAAACAAAATGTTAAATTATAATCAGATATTGGCGGAAAATGGAAGAAATGTTGGCAACTGGGAAGTTGTGGAAATTTGATTTATTTATTTGTTTTGAATGCTGGCTTCTTCTTTCATGTGCCAATTGTAAATTACGATTTAGTTTGAACAATTTCATCTGATTTGCTACTTATTTGCCTCGAAATTGGGTAGAATGATAGGCAAATTTAATTGAATTCCTTTATGTGCACATAATGTGTGGGAAAAATAAAATAAAATTTGAATCAAATTTGAAAATTTTCAAAGAAACTAGGTTGTTTGTCCTAATAAAATCAGTAGCGATTTTCCATAGCTTTTTAATGTAAGTATTAATTAAAGAGAAATGATGAATTTACTAAACAAGACTATTGTTTTTTAAGTTTATTTCTTATATTAAATAAATTGTTCACATAACACATAACATACTGTCTGTTTTGAAAAAATTAAACAAAAAGGACTATTTTATTATTCTTTAACATGACTTTACTAAAAGAAACCATAAAAACAACAGTCCGTTTTATTGATATTGAAAAGTTGTCAAATGAGTATTTGCTTATAAATGTAATAGTGCATATAATATTTTAAATAATGATAACAAATACTATTGTAATAAAGAACTGGTCACATTGATTTGATGGGATACACTATTAAATTTTATATATTTTTGGTATCGAAGATGTTTAACTACATGGAACTATTAAAGCTATAGTCCGTATTATTAACAATGAAAAGTAAAAATATTGCCAAATTAATAGTATTGCTTAAGAAATTAATGGTGTGTTTAATATGTACAACAATAGTACCAAATACTATTATCCTAAGGAATTGTCACATTAATTAAATGGTATATCCTATTAAATTAATATTTTTGTTAGAATGAAATATGATTAAGTACATGCAACTATTAAAACAATAGTCTGCTTTAATAATATTGAATAGTCAAATCCTATTAAATCTATAGTTTCATCTGGTTAATTAACTTCTGAATACCTCATTTTAAACAATAGTATCAATGTTATTAATTTAATATCAAAAACTATTTAACTAATGGTCCGTCATATTGAACTAATGAGACGCACTATTGATGCGATATTTTTTTAATGGTATCAGTACTATTAAGCAGTCAATAGTATTTTTTAATAGGACAATAGTATTCGTTTAAAAATATTGATGGTGAAGAACTATTGAATAAATAGGATTTCCTATTAAATTAATAGCTTGTACCCTATTAATAATAATAGTTTCAAAACCATAGTATTAATAAACCATATACCTTTGATTTCATTAGAAAACTATTATTTTAATAGTAAAATCTTATTAAAACACGTCTTATTAAACCAATGGTCGTACCATTGACGATTTAATGGGATACTTTTTTCTGAGTGTATTCATGAGCGTTCAACTTTCTCTTTCTTCGTCTTCATTGCGCATTGTGCTTTCTACCACGAAATACTCGAATCTATATATGTGTTGTGTATGTATCTCCCATACGATTCCTTGTCGTCCTGAATGAAAATTGATATTCAGCTCACAGCCAACCTATCAATTGCTTAGCAGGACTCAAAATGAAAGTTTTCACACCATTCGGTGTGCTGATCAGCTCCCAGACCTCCTGAAGGGATTTGAATGCAAAATTTGTTTATGTGTCTATCCATGTATATTACGATGTTTGAATAAGGGCGGAGGTAATATTCAAGGAGAATCCCATTTTATGATGAAGATGGAGTGCCACAACAGAATGAGGGAGCTCCATTATGAGAAAATATTGATGCCCTATGAAAATGGACGCTTGAGCAAATTTTTGCATTTCTACAGAATTATTCAGAACTGGTTCACATACATAGAAGATGGAATCCCATAAGGACAAACTTTTCCATCCCAAGTGGAGGATGATGATGCAACTGAGGTGTGCCAGATGTGAATTGTAATGGGGATTGGATGCGGTAGTTTTTTGTTTAATAGTAGCTTTAAGTATCCAAGTATTTGCGATCGAACTTGTCTCATCAAAGACGCTCTCAACCAGCGGATACCAAGACGCGCCCCCTAAATAAACAGGATTCCATTTGGGATAAAACAAATCGCGATATTATAAACATGGATATCCATAACTCCCCCAAAAAACGCAATTTCATTACGAACGACAAAAAAAAACACACAAAACGTGCCCATGAAAGCATCCTCTCGTTACGACAGTTTTTCCCGAATAAACCGCTCCCTCCTTAAATTTGAAAGGACAAAAAAGACGCCTCCTCCCCATTCGCATTTCCATAGGGAAACAGTGTCGATGATTTAACCACCAATAGACACAAGGGTTATGTGCTTACTGCTAAATATGCGAATCCTTACGCAAAACGACAATGATATCTATGTAATGCTATAGTCCTGGCAAATAAAATCAGTTTATCCTCGAACATTTTCAGGATTTTGAATATGAAAAACAACAAGCGTACAAAAAACAATCCCCCCCCGCATCCAATCGAAAATCGTCTATTATCCTTGTTTCTGTAAGCTCGTATATATGGGGCGAGTCCTTGGCGAAACAGCCAATATTCCATTATACACATTCTCCGGCGCTCATGCATAAATGTATGAATTGGTGTTTTGCTTAAAGGATGCCGGCTATAAGACACATCGCCCAGTGGGGTGAGTCCTGGGGAGACAATTGTTTATTTTTAGCGTACAAAAGGATTCTTCGCAGTCAGTGAGCAATTTTCGGTGTAATTTTTCGGCGTGCATAAATCTTGTAAAAGTGTGAGAGCGTCTCTGACTGGCGGGAATGAGGATACGAAATGAATAATGCGAACAACAACGCGCGTATATCTGAATTAATTTAATTAAATCGAAAGGATATTTTACAAGGCGAAGCAATTTGCTGAAATTGCTAACTCGAAGGAAAACAGATTTTCTTTGAAATATCCTGGGGTGTGGAAATGCAGGCAACTCGATGCAGTATAGATGATGCTATGAGATGGTTCGGGCAATTGAACGTCCTTTGGACTGGATGTAAGGAAATACGATCAGATTGGCCAGTGTCCTTGTGTGATGGAATGCTCTGTATGCACAACAGGGGTCATTTATTAGGTTTTAGTTGGTTTGTAAAGTTTTCAGTTCTGTTTGCACATCTCTCGTGCAGTTTGTCAAATGGACTAGGTAGTGTTTGGTTGAGTGGACAAATGCTGGAGATTACTTCAGACTCAAAAGTCAATTAGAAGAGTCAAAAGGACACTGGTGCAGTCTGTTTTTGACAGTGTTTGGTGAAAAGGATGCGGTTTGAGTTTTTTGATAAATTAAAGGCACAATTTCGTTTTAGTTGAGTTTAAGTTAAATGTGTAAAGGACCTTCATTAGGTGTATATGAGGATCGAAATAATAATGGACTGAGTGGTTGGGGTTGTTATATAATTTATAATCTACGCTGGCTTAGTAACTTTAGGATAGAATTGCTGTATTGAAAAGGGATGGATCTTTGTAACAAATTGACGCGCATGTTTACTTTTTTAGCTAACGTTTTTCAACATCGATAAACGTGGAACTTCAGAAAGTGTTTGCCTAAAATCACCTGCACACTGCCTCAAGAGAATGTTTGTGTGCCATTGTGCATTCATCACAGATGATGATTTTGCATTTTTCAGCACTTTGGCCCTCAACAATGTTTTTTTTTTTAATGTTGTACACTTCGTTTGGGTGCAACGGCCAATGCGATGCCATTATTTGAAAATTAGCGAAATGAGAAATATGTTGCCTGTTCCACTTGGTGCATGCAAAGGGAATGCACCTTATCCAGCCCAAACTGTGGGCGTGGGAATACGCGGTCGCTTTTTGAGGAAAAACACCCCCAAAAATTTAGATTTAAGAAATAAATCGACAGAATTTTTATAATACTTTAGAGATAAATGCGACTGTTCCTAACATCGATTTAAAATGTTTCGATTTTATGGACAGACTTAAATAATTTCCAATAGACCGTTCATAGAATCGATAAAAAAATGATTCGATTTTATCGACAGACTTTTTAAAATTTTCAATTGAGCGTCCATAAAATCGATTAAAAAATGATTCGATTTTATGGACAGACTTAAATAATTTTCAATAGACCGTTCATAGAATCGACAAAAAAATGATTCGATTTTATCGACAGACTTTTTATAAGTTTCAATTGAGCGTCCATAAAATCGATTAAAAAATGATTCGATTTTATGGACAGACTTAAATAATTTTCAATAGACCGTTCATAGAATCGATAAAAAATGAATCGATTTTATCGACAGACTTTGTATAATTTTCAATAGACAGTCCATAAAATCGATTCAAAAATGATTCGATTTTATCGACAGACTTTGTATAATTTTCAATAGACAGTCCATAAAATCGATTAAAAAATGATTCGATTTTATGGACAGACATAAATAATTTTCAATAGAACGTTCATAGAATCGATAAAAAATGATTCGATTTTATCGACAGACTTTTTAAAATTTTCAATTGAGTGTCCATAAAATCGATTAAAAAATGATTCGATTTTATGGACAGACTTAAATAATTTTCAATACACAGTCCATAGAATCGACAAAGAATGATTCGAATTTATCAACAGAATTTTTTAAATTTTCAATTGAGCGTCCATAAAATCGATTAAAAAATTATTCGATATTATGGACAGACTTTAATTATTTTCAATAGACCGTTTATAGAATCAAAAAAAAATGATTCGATTTTATGGACATACTTAAATAATCCGTTCTTAGAATCGATTAAAAATGATTCGATTTTATCGACAGACTTTTTATAATTTTCAATTGAGCGTCCATAAAATCGATTAAAAAATTATTCGATTTTATGGACAGACTTTAATTATTTTCAATAGACCGTTTATAGAATCGAAAAAAAAATGATTCGATTTTATGGACAGACTTTAATAATCCGTTCTTAGAATCGATTAAAAATGATTCGATTTTATCGACAGACTTTTTATAATTTTCAATTGAGCGTCCATAAAATCGATTAAAAAATGATTCGATTTTATGGACAGACTTAAATAATTTTCGATAGACCGTTCATAGAATCGATAAAAAAAAGATTCGATTTTATCGACAGACTTTTTATAATTTTCAATTGAGCGTCCATAAAATCAATTAAAAAATGATTCGATTTTATGGACAGACTTAAATAATTTTCGATAGACAGTTCATAAAATCGATTAAAAATGATTCGATTTCATCGACAGACTTTTTATAATTTTCAATTGAGCGTCCATAAAATCAATTAAAAAATGATTCGATTTTATGGACAGACTTTTTATATTTTTCAATAAACCGTTCATAGAATCGATGAAAAAAAGATTCGATTTTATCGACAGTTTTTTATAATTTTCAATAGACAGTTCATAAAATCGATTAAAAATGATTCGATTTCATCGACAGACTTTTTATAATTTTCAATTGAGCGTCCATAAAATCAATTAAAAAATGATTCGATTTTATGGACAGACTTTTTATATTTTTCAATAAACCGTTCATAGAATCGATAAAAAAAAGATTCGATTTTATCGACAGTTTTTTATAATTTTCAATAGACAGTTCATAAAATCGATTAAAAATGATTCGATTTTATCGACAGACTTTTTATAATTTTCAATTGAGCGTCCATAAAATCAATTAAAAAATGATTCGATTTTATGGACAGACTTAAATAATTTTCAATAGACCGTTCATAGAATCGATAAAAAAAGATTCGATTTTATCGACAGACTTTTTATAATTTTCAATAGACAGTTCATAAAATCGATAAAAAATGATTCGATTTTATCGACATAATTTTTATGATATTCAACTTAAGGCTAGTTCTTCACCTACAGAGTCAGATGTCTGGCTCGAATCGAAGACTCTGCGATCCGGAGTATAGGTGTCAATCCATTCCAAGGATTTCTGGGACACGGATAGTCGGGGTATTATATAGTTGTAAATATCTGTAAATGCTGACGTTCTGGCTAATTCGTCGATATTGTGTGTTATTTCGACTTGACAGCATATACTTCGTCTTGCCCTCATTTACTGCTAAACCCATTTTTGCCGCTTCCTCCTCTATACTAGCAAACTTGGCTATGGCATCACGTTAAGTCCTACCAATGATGTTAATATCGTCGGCGTATGCTAGTAGTTGCACCGATTTTTGGAAAATTGTGCATCTGGTGTTGGCTCGGGTGTTTTAAACAATCCTCTCAAGAATCAAATTGAAGAAGTCGCACGATAGCGCATAACCTTGCCTAAATCCGTTTATGGTATCGAATGTGTCGGTTAGGTCGTATCGGACCCTGATGGAGCAGCAAGAATTGTCCATCGTCATCCTACGCAAACGGACGAGTTTGGGCGGTAAACCAAAACTAGACATGGCTCTGTATCGTTCGTCGTTAAAAATGCTGTCTCGTATGCAGCTTTAAATTCGATGAATAGATGGTGGGAATCGATTTGGACTTCTCGGGTTTTTTCCAGGATCTGCCGAAGTGTGAAAATTTGATCGGTTGTGAACTTTCCTGGTCTAAAACCACACTGATAGGGGCCGATCAGGTTGTTTGTAAACGGTTTCAGGAGTTCACATATTACGGCAGATAGGATCTTGTAGGCGATGTTGAGGAGACCTATGCCTCTGTAGTTGGCGCAGTTCAAAGAGTCTCCGTTTTTGTGGATCGAGCGAACAATGCAGAGGTTCCATTCTTCAGGCATACTTTCTTCCGACCAGATTTGGCTTATGAATTGGTGGATGTTTCCTACCGGCTTCCTAAAGCTTGACGGGGAGGCCGTAAATTCTGGCAGCCTTATTAAGCTTGAGTTTAGATATTGATATCCTCACTTCACTCAGGTCGGGTGGTTGGCAGATTTCGCTGTTGGTGCCAACATTGAATGGTTCATTCTGGCTGACAGCGGAATGTTGGTCGTCATCGCAGCTTAACAGTCTGCAGTAGTGGTTCTTCCATATCCTCAGCATCGACTGTTTCTCAACTACGATATTTCCTTGTTCATCTCGACAGGATTCTGTTCGAGCCTTGTGTTCATGCTAGCACCGTTCCTAGAGTGGCACCTCTCTATATCCTCTATCGCGCGCTCTTCTTTCTCCCTTTACTTTTTTCTGAAAAGCCGCTGTTCTTCCTCTGCCTAAAGAGCAATGGCAGCTCTCGTCTTCACCTGCAGCTTAGCCTTATAGGCCTCATTCTTGGCTGCGAGCATCTGTCGGCATTCCTCATCACTCCAGCGGTTTCTTTCTGGTGGGCGCGAGAAACCTAGCAAATCAGTTGCGGCTGATCTATTGGCTTGTTGGCATCGTTGCCATTGTTCTTCGACCTTCGATGCTGGTGGTTTGGTGTTAATTGAGAGGTTTAAAGATACATGTTGCGCGAAGGTCTTGGCGGTCTCTTGCGATTGCAGTCTTTCGACATTAATTTTTTTCACAGTATTTTTATATTTTTGTGGCGTGGTGGACATCCGCATTTCTACCTTGGCTGCAACAAGGTAATGGTCCGGGTCGTTGTTAGCTCATCGGTTTTGTCAAGGAGTTCGTAGAAGCAATCCTTAGCTATATTACACGTTTCGTAAAAGATGTCACAATTTTTTTTATCCTGGATCTATGTATCTAAAGATATAAAAAAAAAAAATAAATATACTTAACCAACAGAACACATAGAAAAATTTTATGTAATGTAAATCATACACATATGAAAAATATTTTGCTGATTAGTCTAACGACTAGGTGAGATTCCTTGAAGACATACAAAAGTAAAGTCCTTCCTCGGGAGTTTTTTTTTTTTGAGATCGGGTTAGAGTCCCTCACTATTGCAGAAGGTTCCCTCGCGATACAACATCTGCAATGTCTTTCGATGATTTTTCCCTCCAGCGAACCTCCCAAAAAAAAAAAAAACAATTTAAAAACTTTTCAATCTAATCGGTTGATAACAGTCAAAGTTGTTCAGTTTTTACATATCGATATAAAAGATGGAGCAGCTGATAGTTGTAACAAAAAAAAAACTACCTTCTGGATCCAAGAAACCAAGACAAAAAATAAAAACAAATCATGTCCCGTCGTTATAAGGGACTTGATGCTACTAAACCTGGCAACGGAGCCCTCTACTTTCTCACTTTAATACATTTGCTCCAACATTGGCATTTTCGAACTTAATTTTCAAATGGAGTAAAGTGAAAAAAACTATAAAAAATTGTTTTGGGGATACTGCAAACATTTTGTTCACCAGTAATATTATAAAACGGTTTAAGTTTTATAGAATCCAAGCGTTCCCATACAAAAAGATTATTTCTGGAGCCATGATTTATTTTATTTTATTTGTTTATCAACTTTTATAAAACGCAGAACAACAGCATATGTATCACCATTCAACATCCCTTTCCGATCCATTCACTTGACGATCATAAATGTCTTCCAATACCAAAGAACAATAAAAGCCCTCAACCAACACTCATGTGACGAGCAACTTTTTGTTGAAAAATATTTATGCAAAGCAATCAAAAATATCAAGAGATGTCAAACAAACATCATTACCACCTAAGAACATACATAGAACAACAACACCTCACACTCCTGTACATGTATCCCGCCCATCCCTTTGAGGACTCTTGGGTGACAAATCATATCACATAAACATAAACACTAAACACACATCCACAACGAACAACAATCAACGATGAGTGGGACACATTTTTGCGGCGAAAATCCTGACAAATGGAAGCGCATTCGTTTCTTGATCCCAACGAAATCCTCCAAACAAGAACCTTTCCAAGCTATTCCCCAAAAAGGATATTTTGTTTGCGTTGGCATCATCTTTGTCTTGTTCTTGGTCGCCCTCCTTTACCAGTCGCATCTTGTGGTTTATGGACGACGACGAAAGATGCTAAAATGCTATTGTTTACCGTTTGTTCGGTATGTACTGTAGTGATGTCCTTTTCCAACAGAAAGACTTTTATTTGGCCACGTCCCATGTCACACACAAAGATTGATTGTCTGCATGCTCATCCAAGAGTTTAGGGAATAAAGGATGTTCACATCAATCGGCCGACTCCAGGGATGATGTCCATCGGAGTGCTCATTATAGTGACATTGATTGTAGGACATACAACAATACACACCGCACACACATATATCGGGGTATACATCTCTTGGGTTGGGGGGTAGTATATTTATTTTCGTATTTGGAAAGCTTTCAGACGGTCATACTCGTCAAAAAAAAAAAAAAAAAAACTGGGGACGGGTGCTGCCGAATGGCTTGGAAAATGTCCACAACCAGCAGAAACAAAAAATAATAATCCTCCTGTCAACCGCATAGGAATTATCCTTAACAGATAATGCGAGGCCCAAGTGAAATGAAGAGGACGAAAATCGCTAAGCAAAGCACTGAGCAAACTAAATGAACTAGAATGGGCCCAAATCGAAGGATCATCATCGTCATCATAGAAGGTCGGTTTCGGTTTCGTCGGATTGGCTCCTAAATAAATAGAAATAAAAATATTTTCCCCATACACACTTAGGCGGCAAGGAGTGGATAAACAACGAAAGGACATTTTGGTTTGAGAATGTATGTTTTTTTTTTTCGAATTGGATAAGTAAAACAAAAAGAACTCTGATTGCCTATTTGCCCTCGGTTGGGCATTACGAATGGTAATTTGGAAATTTAATTTTTTGGAAGGCAATTGTCATGGTAACCCTGCTATTATGGACAGGATTGCCTAATTTACATGAAGGTACCTATGGCAATTGACGTACAATTTGATGTGGAAGCAAGTGGGTTTTTTTTTTATTTATTCCTCATTTTTAAAAATGTCCTTTTGTGGTAAAATTCTAGTTGACAGTGGCAGTGGTTTGTGTTTGACAAACGTTTTTATAACAACCAAACTGGCTCCATGCAGGGGTCTCATCGCGTAAGACGACGTCGTTTCGACGATTGTGTTGCTTCGTGTAACACTAAAATAGTTGAATCCTCTGGACGACGTTGTTGTGATTCACTAATACTTCGTATAACTTATTGAACTGTCAAATACTGACGATGGGACGATTTTTATTTTACAATCGTTTCATACTTCGTGGTTGATTGTTAAGTTTTGCTTATTAAATTTTCAATAAAAATCGAAGCAAATTAAAGAAAAAAATGCGTCGGCATTGCAAAGTTTTGTTTTTCGATGACGAAGAAAGTGAAAATTCTGTTGGACTGTTGCGAATGCGAAGGACGCTTAGAGATGCATCGGATCCACTTTCATTTCCGACGAAAAAGTAAAATTATTATAAAAAAATTATAAAACATAAAACTTGCTAAATACGATTTTGCGATTTAGATTTATTCAACGTTTTCGCTTATCAAAAGGGCCGTTTGTACTTGTGTTGGAAACGGTTTACCTAAGGAGCGGCTTGCGGTCAATATAAATTTTCCCAATTTTAAAACTTGGTGCTACCTTGACGGTCCTAACTGCAGGCGGATACCAATGGTCGACTGGTAACGAATTTGGAATTTCTCTTGGCCAAAGTACCTTTTCAGAGATAGTTTGCGAGACCATAAAAGCGTTAAAACTAAAGCTGTGTCCAATCTGGGTTACATGGGATGTGGGCAACGAAATACGAAAGGAAGAGGCAAAGCAGTGGTTCTATCAGAAATATGCAATATACCAGGAAGTAAGTAACGGGTGATCCAAGTAGAGATACTTTTTTCAATAGCCTTTTTTGACAGATCACGTGTGAGTCGTGTCATGCTGTCATGTTATTTTTGTTTAGTATTGTTTGGCATTTCATAATGGAAAGACTTACGCGTGAACAACGTTTACAAATTGTTCAACTTTATTGTGAAAATTCACGTTTTGTGAGGAATGTGTTTCGTGCACTTCGCTCAACTTATGGTCAACATAATCGGCCTACTGAGCGTACTATTCGCAACACCATCACCCATTTTGAGACCCAGCATTCATTATTGGATAACATTCGACCGAATAGACCAGTCCAGCACGCTGTGAAGAAAATATAGCGGCCGTAGCTGAGAGTGTACACGAAGACCGTAGAGAGTCGATTTGGCGCCGTTCGCAGCAACTCGGACTGACGTATGGAACGACTTGGCGCATTTTACGTCAAGATCTTAAATTGAAAGCGTACAAAATACATTTTGTGCAACAACTGAAGCCGCTCGACCTTCCCAAGCGACATCGCTTCGCTCTATGGGCTTTTGAAAAGATCCAAGAAGATCCGACGTTTTCGAGGCAAATTTTGTTTAGGGATGAGGCCCATTTCTGGCTCAATGGGTATGTAAACAAACAAAATTGCCGCATTTGGGACGAAGAGCAACCTGAAGAGATTGAAGAACTGCCACTTCATCCAGAAAAAACAACGGTTTGGTGTGGTTTGTGGGCCGGTGGAATCATCGGTCCATATTTCTATAAAAATTATGCCGGTGCGAACGTAACCGTCAATGGCGACCGTTATCGTGCCATGATAACCGACTATTTGATGTGTGAAATTGAAGCTCGTGATCTCGGCGACATTTGGTTTCAGCAAGACGGCGCCACTTCCCACACATCGCATCAATCAATGGACTTATTGAGAGAACATTTCGGTAAGCACACAATTTCACGTTTTGGGCCGGTCGATTGGCCACCAAGATCGTGTGATATCACACCGTTAGACTTTTTCCTGTGGGGATATGTAAAGACAAAAGCTTATGCCGACAAACCCGCTTTGATTCAGGCCTTGGAGGAAAACATCACGCGTATCATTCGCCAGTTACCAGTCGAAATGCTCGAACGAGTGATCGAAAATTGGACTCAACGGATGGACCATCTGCGACGTAGCAACGGCCAACATTTGATAGACATAAATCTTCAAAAAATAAATGCCAAAGAATGTTCTTTCAAATGATAATAAAAATTCTCCATTAAATTTGAATTTTCTGTGTTTTTTTCTTTAAAAAACTAGGGAACCTCGAAATGGATCACCCTTTATAGATATCCATATTGTCGATTCTTCAAATTGTACTAGGCTTACATAGTTATAGGACGCGTAGATGGTACCCACCTATATTTTCAAAAACCGCAAGAATGGGGACATTTTCTACAATAGAAAAGGAAGGCACAGCTTAAATGCGGTTATTGTGAGTCTTATTTGAAAACCACTAAAACCCTTGTATGATGGTTGGGTGTTGTAGAACGAGGTTAGACTCTGATTGGCTTTAACTTGGCAATGCCCAGTGTTTGCAACTCTGACTACACATCAAGTGCTTTTTTTTATCCTCCAAGTGGTAACCATTGGATACTGGCCTCATCCAACCGTATTTGACTTGCTAAACGATAGGCGCGAGTGTTGATAACACGACGAAAAACAGCAACACTATGAACAGCGAGGTCAGAATGGCACGGAATGAATAGCCGGCCTGCTGTCCCAGGCGAACCTAGACAAGCTGCTTCGACATATTCGGACAACAGATTGTCTAGGAATTTCAAGGGTTAGTCAGGCCCCTTGAACAGAGATGGTGGCGGATGAACCGAAAGGTCAACGGCAGCGCTCAATCCCGTAGTGGATACTGATGGCATCGTGTTCTAGGGGTGTCTATTAAATTGGAATTGGCCCAATAGGTTGGGGCTTGTGCTTTGGGTTAACTACCCAACTATAGAAAAAAATGTATGAACCAACCAATAGCATCGGAAAGAACTGATTTTATTGTTGACGACTCGGTTAAACGAAAAAAAGGACAACTACGTTCGTATCTGCACCTAGAATGTGAAAACATAAAGCAAGAGAGGTGCAAGCGAACAACTAGCGGAAGCCCTAGACTGCTACAAAGCAGACATTACTGTCATCCAGGAACTACGATGGGATGGGACGGGCAAAAAGAGGATGAAAAACTTTGACATCTACTACGGACCGTGTTATAGTGAGCAGAAACAGCGACTATTTGGATGCTAATTTGTTATAAGTGCCAGAATTAAGCAAGAAGTCATATGTTTCCAAGACAATGCGCCTGCATTGTAACAATCCGCATCAAGGACAAATTCCGCAACATAAGCCTTCCCAACGATGGAAATGATTATCTAGCTAAGGACTGCTTCTATGAGCTCCTGGACAAAACCTATGAGCGACTACCGAAGAACGATATTAAAATCGTGCTGGGAGATTTTAAGGAAAAGGTTGGAAGAGAAGACATCTTAAGCAGTATTGACGAAAAACATAGCTACCCGACAACACGTCTGGTAACACGCCAAGACCTTCGCGCAATGCTCATCCCTTAACCTCTCGATTAACACATACCACCAGCATCGAATGTCGTGGAACAAGGGCAACGATGCTAGTTTTCTTGCGCCCACCAGCGAGAAACCACTGGTTTGATGAGGAATGCCGACAGATGCTCGCAGCCAAGAACGAAGAAAAAAGAAGAAAAAAAGAGAATGAAAAGAGCTCGATCGAGGATATAGAGAGATGTCACTCCAGGAACGATGTTCGCAAGTTTTACCAAAGTGTAAAAATTCAAAGCCAAGGACACGGAATCCAGTCGAGATGAACAAGGAAATATCGTAGTTGAAACACAGTCTATGCCGAGGATATGGAAGAACCACTTCTGCAGACTGTTAAGCGACGATGACGAACAAGATTCCGCTGTCAGGCAGAACAAACCATTTAATGTTGGCACCGACAGCGAAAACTGCCAACTACACGATCTGAGTGAAGTGAGGATAGCAATATCTAAACTGAAGCTTGATAAGGCTGCCGGAAATGACGGCCTTCCCGCGCTTTATAAAGCCGACGAAGATGACTTGGTTAGTAACATCCACCAACTCAAAACCCGAATCTGGTCGGAAGAAAGTATGCCTGCAGAATGGAACCTCAGCATCGTTTACCCGATCCACAAAAACGGAGACTCTTTGAACTGCGCCAACTAAAGAGGCATAGGTCTCCTCAACATCGCCTACAAGATCCTATCTGCCGTAATATGTGAACGCCTGAAACCGTTTACCAACAACCTGGTCGGCCCTTATCAGTGTGGTTTTATGCCAGGGATGTCCACAACCGATCAAATTTTCACACTTCGGCAGATCCTGGAAAAAACCCAAGAAGTCCAAATAGATACCCACCACCTATTTATCGATTTCAAAGCCGCATTTATAGAGGCGAACTATATAGAGCCATGTCTAGTTTTGGTATACCGCCCAAACTCGTCCATTTGTGTAGGATGACGATGGAGAATTCTCGCTGCTCCATCATGGTCGGAAACGACCTCACCGACACATTCGAAACCAACAAGGATTTAGGCAAGGCGATGCACCGACGAATTGTACAGAACGTCTCCACTGACAAATATAACTTTCGGCTCCGCTATTAACTCTGACAACATCTCGTCTATCAATTACCACGTTCTGTTACGGACTGAATAGATCATCAGCAAAAGGCTTCGGAAGTTCACATAAAACCCTGGATAGGATGTTTTATGCGATTCAACAGTTTGGTTGAATTGAATCTCTGTAGACGAGAGCATCGACTGCGTATCTACTACGGTGTTCTCATTACCATCTTTGCAGTGCCCTGGACGTCCCATGAATTCAGATATTTATTGTTTCAATCTTTCGCTCTAGAAGCTTCGCACACCATTTCCGTAGCTGGTGGTTATTTTCTGCCCACTGAGCATATGCTTTCTAACATTCAGTCGGTCAACGTTTTCTTCTTCAGCCACGACCTGTGCGTCTCCGTTTTGGCTTTGTTCCCACGAGCACATTCGGAATCGAAAAATGGATTTCTCAAAGAAGATTCTGAGAACAACTGAAACGTTGGCGTAACTTTTCCATTTAAAGTCGTTACACACTCAAAAAATGTCCAAGACCATAATATCATTTTCATGCTTTAATCCTATTTTTCAGCACTTCGCAATCGGATGGATTTATCGGTATTTTAACAAAATCTACGGAACAAGGTCAAACTCTCAGAGATTCCCAAAATCTAATCTTCCACATTTGCCATGCCATGCATCAGAGAACCGCACGAGCATAGACATACAGCAATTCTGCGAAATTGTTAAGTGATTTACGAGATAACAAATGCAAAAGTCAAAAACCTACACCGCTGTTACAAATTGGCCTCCATTACGGATTACTTCTCGACTTGTGTTCGACCCTTACCTCACAAAGGGATCTCTTCTCAATTGATTCGAGGGTGAACAGAAAAAAAAAACCAAAAAAAAAAAACAACCGAAACGAAGGCATGTCATCCTCCCTATACGGCAGGATATCCCTTACAATGGCATTATAAGTGGGTGGGTGGTGACACATTCTCCGACAGCCCTTAAAAGTAAATTTTTTTATTGCCAAAATATGGTAATTGATCCTCGCACAGGAGAGGTGTGTATCTGCTGTGTATCGAGTAGAGATTGAGAATCCTTTTCTCTGGCTGTAAAGTGAATGAAAAAAAAAAAACCACATGGCAAGGGTTGAGATTTCCTCAAGTCGTTTGTGCTTCTTCTCTGAAAGGATTACACGTGAAGGGTCGGAATCTCGTATACGATTTGATAAATTGAATTACACTGTCATTCGGGCTATTAGCAGAGATTAGATACTCTTGCCAATCGATTTCAATCGGAAAAAGTGTTTCTCGATGATGTCCTGCGATGCGCAAGCTGGTGGAAGTGAATTATTTGTATTTCCTGGCATGGGCCAAAAGCCACATGCACTATGGGGCATGGCGGTGGGTGTGGAATGTCTCCTCTCTAATCGCGCGCTCGGAACACTGGGCGGTAATAAATTTTCGTAATTATGCTGCGAGCGATTTAATTATTTTCAAGCGGGCAGGTAATTTGTGTCACTAATTGCGTACGAATTGGATTTACCTCGGCAGGTTATTATTTATATTGCAGGTGGCTTATTATTGGCCTATGCCTGCCATGGGTTAGGGGCTGACACACGCACGGAGGCGCATTCGACTTGAATATAATTACAGATTAATTTCTATGGATAGTATCTATTGTTCGTTTGACTGTGCTTGTGTGTGTGTGTGTGTGTGTGTGTGTGTTTAGGAGTCAGCTTTACAGCAACCGCGATGCAATATAAATGCCGCTGTGTGGGCTGATTTTACTAGGAGGTGAGTTGATAAACGACTTTTATTAACCTACCGCACCAGCAGCAGAGTCGTTTATTAATCGAACATTAATCGGGCTGATGTAATGCAATAAAGTTGAGGTTATTAAATTTTCATTCATATTTACTCAAACAGCTGGACGAGTGAGTTGTTGATAATGATTTTTACAATCGGCAAACACTGAAATGTTGTATTAATGAATCTACATATTGGGAAATTAAAAGGCGGTCTTCGATAGAGGAAGGCCATATTGTAAGTGGGCATAGTGTCACCGTTATACAGGGTATAGTCAGGCTAGGAAGGGTACTTCTATTTTTTTGACAATTCAACAGGCATACATTCACTGATGAATCTTGCAATTGTGAACAGTCTTTTACGTCTTTTTAGAGTTTGCTATGACATTAGGGAGTTCGTTGAATTTAAGCTGAATTTACAGTTTTTAATTATATGGACTTCATGGAAAACTACTTTTGGCAAACAGGAAATTTGTGTAGATACGCAGGGTTTTTTTTTTTTTGTTAAATTCATTTTTATTTTATTTTTCTTAAAACTGACTTAAATGCTAGACAAAAATTCATGAAAAAACTAGCCTACTTATCAACTACTTAACTAACTTACTTGCTCTATGCGGGCGCCCTAAATTACTCGATAACTTAATTCTAATGCCTTTCGGCCTATTATCTAAGATATAAATATAAAAGTAACAATTTTTTTTTTTTTTTTTTTTTTACCAAGAAAACTTTGAAAAACTTGGTTCCTTGTTTTTTTTTTATTTTATTTAAACTTACATGCTAATTAAAACTACTTATCGACGAACTTAAACTACTTAAAAATTCATTAAAACTACCTAAAATAACTTAAAAACTAGAACAGCCACAGCAAACGTTTTTTTTTTTTTTTTTTGTGCCACTATGACTGCTTTGCACCTAAACCTAAGACTAAAACTATGTAAGTCGGCCATAAAATAACAATTTTAAGTCAACTATCTTTAATACTCATTCAACCACCACAACAGGTTCTCCTGTTGTGACCTACTCCGACGGTCCCAATCGGACACACTCCTGCTGAACCGCAGGCGCTCTCCTCCGCCCTGAGCGACGACGTCTCGGTCATATAGGAGCCGCCTATCCACAGTTCGTCGGAAGACGTGGTAGATTAGCGGAACCGCCGATCTATCCTGTATTAGCCCTCGACTATCCAAATATAGGAAAGCTTCGGGCGGAATAAAGCCACTTAAACGCGCACTCTCAAAATATTCATCATTGGGATAGAAGGCCCCAAAGATGAGACTATTGTTCGAAGCCATCGCTCTTGCCGCGTGAAACCGAATGAGTTTCACCAGAAAATTGTCTATTCGGTTTATGTTGGCCCCGTTGTATAGGACCTGGTTGGAATAGTATTTTGTGTAGTCAGATACTGGTGTTCTGTGAAGTCCAAGGCAGCTCCTCAGACACTGCCTCTCAAACACCCGTATCTTTTCCATTTGAGATGGGGCAACGTTGAACCACACCGGGCACCCATAGGCAATCATCGGCCTAATGAGGGCCATGTAGCAAATCACCTTCACCCTGCTGTCAAGACGACTGCTATAAAACAATCGTCTTGTCAGGGCAAATGCTCCCCTAGCTCTAGCCAGAGCAGCATCTACATGTCTTCCGAAATATAGATACTGATCTAACCAGATGCCAAGGTACTTTACTACACTTTTACTCGCCAGTGGCTGTCCGTTTGGTCCAACGATCACCAGCTTTCGCCAGTTCTTTCTCGTATCCCTAGAGGCCCTAGACAACGGTGTCCTAAACAGGATAGTTTCTGATTTCTGAAAGTTGATTTTCAACTTCCAGTCATCACAATATCTCTGGATCTTGTCAAAGTCCCGCTGCAAAAGAGTTCGAATGACTTCGACAGTGGAAGCTGTTCTGTACGCGATAAGATCGTCCGCATACGCAATTGCCTGAGTAAGACTACCTATCATATCACTGGTGTAAATGCTGAAGAGAATCGGCGAGTTTACCGCTCCCTGTTGCAGACCATTCTTAATTAAAAATTCTGTGGTAGAAGTTACATTGCCACTTTTGACAACAAACGTTCTACCAGTCAGCATGTCATGAAGCATATATAGCAGTGGTTTACTTATGCCAAGTCTGGTCAGCTTTAGATAGAGGCCCTCTAACCATACGGTGTCAAAAGCCTTCTCTAAATCAACCAGACAAGCACCAGTGCACTGTTTTTTGGCTTTGTTCCATTGTATATCAGAGACGAGTTTGGAGGCGGCATGAATACAGTCATGTCCAGCCTTGATACGCAGGGTTCATTCAAGAAAATACCATTCGCAGACTCGTTTACACAACATAAAAGCATTCACGTGAGTTAAGCAGCCCCTTTTACCCAAATCTCGTGAAATATGTGCCATGAAATAACACCGAGAGAAATAAAGCCAAATTCAAAAATTCGGCGTTATTTCAATTTGTAAACGAGCGAAGGAAGAAAAGGCGGTCTTGGTCCAAAATTTGGTACAGCATCGCCTCAAGCCGTCAAAAAAAATCCTCTCACTATCGGAACCAACTAAGACTCGGCCATATCAACCTAGACACCTTGGCAAAATGCTGCCATTGGTTGGTCATCCACATACATTTCATTATGCGCTGCAAGGTTCTATAAGTCCGTCCCCATCGCCAGGAGCTCATTGTCGCATGGGATCAGGTACTGGTGTTTCTGTAAGCGGAAGCCGTACTGTACACGAGCGCTCCCACTCTGACACTCCAACACCTCTACCATCTGTGGATCTATCTGTGGAAATCAGTAGTGTAACATCATTTAGCAATTTACCGCTGCGAAAAACGATGACTTCAGAAGACAACGAGACGCAGGTATCAGCTGTATAGATAATTGAAAGGTCCATGGACGAAAATCCTCCCCTACTGTGTAATTAGAACATAACTCATCTGTAAATTATTGTGTTCTATCATGGAAGAAAGAAAAAATAAAATCTAACGCCCGAGGGAGTAGCCTTTATGATGCTATGAGCTATGCTGTCGGGAGAGTATTCTCCTGGTAGGGCCACCCTAGGAAGACAGGTCATAGTTGAAGGGCAAATCCGACGGCAAACAAAAATCCAAGAGCGTCTGACCTATAGTAGGCGGCTCCTTGGTCTGCGTCTGATCCTAGAAGGACGTCAGCGTTAAAACCTGGCAGAAGGTATAAAATGCAAAAAGAAAAGATATGCAATGGAACAAACAAACGATTTCATCAGCCCAGGTGACAGACCAGTTATACTGGAAAATCCACCCTCTACAGAGGTCGGTCCCTCGGATTCTGGGGAGGACCAAATATTGCTACCCAACGACCCATTCAAAGGGGGGAAAAAATGCTAAGATCATCACCGATAGCATCAAGTGCAAGTCCAACAATATTGCCGACAAATGCCTTTGAAAAAAAAAAAAACAAAGATATGTCGATCTCCATCTGGATCGTGTATCTCCGGGAAAAGAAGTCCGCCGGTTAATCAGGACTCAGTGAAAACAAAGTGCTTCGTAATAAAAAATAACGAATTACGAGCAAAACTTATTAAAATGGAGCAACTCTTCCTTGAGCTTAAAAAGGAAGTCGATTCTCTGCGAAAAGAAAACGAGGATCTAAAAAAAACATTCGTGCACCGAAACATCTCGAGACCGTCCATTCAGTGAATATTTTACGGACGAGGAAGAACTTAAACTAAGAAAAGGCCTAACAAAAAACGTAAGGCTGTCACCTCACCCGAATTGTTACAAAAGGAACCAAACGTACCCGACGTACCAAACAAGACAAAAATTCATGCGAAAACTCGCTCTCCACCCGCAATAAATGTCATCGGGATAGAGGATTACGGAAAACTTCGTAATCTTCTCGCCGGAATAACGTGTGGAAAATCTACGTAGAGGACTCTGATTCTTACCGAGCACTGTCTCTAAGATTAAACGCAGAGAATATCCAATGGTTTACCTACGAAAATAAGTACGAAAAACCGAAACGAGTCTTCGCCAGGGGACTCCACCCGTCTTGCACAAAGGAAGACATTATCGAAGACGTACAAACCCAAGGTTTCAAAATTGTTGACGCCGTGAATATTATCAAGAAGGAAAAGCAATGTAGGAAAGGAGACAAAGACACCGTAGTCAAACGCGGACTTCTACTATTTATGCTCACCTTTGATCGGACCAAGAATATGGACGCGACGTCTTCAAAATCAAGACCATTCTTAACATCAAGGTCAAAATCGAGCCAATGCGTAAGGAAAGGAAAACGATACCTCAGTGCAAACGATGCCAAGGTTGTAACCACACGCAGGCATACTGCCAAAAGGAACCACGGTGCGTTAAATGTGCCGGTACACATCTCTCTGTAGAGTGCAACACAACCAAGCAGTCCCCAGACGTCTGCGCCAATTGCACAAAAAACCACCCAGAGAATAATTGAGGTTGCGAAATCGCGAAAGAACTGCAAAAAAGACGCGACATTTTCAGGAAACTGCCACAACCAGAACCAAGCTTAGCAGATACCAAAGCTGATAAGCCAAAGACAACTAAGCCAGTTAAAAGGACGAAACCGAAAAAAAGAAAATAAAAAAATTATTAAACAGAACGTCGCTGACCCAAGCGCAAAGAAAAAATCGGCATTAGCTGGTGCGAGATCATACGCGCAAGTTGCGACACAGGCAAATCAGACAAGATCAGATACAGCAGATCCGATCCGCCAACTACTGACTGTGATATATGAAAAACTTGATGAACAAACCAAGATCAATCAAATTATATTTGACAAATTGAGCAAGCTCGAGTTCAAACCTCGAAAACCAAACAATAAGACATGAACATGACACAGCTTCTGAAGATACTAACATGGAACGCAAATGGTCTCACAAACAAGATTGACGAACTAGAAGTTTTTCTACGGAAAAACAATATTGATATATGCTTGATATCGGAAACCCACTTAAAAAGGGGTTCTGGACCCAAAATAAATGGGTGCATGGGTTATCACGCTAAAAAAAGAAGGACCTCCTAGGTTAACTAATAAAAAAACTGACTGGGACCTTTTCAGAAAAGACTGCAAGGAAAATGTGGTTTTAAATGTGCCACTAAGCACACCGCTCGAAATAGAAGACGAAATTGACAAGCTCGTGGAAGCCATTCAGAGCGCAGTGTGGAAAAACACTCCCTTCCGGAAGACAGCAACACGCAACAAAAAAGTCAACTACCAGCCTGACATCGAAGACCTCATACGAGAAAAGAGGAGAGCGCGCAAGAGATGGCAACAATCCCGCACACCCCCTGATAAAACATATCTGAACTATCTCTGTAACAAACTCAAGAATGAGCTACAGGATTTAAGAAATCGCGAGACTTCTACATACCTCGAGGGGTTGACTGCTGACATGACTTCAAACTACTCACTATGGAAAGCCTTGAAGTCCATAAGGAAACCCAAAATACACTCGTCACCAATTAAAAAAGCTAACGGCGAATGGGCAAAAGGAGACAAAGAGAAAGCGAGCGATTTATTTGCCGAGCATCTAGAAGAAACGTCCAAGCCGTTCGATGGACAACCTTTGAACGAAGGACCGAATGCCAATACGGCAGCCGACAACTATAAAGTAAAAGCCGTAGCCCTGTCCGAGCTTCGAACGGCAATAAGCAAGTTGAAAAATAACAAAGCTCCAGGATATGATTTAATCACCGGCGAAATCCTGAAGGAGCTGCCGAAAAAAGCATTAGTTAAGTTGCTCTACATTATAAATGCTTCTCTGAGACTTTTATATGTACCAAGGCAATGGAAAGTCGCCGAAGTCATTATGGTTCCGAAACCGGGGAAAAGTTGCAAACGATAAGAAATCGTATAGACCCATTTCGCTCCTGCCGATAATATCTAAGGTTTTCGAGAAAATTATGCTAAAACGATTACAACCAGTAATTGAAGAAAGACGCTTGATCGCAGATCATCAATTCGGCTTCCGGGTCAAACATTCCACAATCGATCAGGTTTATCGAATAACGAATGAAATTGAAAATACTCTAGAATGGAAAAAGATTTGCTCTGCCGCTTTTCTCGACGTCTCACAAGCTTTCGACAAGGTATGGCACGAAGGTCTAAGGTATAAATTAAGGACAACCCTACCGACAAAATTATACAAAATACTGGAATCCTACCTTGAAAACAGACTTTTTCGTGTTAGACATGAGACTGAATACTCAGAATTCAAAGAAATCCACGCCGGTGTTCCGCAGGGAAGTGTTCTTGGACCAATCCTATTCTTGCCCTACACAAGAGATATACCACAAGATGAAGGGACCATCGTAGCAACGTTCGCAGACGATACGGCTATCCTCGCAATGGATGAGTCAGTCGAATCATCAACGGGAAAACTCCAACGGGCTCTTAACAAAGTATGTGAGTGGACAAAAACCTGGCGAATTGCACTTAACGAGACCAAGTCAACGCATGCCAATTTTACGTACAAAAAGATAAACAACTTACCTGTTTTCATTAACTCTGCACAAATACCATACGCAAATGAGGCAAAATATCTAGGAATGACTCTAGACGCTAAGCTTAAGTGGAAGCCACACGTTAAAAAAAAGCGGGACGAGCTCGCAATTAGACTCAGAGAAATGTATTGGCTACTTGGAAGATACTCGAAGCTAAGCATATACAACAAACTGGTTCTGTATAAGCAAGTGCTAAAACCTTGTTGGACATACGGTATACAGCTTTGGGGTTGTACCAAACCAAGCAATATTGCTATGCTGCAAACATTCCAAAACAAAACCCTAAGAGCAATAGTGAATGCTCCATGGTATATATTAGGAATAGTGATATTCACAGAGATTTAGGAATTGCTACCGTGAGTAACGAAGCAACAAACTTTGCTCGCAAACTTCGCTATCTCTGGACGTGACAAACCTTGTGCGCCGGCTACAAAGAACAAGACCGTTCGACCTAGCGCCATAAGGAAAAACCGCATGTAATGACGGTATTAGTAGGTGCGTTCACTGGAATGCTATCTACCAAACGCGATTAACACTACAGAAGCGTAAACTACTTGTTAAGGATACTTAGGATACTTAGAGCACGCGCAGCCGGTTCTCATAGTGCCTCTCTGAAGGGTGAGGTTTAGCCCGTAGGCATATATTGACTGACACTAATGAAATTGTCAGGCCCGAAAATATATGAGTCGGGCATAACCAATGGTACGGACCACTGGTATCCTATGAGGATTACTCACCTCCGGGCGCACATGCAAAAAAAAAGAAAATAAAATTTGTAAACGGGAGTTCCGGGAAAGAGGAGGATGAAACACTGTGGTATCTGCTACGGTCCATGATAAAGTGAGCAGAATAAGGTAACTATTCGGATGCGGATTTCTTATAAACGATACTCTTGGCAAGAAATCATATGCTTCCGACATCAGTGAACGCATTGCAACTATCCGCACTAGGGCCAAATTCACCAACATAAGTCTTATATGAGCTCAAACTCCGGCTGATGAAAAATATGACATGGCCAAGGATTATTTGTACGATTTCTGGACAAACCCTATAATTGAGTACCGAAGTATGATTTTAAAAACTTGCTGGGAGATTTTCACGCAAAGTTAGGAAGAGAAGGCACCATTGTTGGAAAACTTAGCCTACACGACAACACGTCTGGTTAATGGACTAAGCTACGGAACGAAATGCCTCTATAGCCAGAGTAAACGGTCTGTCCATAAGGGGACATGTCGATCCTAAGACTTAAACACTGTAAATCACCAATCACCACTATAATGCCGGAGGACAATGGCGACGATGTCAACAAGCCATAAGATTGATCGAAGCTGATCTTTTAGGTTTTTCCCGTCGAGCAGCAAGAATATCCTGAATATCCAGAACATATACCCAAACATGAGGCCACATGTTTGGTTTCTGACGAGATGAAATTTTTTGAAAGATTTTGTCTCAGGTGTTGGCTAGGGAAGGATTGCATAAACCTCTCAAGAATCAAATTAGAGAAGTGACACGACAACAGATCGCCTTGCTTAAATCCCTTTTTGGTATCGAGGGTGTCGGTGAGGTCGTTTCCGACTCTAATGGCGCATCGAGAATTCTCCATCTACATCCTCCATAGATTGATGACTTTGGACGGTATACCGAAACAAGAGATGTCTCTGTATAATTCGCCTCTATAAATGCTGTCGTATGCGCCCTTGAAATCGATGAATAGGTGGTGGGTATCGATTTGGACTTGGGTTTTTGTTTTCAGAATCTGGCAGGTCAGGTTATGGTAATCGGTTGCAGGCGTTGACATATTATGGCAGATAAGATCTTGTAGGCGATGTTGAGGAGACTTATGGCTCTGTCGTTGGCTCTGTACTGCGCTCTTTCTTTTATGGATCGGGCCAACGATGAGGTTCCATTCTTCAGGAATACTTTCACCTGACCAGATTTGGCTTATGAGATGGTGGAAGTTACTTACCAAACGCCGGCTTTATAAAGTTCAGCGGGAAGGCCATCATTTCCAGCAGCCATATTCAGCTTAAGTTTGGTCAGGTGGTTGTTAGTTTCTGCTGTCGTCGCCAAAATTTTATGGTTTGTTCTGCTTGACAGCGGGAGATTTTGGCAGAAGTTGTTCTTCCATATTCTCAGCATCGACTGTGTATCCATGACGATATTTCCTTGTTCATCTCGACATGATTCTGTTCTAGCCTGTAGCCTTAGCTTTTGACATTTCACACTTTTTGGTAAAACTTGTGAACATCGTTCCTGGAGTGGCACCTCTCTATGTCCTCCATCACTCGCTTTTCCTGCCCTTTTTTCCTTCTTTCTGAGAAGCTGGTTTTCTTCCCTTCTTCTCTGCATATAGAGCTCAATGAGAGCTCTCGTCTTCACCTGTAACTTAGCTTTTTAGGCCTCGTTCTTGGCTGCGATCATCTGTATGCATTCCCCATCAAACCAAGGGTTTCTGGCTGGTGGGCGCGAGAAGCCTAGCTCATCAGTTGCAGCTGATCTAATGGTTTGGTTGCATCGTTTACATTTTTCCTGGATACTCGGTGCTGGTAGTATTGTGTTGATCGAGAGCTTACGGGATACGCGTTTCGTGAAGGTCTTGGCGGCCTCTTGCAAATACAGTTTCTCGAGATTTTTTCTTACAGTATTTCCGGTGGATGTCCTTATTCTTACCTTGGCTGTAAGAAGGTTGTTGTCCGAGTCGATGAAAGCCCCTAGGAATTTTCGAACATCCAAAATACTGGATACGTGCCTCTTTCCTATCGCAATGTCATCAATTTTCTCTGATCTATAGACCGCCATGTCCCCTTATGGATATCGATGTGAGTAAACCGTGTTTTGGCTATAGTGACATTTCGTTCCGTAGCGTAGTCAATTCGCTTATGATTCCACCAATTCGCCATGATTCTATCAGTTGTTGGTCCAAGAACCTTTAGATCCAGAGAATGTTACCAATGCAATGCAAATGAGCCAATTGTGACAGCCCAAAGAAAAACTGGCAATGTGTCAAAAGGCTGCTGTCAAACTGTCCAACAGCAATCGAAGGGACTGCAAAGCATCCGTGGCACCAACAGTGGCCTGACCAACGTCGTTTTCAAATAAGTATCGACCGATGACGCCCCACCAGCCCAAAATCCACACCAAACATTTGATTTTTCATGATGCATTGGAAGCTTTTGGATCTCAGGTGGATTGTTACCGTGTCATCCGGTTATGGTCCTCATTGCTGGTGGGCGCGAGAAACCCAGCTCAGCAGTTGCGGCTGATATAATGGCTTCTCGGCAACGTTGCCATTGTTCCTCGACACTCGAAGCCGATGGTATAGTGTTGATCGAGAGGTTAAGGGATACGCTTTGCGTGAAGGCCTTGACAGGGTCTTGCGATTACAGTATTTCAAATTTTGTTCACAGAGCTTTCTGTTTTGTGTTGGTTTATCGGTGAAAATTAAGACATGTTTCCAACTACTCCAACGCTATCGTTTACCTTCAGCTAATTTTGTACGGGTGCTGGCTCAATTCACCAAGGCGTGGTCTGCGAGAGCTCGAGTTCTTGTGAACGATGCGAAATCGACTGCCTCGTATTATCCTGCACACTCTCATGGACAGCGGTGACTTTTTCTGCAGATCTCAAGTTTCGTCGGTTTATTGTATACTGAACCAGTGGGTTCAAACTTATACTCCATATCTGTAGAACGATTGTGAAAACCGTAAAATGGGCGCGTGACGTTGCCCGAACAAAGTAGCCATTTTGATTAAACAATTTTATCGTTTGCACGTGTCGTTGATTGCAGTGTCCGTTCATTGAAAATTTGGCAAAACAGACTGAATAAATGAAATCCAATTTGACAGATGTTGCTTCAACATTATGGGCAGTATCAACTGTCAAAGTTCGTAAGTCCCTATTGGAGACCTTTTACTTTAAACCATGAGAATTCAATGGCAGAATTTTGATTAAAAACTGATACCTGCTAAATCTTGACAGGTAATAAAATCCGGCCATTGAAAGTAGTAGATTTCGTATTCCTAATATGGCCCAGGCATTCTTCACGAACATGTCACCTGCACTCACTTCGTTCGTGTCCTAAATTTTAATCTAAATAACGAATAAATCTCTACAAATATTCGATTAAAATGAAGTTTATTATAACATCATGTCGTACTTACTAGGAATAAAATCATAATCAGATCATCATAATCGAACAGATATTAAAACTTCAATATTTCATTCTGAAATGTCACTGTAATTAAAAACAAATCAGATTTGATTACAGTTTCACAATTTGACAGCAATACTCCTAAATGTAATCGTGAGCGTGACTACTCGTATATCTGCCAGCCTGTCATGGCTATCTACGAGCAACGATTGCTCCAAATAGACATTCACGTAACATATAACACAGGTAATCGATAAGCGTAAGCTGTATAGAGGTACCTAAAAATAACGACGTTAAAGCCTACTCTGTTTGTCAACTGAATAATTGTCAGTTTATTCAGTAATTATTGAATTTGTACAACGCAATCAGATGCGATGATCGGTTTTGATTTCAATGTAATTAATGTTAAATTAAAACTTAGATTAGAGCTGTATGGATGTGTTGAAAAACGGTAGCACTACGTAAACGAATGTCACAACATGTACGTTGTGTGTATACGTTGCCATGTCATGTTTTTTATGGCATAACGGATTACTTTTGAGCTTCCTGGCAAAGTGAATCATTGGAGTTGTCTTTGATCGTAAGATAACTGTCATCGCTAATTTTGAATTGACATTTAACTATCACTTGTGATTGGTTAAGTATTTTTCATCTGTCACTGTGATGTTCTTACTTACTTACTTACTTAAGTGGCGCTAAAGTCTGCTTCTACAATTAGCCCGGTCCTTAGCTAACTGCCTCCAGTTGCGCACTCCAAGTTGGTTGAGGTCGGTTTCTACTTGTGCGCGCCACTTAAGGTGAGGTCTTCCTCTACTGCGTCCGTCGTCTGGCTGGGAATCGAAGACTCTGCGAGCCGGAGTATTGGTGTCCATTCCTTCTACATGTCCTAGCCATCTTAAACGTACAATGCGGAGTTTTTTGACCAGAGGCATGTCGCTGTACAGCTCGTATAGTTCTTGGGTGAATCTTCGTCTCCATAGCCCGTCATCGCA
Organism: Rhingia rostrata; assembly: GCA_949824845.1. Taxonomy (NCBI): domain Eukaryota; kingdom Metazoa; phylum Arthropoda; class Insecta; order Diptera; family Syrphidae; genus Rhingia; species Rhingia rostrata. The sequence continues at coordinate 40,549,023 of OX463757.1, forward strand.
AACGGGACCGAAGATTTTTCGAAGAATTTTCCTCTCAAATCGACCAAGGATTTCTTCATCCGCTTTTGAGACGGTCGATGCTTCAGCGCCGTAGAGCAGGACTGGGATGCTCAGGGTCTTATATAAGATCTCCTTAGTAGTTCGAGTGAAGGCTTTACTACTGAATTGCCTTCTTAGCCCGAAGAAACAGCGGTTGGCAAAAGTAATTCTTCGTTTAATTTCTGACGAGATGTTCTTGTCATAGTTAATAGCGGAACCGAGATAGACAAATCCCGGACTACCTCAAAGTTATATCTGTCAATGGTGACGTTCCGTCCAATTCATCGACGTTGTGTGTCCTTTCGTGTTGACAGCATATACTTTGGCTTGTCCTCATGTACTGCTAAACCCATTTTCGTCGCTTCCTTCTCTATACAAGCAAACGTGGCTATGACATCACGTTGGGTATATGCTTGTAACGGGTGATCCAAGTAGAGATACTTTTTTCAATAGCCTTTTTTGACAGATCACGTGTGAGTCGTGTCATGCTGTCATGTTATTTTTGTTTAGTATTGTTTGGCATTTCATAATGGAAAGACTTACGCGTGAACAACGTTTACAAATTGTTCAACTTTACTATGAAAATTCACGTTCTGTGAGGAATGTGTTTCGTGCACTTCGCTCAACTTATGGTCAACATAATCGGCCTACTGAGCGTACTATTCGCAACACCATCACCCATTTTGAGACCCAGCATTCATTATTGGATAATATTCGACCGAATAGACCACGTCCAGCACGCTGTGAAGAAAATATAGCGGCCGTAGCTGAGAGTGTACACGAAGACCGTAGAGAGTCGATTCGGCGCCGTTCGCAGCAACTTGGACTGACGTATGGAACGACTTGGCGCATTTTACGTCAAGATCTTAAATTGAAAGCGCGTACAAAATACAGCTTGTGCAACAAAGGCAAAAGGGTGGTATGACTTGAGCTTCAAAGAAGCTATCAGGTTGAGAGAGACAAACTTTCGGTTGTACAAGACCAACCCAACAGAGGAAAACCGAGCAAAATTCAAACAAGCCAGAAATGACTGTAATGCCCATTTAAAGCGTGTCTAATTCCTCTATGACCGAACGTTGAGGCAAAAAATTCTACAATGTCCCAGAGGTAGTAAAAACTTTTGGTCATTTGTTAAAAACATAAAAAATTCGGCATCAACATCAATTCCGACGCTCATTCACAATGACATTCCAGCTGTCAGCTCTTTAGACAAAGCCAATCTGCTTGCTGCCCATTTCGCAGCCAACTCTACATTGCCAGATTGTGTTCAGTCTCCTCCCGTAGATCATTCTATGGGACAAATTCACTTTCGTACTCGTACAGTTGCAAGAGTTTTATCTGATCTTGACATACATAAATCCGCTGGTCCAGATGGTATATCCCCCATCATTCTGAAGAGGTGTTCTTCTACGCTAGCAAAACCACTGCGTAAGCTTTTCTATCTATCCTACTCATCAGGACTCTTTCCGAGTAGATGGAAAACAGCATTTGTCCAGCCTGTACCAAAAAAAGGCGAATCTTCTTCTCTCTCCAACTACCGTCCAATTGCACTTACGTCCCTTCTTTCCAAGGTCATGGAAACGCTGATAAATCGTCAGCTTATGAAATATCTCGAAACACGAAAACTTCTCAATGACCGGCAGTATGGTTTTCGCAGCAACAGGTCTACTGGTGATTTGATGACATATCTCACCGAAAAGTGGAACCAATCAATTCACCATGGTGGCGAAAGCAAGATTGTTGCGCTTGATATTTCAAAGGCATTTGACAGGGTTTGGCATCAAGCCCTTTTGTCGAAAATGCGTGCATTTGGAATCGACGAAAAACTTCTTCTATGGATTAGACATTATCTTTCGAAACGTTCAATTCAAGTTGTTTTGGATGGTTTCAAGTCTGTAACTCACCAAATAAATGCTGGTGTCCCTCAAGGCTCAGGTTTGTCTCCGACTCTCTTTCTCATTTTTATAAATGATCTCCTGTCTGTAACTTCTAATCCAATTCATTCCTTCGCTGATGACAGTACCCTCAGCTTCTCATATTCGTTTACAGGTCCTCGTCCCTCACCTTCGAACGTGGACTCTAAACGTCAAAATATGTTAAGCTCATTGAATTCCGACCTTGACAGCATTATCAAATGCGGTAAATCTAATAGAGTGGAATTCAATGCTTCCAAAACACAATGCTGTCTTCTGTCATTAAAGCGTAACCAAAATCTAGAGCCATTATCCATGAATGGCACTTACGTCGAAGAAACCGAAAAGCTTTCCATGCTAGGTATGTGTGTTAGTAACGACTTACGTTGGAACGATCACATATTCGAAGTCGCTAAAAACACAGCGAAATGTCTAGGTTTCCTAAATCGATGTAAGAAATATTTCACCCCCTCTGATCTGGCCACAATATATAAAGCGTTTATACGCCCAAAACTTGAATTCAACGCCCATGTCTGGTCAGGTGCACCAAAATCAACATTGCACCTACTAGATAGGATTCAAACACGTGCGAAAAAACTTATAGGAGACATAAGAATAGCGAACTCCTTAGTTTCGCTTGAACACCGTCGAAACATCTCCTGCCTTACCTTGTTTTATCGCTATTTTAACAACCAATGTTCAAATGAAATAGCCAGCTGCATTCCTCCCATTCAACAATTCAGCCGCAATACTCGTTACGCAATGAATGCAAATCAGTTTACCCTCAAGCCTATCTTCGGACGTACGCTGAAATATAAAGATTCATACATAAACCGAACAACACGAATGTGGAATGCTCTACCAAACTCTGTTTTTCCTCTCCATTATAACTTACAGACATTTAAAACTAATGTGCATCGGTATCTCCTTTCTTCTTATCCCTAATTTCCTTAACGCCCGCACTGTGCTAAAACATATAAAGGGTATTCATAACCCCTTGAGTGCGCGCAAATTATAAAAAAAAAAAAAAAAAAAAAAACTGAAGCCGCTCGACCTTCCCAAGCGACATCGCTTCGCTCTATGGGCTCTTGAAAAGTTCTAAGAAGATCCGACGTTTTCGAGGCAAATTTTGTTTAGCGCTGAGGCCCATTTCTGGCTCAATGGGTATGTAAACAAACAAAATTGCCGCATTTGGGACGAAGAGCAACCTGAAGAGATTGAAGAACTGCCACTTCATCCAGAAAAAACAACGGTTTGGTGTGATTTGTGGGCCGGTGGTATCATCGGTCCATATTTCTTTAAAAATTATGCCGGTGCGAACGTAACCGTCAATGGCGACCGTTATCGTGCCATGATAACCGACTATTTGATGCCTGAAATTGAAGCTCGTGATCTCGGCGACATTTGGTTTCAGCAAGACGGCGCCACTTCCCACACATCGCATCAATCAATGGACTTATTGAGAGAACATTTCGGTGAGCACATAATTTCACGTTTTGGGCCGGTCGATTGGCCACCAAGATCGTGTGATATCACACCGTTAGACTTTTTCCTGTGGGGATATGTAAAGTCAAAAGCTTATGCCGACAAACCCGCTTACCAGTCGAAATGCTCGAACGAGTGATCGAAAATTGGACTCAACGGATGGACCATCTGCGACGTAGCAACGGCCAACATTTGATAGACATAATCTTCAAAAAATAAATGCCAAAGAATGTTCTTTCAAAAAATATAAAATATAAAAAAAAAATCAACTTAAGATCTTAATCGAACCCAACATTACAATGACGGAAATGTCCCAAAAATTTTGTCTCGCAATTTTGTCTGTCTGTATGTCTAAACAAAAAATCCGCAAAAATGTTGTGTTTATTTATGCTACAGAGCCGGAATGTGTTTAAAAGCAAAATCAATTATCCTGTTTTGTAATTTTCTCCCCTCAGGATATACAACGAAAAAATATCAATTTCTTCATTTATGCTACGTGTGCAAATCTACCACTGTCTTCTAATTACTTAAAATCATAACGTATCCTTCCCCTCAAGTCAGCATTTCACTTCTTTCATATTTGCCAAGAGCTAATTGCACCATGTGCCATATAAATTCCATGGCAAACCTCCCAGGACGAGTATACTCCACGCAATGGCACCACCACCATCATCCAACCAGGAATATATACCAGCTAACCCCCGGAACCATCACATAACACAACAACGAGAGAGAGAGACAGAGAAGGACGAAAAAACAAGAAACATATTAAACACTCCTCAGTGCCTTAATTAAGAGCCATAAAGGACATACTTACACAGAATATCTGAACCAAAGTAGGAACTAAGTGCCTCTTTCATATAATTAGCACAGGAGATGATGATATTGATGATGATGAGGACGACGACGACGAGGAGGGCGACTACTACCACGATGACAATGACGATACAAACGCGCGGTGCTGCCATGCTACCCAGCCATATATGTATGTACATCCTTAAGCCATTAAACTCCGGTTGGCAAAATGGATGTACGTCGTAGAAATGGCAAACAACCAAACCACCCACTCATTCAGTTACCAATTCAACCCCTATTAGGACATAAGAAGGACAATTTTCCACACATCAACTGTGAAACATCCACCTTGTTGGATGTGCGGCATTTGTCGAGCAAGCTTTCCTTTTTTTTATGCCATTCTATCAGGATCTGGAACAGCGAAGGGAAAGAAATGGGAGTAGGTGGTGGTAATCAAGGACATTAAAAATGGCGTCCACATTTGGCGGTAAGAATTATTAATGTTGTCGTTGTTGTTGCTTCGCTTTTGTACAGTGGGTGTCAAGGGATGTTTGCAAGTACCATGGTGGGAGTTGGTTTTGCTACCTTCAATTATGTTGGCCCAGGAAAAGGACGATCACAAAAATGTATTCAAGTCGAAATGAGGGTTTACGTTTGGTAATTAACTTTTTCATTTCATCCTTTTTTTCCTGCAAGTTGTTTGTAATGAGGAGTACGAAGGCTTAGGCATAAGCAAATGACATTGAAAATTGCTAAGTTTTTTTTTTTTTTTTACTTTGTATCTAGGTTGAGGCATCCTTTTATGTGTTTCACGTAGTGGTTTCCATCTAATTTATTTGAAATGTCAAGACAGCAAGAACGGCTTAAAAGTTGTAAATACCTAATATCATCCATTTGCATGGATGTTTAACAGCATTTTATGCCGATTGATGTTTGACAAGATGGCGTTTTGACTCATTACTCGTGCATAGCCAGACATTTCAGACATTTACTTCCTGCCTCAACTGAGGGTTTTGGTTAAAGTCGAACAGAGGTAAACCTCATCTGTCAAACAACAATTTCCTTGCTTTACTTTTACTGTCATATGACAAAATTCCTTTTATGAAACGTCAAAATAACCATCTGAAGTCAAGGCTGAATGCGTGACGTGATGAATCCAACAAATTATAGTCTGAGTCTTACTTGCTTACTTCAGTGGCGCTACAGTCCGGAATGAACATGGTCCTCAACCAAAATGCCTCTCCAATTAGACCGGTCCTTAGCTTACTGCCTCCAGTTGCGCCCTCCAAGTTAGTTGAGGTCGGTTTGTACTTGTGCGCGCCACTTAAGGCGAGGTCTTCGTTTACTGAGTCAGACATCTGCCTGGGAATCGAAGACTCTGCGTGCCGAATTATTGGTATCCATTCCTTCTACATCGTAGCCATCTTAAACGTCCAATGCGGAGTTTTTTTGTTTGACCAGGGGCATGTCGCTGTACAGCTCGTATAGTTCTTTGTTGAATCTTCGTCTCCAAAGCCCGTCAACGCAAATGGGATCGAAGATTTTTCGAAGAATTTTCCAATCTAATCGACCAAAGATTTCTTGATCCGCTTTTGAGACGGTCCATGCTTCAGCGCCGTAGAGCAGGACTGGGATGATCAGGGTCTTGTATAGGATCTCCTTAGTAGTTCGAGTGAGGGCTTTACTACTAAATTGCCCGAAGAAACAGCGGTTGGCAAGAGCAATTCTTCGTTTAATTTATGACGAGATGTTGTTGTCAGAGTTAATAGCGGAACCGAGGTAGATAAAGTCCCCCACCACCTCAAAGTTATATCTGTCAATGGTGACGTTTTGTACGATTCGTCGAATTTGTGTGTCCTTTCGTGTTGCCCTCATTTATTGCTAAACCAATTTTTGCCGCTTCCTTCTCTATACAGGCAAAAGTGGCTACGACATCACGTTGGGTCCGACCAATGATGTCAATATCGTCGGCATATGCTAGTGGTTGCAACGATTTTCGAAAATTGTTCGGGGGTTTCGCAAAATCCTCTCAAGAATCAACTTGAAGAAGTCGCACAATCCGAATCGCCTTCGATACTTTTTTTGGTATCGAATCTTTCGGTGAGGTCGTTTCCGACCCTGATGGAGCAGCGAGAATTCTCCACCGTCATCCTACACAAACGGACGAGTTTGGGCGGTATACCAAAACTAGACATGGCTCTGTATAGTTCGTCTCTATAAATGGTGTCGTATGCGGCTTTGAAATCGATAAATAGGTGGTGAGTTTCGATTTGGACATCTTGGGTTTTTTTCCAGGATCTGCCGAAGTGTGAAGATTTGATCGGTTGTGGACTTTCTTGGCCAAAAACCACAATGAAAAGGGCCGATCAGCTTGTTGGTAAACGGTTTCAGGCGTTCAAATATTACGGCAGATAGGATCTTGTAGGCGATGTTGAGGAGACTTATGCTGTGTATTTGGCGCCGTTTAGAGGGTCTCATTTCTTGTGGATCGGGCAAACGATGCTGAGGTTCCATTCTTCAGGCCAGCTTTCTTCTAAACAAATTTTTCTTATGAGTTGGTGGATGTTTCCTACCGGCTACATAAAGCTCAGCGGGAAGCCCATCATTCCCGGCAGCCTTATTAAGCTTGAGTTTAGATATTGCTATCCTCACTTCGCTCAGATCGTGTAGTTGGCAGTTTTCGCTGTCGGTGCCAACATTGAATGGTTCGTTCTGCTTGACATCGGAATGTTGTTCGTCATCGACGTTTAACAGTCTGCAGAAGTGGTTCTTCCATATCCTCAGCATAGACTGTGTCTCAACTACGATATTTCCTTGTTCATCTCGACAGGATTCTGTTCGAGCCTTGTATACTTGGCTTTGACGTTTTACACTTTGGTAAAACTTGCGAACATCTTTCCTGGAGTGGCACCTCTCTATATCCTCGATCGCGCCATTGTCTTGTTCTTTTTTCTTCTTTCTGAAAAGCAGGTGTTCTTCCCTTCTTCTCTGCCTATAGAGCTCAACGGCAGCTCTCGTCTTCACCTGCAGCTTAGCCTTGTAGGCCTCGTTCTTAGCTGCGAGCATCTGTCGGCATTCCTCATCAAACCAGGGGTTTCTTTCTGGTGGGCTCGAGAAACCTAGCAAATCAGTTGCGGCTGATCTTATGGCTTGTTGGCGCAACGATTGTTCTTCGACCTTCGATGCTGGTGGTTTGGTGTTAATCGAGTGGTTTAGGGATACGCGTTGCACGAAGGTCTTGGCGGTCTCTTGCGATTGCAGTCTATCGACATTAAATTTTTTTTTATAGTATTTCTGGATTGTTGTGGTGTGGTGGATATCCGCATTCTAACCTTGGCTGCAACAAGGTAGTGTTGCGAGTCGATGTTAGGTCCTCGGAATGTTCGGACATCGAAAATACTGGATGCGTGGAGCTTGTCTATCGCTATGTGATCAATTTGATTGACGGTTCGTTGATCTGGAGACCGCCATGTCTCCTTATGGATATCGAGGTGAGGAAACCGTGTGCTGGCTATAGTGGCATTTCGTTCCACAGCGAAGTTAATTAGCCTAAGTCCGTTACCAGACGTATTGTCGTGTAGGCTATGTTTTTCGAAAATACTGCTAAAGATGTCTTCTCTTCCTACCTTTGCGTTCAAATCTACCAACACGATTTTAACATCGTACTTCGGTAGTCGCTCATAGGTTTTGTCAAGGAGCTCACAGAAGCAATCCTTAGCTATATCATCGTTTTCCTCCGTTGGGGCGTGAGCGCATATAAGGCTAATGTTGCCGAATTTGGCCTTTATGCGGATTGTTTCAATGCGTTCTCTAATGTCTGGGAAATATAAGACTTCTTGCCTAAGTCTGGCACTTGTAACAAATCCGCATCCAAATAGTCGCTGTTTCTGCTCACTATAACACGGACCATAGTAGATATCACAGTTTTTCATCCTCTTTTTGCCCGGCCCATCCCATCGTATTTCCTGGATGGCAGTAATGTCTGCTTTGTAGCAGTTTAGGGCTTCCGCTAGTTGTTCGTCTGCACCTCTCCTGTTTAATGTTCTAATATTCCAGGTGCAGATATGAACGTCGTTGTCCCGTTTTCGTTTACCAGGGTCGTCAACAATAAAATCTGTCCTTTCCACGGCTATTGGTTTCTTCCCAGCCGATGGCCTCAGTCGCCAGTGCTGTTATGTGTCTGTAGTTCGTGGCATTCATGTGCGAAGTACTGTGATGTCAATGTCAATGTCAATGGTTTCTTCGTCACGTATGGTTTTTTTCCGTGGTGGGAAAAACAACCCCCAACCTGGAGGGCCCAGTTCTAATTTACAAGATACCCCTAGAATAGGGTTGATACGGAGCTTCGACTCCGAATCCGATATGTCGGAACCTCCGGTTTAAATTACACCTCCGAGTCCGGCTTCGGTTCCGATATAATCACATCGGAGGTTTTTCGTTCGGAATCGGTGACGACCGATAAACATGAACGACAAAGAATTATCGAGTTGCGACATGTTACACTTACAATACAATACGGCTGTCTTTTCACTCTTTTATTTACTTTAAATGAGTAGGCGAGATTTGCATTGAAGTTAAGAGTCCGTGCGCCAGACGTGTGAGTTAGTTAATGATTAGTTGATTTAGTAAACAGATAATTTGCCGTTTATTAACTAAAGACTTTATTAACTATGAAGCCTAAAACAAGTGTAATATGGAGCTATTTCAGTGAAATTGATTCGGATACGGCGAAGTGCAATATTTGTGAAAAAAAATACTCCAGGAAAGGTGGCACCACGACATCGTTAAAAGGGCATTTGAAGTCGCTGCATACTGATAAATTTGAAGAACTTTTGAAACTTGAGAAAAATAAAAAGTTAGTTACTAAAAGTGTCTCAAAAACTCCATTAGAAGAAGCTAAAAAACAGGTATCATTGCACGACATCTTGAATAAGAAGCAAAAATGGGATGCGTAGCATTCTAAATCTAAAGAAATTGATAAATTAATTTCCGAAATGATCGCCTTAGACGACCTTCCTTTCAGTTTTGTAGAAAGTATAGGATTTCGCCGGCTCGTGCAAAATATTGTGTCAAATTATAATATGAGAGGACGCCAGTTTTTTACCGACAATATCTGTAACGAATTATATTTTAAAATTGCTAATAAAATTACCGCATTACTGAAAAACTTCCATAAATTGTCATTCACCACGGACATTTGGTCTGAGCTGTATCGTTAATAAGTTTAACGACACATGGAATAACCGAAGAGTTCGAACGCGTAAGAGTTATTTTAAAATGTCAACCGCTGTATGAACGTCACACTGGAAATATAATCGCTGAAGAACTTAAGCACATGATGCATGAGTGGAAAATTGAAGACGACACAATTCATTGCTGCATTCGTGACGGTGGGTCAAATATGGTACGAGCAATGCAGTTAACTAATATTCCTGATGTGTATTGCACTGTACATCAACTACAGCTTTGTGTTCGAAATGCTTTGAGCAAAGACAACAATGTCACAACTTTAATAGCTAAATGCAAGAACATAGCGACACATTTCAGCCACTCACTTATTGCACAGTCTGAATTACAAAAAAATCAGAAAGAGCAACTTAACCAGCAACCTTTGGGTGTAATACAGGATTGTAGTACAAGGTATTACAATTAAATTATCATTAACTACTGCATTTTGCTATTCTAATGCACTGAAAAAACTAAACTTGACACGGAAATTATATTAAGAAAGGACAGCGATTCACCTGTAATTAAAAGGTCAAGAATTGAACCGGATGATCCCACCACTAGTTCTCAGTCTCGAACGTTTCAAAGCACGCCAGTGAGTTTTCATTCTTGCCTGCCAATATTCTTATGAACAGTGATGAAGAGGAGGATAGTTCCGAGACTGATTCTGCTGCGGGCAACAAACTTTTTATTTGGAGAGCGCTTTTAAATGAACACAATAGAGAAAGGCGACTCAAGTGGACAGAAGATCCTTTGGTGTGGTGGAAAGTAAATACAAAGTTCCATGTTTTGAAGCCAATTGTGCGACAATTTTTGTCAGCTCCACCAGGGTCCGTTCCGAGCGAACAACTATTCAGTGGAGCAGGTTTGATTTATAGCCCACTACGGAACAGATTGGATGGCGACAAAGCAGCTAAGTTGTTGTTTATAAAATATAATTTACCCATTTTGAAGTTTGACTATTAGTCAGTAATTTTATTAAGTGACAATACAAATTTTTTTTTTTTTTTTAATTTTCTAATAAAAATTGATTTTTTAAATTTTATATTTTAATAATTAATTTGTGTCTGCGTGCGACCTCCGCCTCCGACTCCGATTCAACTCCGACTCCGCGGAGGTCGGTATGAGGCTTCCGACTCCGACTCCGACTCCGGTAAAACCACCTCCGTAACATCCCTGCCCTAGAACACGGGGTCATCAGTATCCACTACTTGAGTAAGCGTTGCCGTTGGCATTTCGGTCCATCCTCCACAATATCTGTTCAAGGGGTCTGACATACCCTTGAAATTCCTAGACAGCCCTTTGTCCTATGTAGCTAAAAAAAAAAAAACACACAGCTATATCTTACATGCGTTCTCTTTCTTTCTCTGTTTTCCATTCGACGAAACATTGAACACGAGGCCAATCAATTTGCGGTGGCAGTTAAAGACGAAGTGACGTTTTTGTTTGCATTTTTCATGAAAATTTATTGTCAATCAATGACAATCGCTGAATGTCAGTTAAATGACAGATGCAACTGTACGCTATCCACTTGCGTATTTTGACAATTAGAAATCAACAAATAATCGAAATATCTAATTTTGACCTTACTGCCTTGGCAAAATATCCACAACTAACCATAAAAATTTAGTAGATTGAAAAAAAAATTCCGTACATCGGCATAGTAAAAAAAAAAACAAACAGATCTGACATCAGAACATGGTGAGCAAACGAACACAACCATACAAAACAGAGGAGAAGATTTCACCTTAAGTTACCCACAAAAGGATGTCAAACAACAGGGGATACAATAAGCTAGCTGATGGATTGAATTGCAATTTATAGATACAAATTCGTTGAGGCAAAAATGAGGAATACTTACGAAGAAAATAGATGCAATATTACTCTTCAAAATCAACCATCAGTTTGACACTGCAAAATGTATTTTTACAACAACAAAACGCTTACAACAATATCCCAATTCATAGGGATTCCGTATAACGGTGTGTTGTCAACTGCAATCAAACATATTAATTGGAAATCTAAACAAAAGTCATCATCCGCCAATATCCGGCGTGGCGTTTATCGTCACCATCATCATCGGCATCACCAGGCGTGTTCGGCGTTCTCTTTCACGGAGCAGCGGCAGCTCCATCATCACGAGCTCCCCCTCAGACTCTGTTTGCTCTCATAATTTCAAAATCAATAGATAAAAGCTGCGTGATATCCTTGTGCCAACAATTTGCGCAATTATTCAAACAAATTGATCTCACTGAAGCGGTGACGGGTTTAGCTTCTATCATCCCGATGCCGATGCCGATGACGATGACGATGACGATGACGATGACGATGCGATGGTGATGGTAACACCAATGGAGATGCTGATGATGGCGGTGTTGTAACATTCCAAAATCGAAAACTAATCAAAAACATTTCCAATTTGAAGAATAGCGCTTCCAACGCTGCTTTCGCTGTATGGCTACGCCGGCTTCGGTGCATGGGTTACGGTTTGGGTTTGGCCATACCATGCATTGACGCGCCTATGAAAACTTCGTTGGCACTGACCGCTAGTTAAGCTGTGAGTGTCGGTTGGTAGGGGAGAGCAGCCATTACACTCCAGCAATCACCGGAAGAGACTGAAGCTGCAGCTGATGTGGGTTGGGTTCACGCGTCCAACCCCACCATTAGGTTGGGTTGGGGCTTCGTTCGATTTTGTTTGGATAATTTTCCGAGAGTAGCAATTTATTCCATTGACGATAGATTATTTGCCAATTGCTACATGGTCCTCGTGTATCTATATCTGTGTCCGGCTCAAGTTGGATGTATACTCCCGTACAGTACATTTGGCCATTAGCGCGCAATCTGTGTTTGCATTTGGAATACATTCGTGTGTACGTACCTGCACATAGATCGGTGACGGATTTGTAGCGATATGTAAATGTAATCGTTGCAAATATTAACATAGATACGCGATACATTCGAGGATATCGCACGCCGAGTCCAATATCCATGTGGGTTGTAGCTGCTGAAGGTGGATAAATGTGTGTGTAAAGTGGAATTCCGTGCGATAAAATTGCAGATGTCACACAATTTGATGGATTAGTAAGTATCTGGTTTGTTTTGTTACGAATTACGTAAGAGATATGGGAGAGATTATGCGATAGAGCGAGTATATCTCTATTTTTTGTCCACTATTTCTATATCTATGTGCGGTAAGTCGCGTGGATTACTCGTGTGTTTGTCATGTGTTGGAATCTGTTTGTGTAGCGAGCATATTTGCATATGTTGCAGGTGGTTTTTCTACAACGAAACTTTAAATGGTTGACTAATCAACATGAAAATTGGTATCTGCGCGTATCTTCAGTAACTTAGCATATGGCATAAGGGACTTTTTTTTTTTTGTTTGAATAATTTCATAATCTTATTCCATTAGATTATTGGCAATCGTTAACGATTTCGTCCTGAACAAACCTCACTGGGCTACGATAATTGTCAACTGCTTATCCCGAAAACTGTTTACTTTGTCCATATGCTATGAAATCGTCCCAAAAACGGTCGAATACAAATGGCAATCTTTGTCATCATCCCCTTGGCCGCATTATCACGAAATTGTGATTTCAATTTAATCGCCCGAACCGCTTTGCATGATCCGTTCCGTTCATGTGGCAGCGCATATTCGGAACGCATTACGTTCGCGCGACACCAAAGAATATGACACCATATGTGTCAACACGCAATAATTCACCAGAAAATAATCCAAACAATTGACCGGCAATGGCTTACAGGAATGCACACAGTCATCACCTATAGTCGCACATCCCCTTCGATTTGGTGTGGCAACAACCACCCCAGGCGTGTACATTTTCACCCTTCACATATGGTATTGAATTGAATGCATTACGAGATAAAGGATATCCCTATCCGCTGGCTCGCGAATGAAGATGATCTGCGCTAATTGCCAGGATTCGGCGAGAAAAAAAACTTATTCAACTATGCGCTCCCGCATCGAAGGAGGGGCAGGAATAAGTTTGGCTTTTCTAGCCGCAGGAGATTTTTCTAATTAAACGCGGTAACTCTCCAGAGAGATTCTTCGTCTTCGGTGTTCGTTCGTATACACTTCACGGTCACGGGTGTTAATCCAAATAGATACAAAGTTGCGCCACCGAGAGACTGGTGCCTTCAAGGGTTGATTAGTGCCGCATTATGAAGGGTGTAAGAATCAATTTTGTGCTACGCACTTGTTTGCCGCAGGGTTGGGTACAAGCACATTCTGGAATATCGCACCCCATGGATATGAGTTTGGTTCGGAGTAAGTACTCATTCAGGCGAAACCTCTATTTGATAAATGTGGGTAAATAATTGCCTAATTTATGCGCCGTTAAATTATGAGTAGGGAGGAAGGGATGATGTGTTAAAGGGATTACAACAATTCAATGTTTCCGCTTTTATGTTTTTTCTTTGTCTTTTTGTATAGCTTCTGCGAGCATGTATGGAGGAATTTTTTTTTAAGAACTCTTTTCGGATAAATCATTCAAATTGTTTTTTTGTTCCTTTTTGATTTGTAGAATTAGGAAAAGTCTGGACATCACCGATTAACTTTTTAACTTTGAAAATATGCTGAAGATGTTTTGAGCTCAGATGACAAAAACATGTCAAAACAAACACGGGGAATTAAATTGGAAGTGTGGTAGATGGCAGAGTGATATTCCCGAATAGCCAACTAACAATTTCGCTTTGACGAAGCACTATCGAAGCTATTTCCCTTTCAGCAATATTATCTGTATAAAGTCTTATGGGAAAAAAATTGCCGGACTTTTAGGAAGCTATCTACTTCTATAAGACTTCTTTAAATACTCATACAAAGCCTTACAGAAAAAACTTTGTTTGCTGTAAAAGGCTGTATAGAAGAAAATTGCAGGCTTCGTAAAAAGTCTTTCCAAAAATAGATATTTGCAAGTCTTTTCAAAGTTGAAAAAATAACATAACTTTTCGTTAATTTTTTGTTTATAGCCCATCCCATAGGGGTATATTAGTTTTGATATATAGTTTGTAACATAGTGAAATATTTTAGCTAGGTATACCTCAAATCGCTAACTGAGTCGATTAAGCCAAGTCTGTCTGTACGTCCGTCCGTCAGTCCGTCTCTGGGTAACCGGATTATGTGCCTTACAGCTTGGATAATGAAATTTGGTGCATGTAAACCTTGTATGTGCTGTTCGAACAAGTGTAAAAATGTTTGAAATCCGCCCAATGCCACGCTCCTTTTTAGAAGAACCTAATTTTAGGCCAAACAGTTCAAAATTTGGAAAAAGTGTCTGAACAACATATCTAGACAATCCTAATTTTTTTTTTTATAATTTACACGTACTCAAGGGGTTATGAACACCCTTTTATATGTTACCATAGTACGAGTGTTAGAGAAGGGGAAGAAAGAGAGGATAGGAAAGATTTTAGATGTAGTGGAGACTTAAACTCCATGGGTGGTATCCGAACTAGCTTCGGGGAGTCACTTTTTCTTGTGTTCGTTAAATTTGAAGAAATTCAAGATGGTGTGCATACTCTTAGGTATTACACCGACCTTTTTATTTCTTTTTAAATAAAAGTGAAATGGATTTTGGTTGGGATTGAACGCGCAACCTTCCACTCAACAGACGAACGTCTTACTTACTTGTGGCGCTAAAGTCCGGAATGAACCTGGGCCTCAACCAACATGCCTCTCCAATTAGCCAGGTTCTTAGCTAACTGCCTCCAGTTGCGCACTCCAAGTTGGTTGAGGTCGGTTTCTACTTGTGCGCGCCACTTAAGGCGAGGTCTTCCTCTAATGCGTTCGACGTCTGGCTGGGAATCGAAGGCTCTGCGAGCCGGAGTATTGGTGTCTATTCGTTCTACATGTCTTAGCCATCTTAAAGAAGAAAGCAGGCCTGAAGAATTTAACCTCAGCATCGTTTGCCCGATCCACAACAAAGGAGACCCTCTAAACTCCGCCAACTACAGAGGCATAAGTCTCCTCAACATCGCCTACAAAATTCTATCTGCCGTAATATGTGAACGCCTGAAAACGTTTACCAACAACCTGATCGGCCCTTATCAGTGTGGTTTTAGGCCAGGAAAGTCCACAACCGATCAAATCTTTACCCTTCGGTAGATCCTAGAAAAAAAACCGAAGAATTCCATATCGATACCGACCACCTATTCATCGATTTCAAAGCCGCATACGACGGCATTTATGGAGACAAACTGTGCAGAGACATGTCTAGTTTTGTTATACCGCCCAAACTCGTCCGTTTGTGTAGGATGACGATGGAGCCCAAACTCGCCCGTTTGTGTAGGATGACGGTGGAGGATTCTCGCTGCTCCATCAGGGTCGGAAACGACCTCACTGACACATTCGATTCCAGAAAAGGATTTAGGCAAGGCGATGCGCTGTCATGTGACTTCTTCATTCTGATTCTTGTCAGGATTGTGCAAAACTCGCGATCCAACACCAGAGGCACAATTTTCCGAAAATCTGTACAACTACTAGCATACGCCGATGATATTGACATCATTGGTAGGACCCAACGTGATGTCATAGCCACGTTTGCTAGTATAGAGAAGGAAGCGGCAAGAATGAGTTTAGCAGTAAACGAGGACAAGACGAAGTATATGCTGTCAACACGAAAGGACACACAACATCGACGAATTGGACAGAACGTCACCATTGACAGATATAACTTTGAGGTAGTACGGGACTTTATCTATCTCGGTTCCGCTATTAACTCTGACAACATCATCTCGTCAGAAATTAAACGAAGAATTACTCTTGCCATCCGCTGTTTCTTCGGGCTAAGAAGCCCTCACTCGAACTACTAAGGAGATCTTATATAAGACCCTGATCATCCCAGTCCTGCTCTACGCCGCTGAAGCATGGACCGTCTCAAAAGCGGATGAAGAAATCCTTGGTCGATTTGAGAGGAAAATTCTTCGAAAAATCTTCGGTCCCGTTTGCGTTGACGGGCTAGGGAGACGAAGAATC
Organism: Rhingia rostrata; assembly: GCA_949824845.1. NCBI lineage: Eukaryota > Metazoa > Arthropoda > Insecta > Diptera > Syrphidae > Rhingia > Rhingia rostrata. The sequence goes on from OX463757.1 coordinate 40,565,475, forward strand.
AACCAAGAACTATACGAGCTGTACAGCGACATGCCCCTGGTCAAAAAACTCCGCATTGGACGTTTAAGATGGCTAGGGCATGTAGAACGAATGGACACCAATAATCCGCATCCGAATAGTCGTTGTTTGTCCTCACAATAACACGGTCCGTAGTAGATGTCACAGTTTTTCATCCTCTTTTTGCCCGGCCCATCCCATCACAATTCCTGGATGACAGTAATGTCTGCTTTGTGGCAGTTTAGGGCTTCCGCTAGTTGTTCGCTTGCACCTCTCCTGTTTAATGTTCTCACATTCCAGGTGCAGATACGAACGTCGTTGTCCTTTTTTTCGTTTAGCCGTGTCGTCAACAATAAAATCAGTCCTTTCTGAGGCTTTCGGTTGCTTCGTAACCGTTAGATTTTCCCATGATTGGATAGTTAACCCAAAGCACAACCCCCAACCTGGAGGGCCAGTTCCAATTTATTAGATACCCCTAGGATCAGTATTCACTACGAGATTGAGAGCTGCCGTTGGCCTTTCGGTTCATCCGCCACCAGCTCTGTTCAAGGGGCCTGACTAACCCTTGAAATTCCTAGACAACCTGTTGTCCGAACATGTCGAAGCAGCTTGTCTAGGTTCGACTGGGACAGCAGGCCTGGTGCCATTCTGACCTGGCTGTTTACAGTGTTGCTGTTTTTCGTCGTGTTATCAACACTCGCGCTTATCGTTTAGCAAGTCAAATCCGGTTGATGAGTACCCGATGTTTACCACTTGGAGGTAAAAATAAGCACTTGATGTGTAGTCAAAGTTACAACACTGGGCATTGCCAAGATAAAGCCAATCAGAGTCTTCCCTCGTTCTACAACACCCAACCATCATCATCATCATCCCTGTAGTATGAGCGAAAAATATACGAATCCACATATTTTCGCACCCATCCCCTCATTTTTCACGGAAAAAATTTAATCCGGAGATCCCCATTTGAAACCCATCGCATTAACAACCTCGATACAACCTCGCATTAACTTCATATTCAAATGGGATACCCCAAGGAATCGTGTTAACACCAGTATTATTCCCTCATTTTAAATCAGCTTTAGCCTGCAACGTTCCACTCATTTCGTATTCATATTTCATGCGTTCAAATCATTCACACATTCATACTCATGACTACATATAGAAACATGAAAATCGTGTTGTTGTTGTTTTTTTTGCTTATTGAATTTTCTAGCCGAATAAATTTTTGAAACCGCAAGAAAAGGCAAAAAAAAAACAATTTCAACACGTCCAAAGGCATATGAATCGTTGATTGTTTAAAATATATCCGCATCTGATCCTATAATCTAATTTGTATGATGATTTATTAGGCAGGCAAAGATACACGGCAAAAAATAAAGGATTTCACATCATTGATGTGTGTGTGTGTATAAAACATACAGGATTTCCACCCTCGATTCTCACTCTCTAGGGGTGAACTGTTGATGAGACTGCTTTTTGTTTTCGTTTTTTTTTTTTGTTTTTTTTTTTATTATTGATATACAAGAGCATTAGTTAACGGTATTATTTATTCAAAACAAATTCAATTGGATTAATACACTCGATTGAACTTTATTTAGAAAAATTCGTGTTACGTATGCTTTATGTGTCGGTGGTGGTTTAGGTCCCCCTAGGCAAACAAGATGCAAACATATAAAATGTCAAATTGAATCTGAATACCAAAATGGGATTTTATACAGGGACAGGAGGATTCTAATGATGGGATGAGGTATTAACATTTTAATTTTTCGATTTTTTTTTCCAACATTATCCTTGCGGTGGTCAAATTGATTGCGCTCTCAAAAGGGAAGGGGTAGAACGGAGCAAATAAAAAAGGTGAATTGCGATTAACAATGAGTACGATTTGGGTGAATTAGGTTTAAGGCCGTCTGTGATTGGATTTTCAATGAGTCCTTATGGAAACCAGCGATTATATAGAAGTACACAGGGAAGTGTCAACAATGGATGCCACATTAAATATTTTAAAACCAAAACGTTGATATTGTAATTTTGAAATGAGCAAAAATTCGATGGTAACCGAGCTACGCTGATAAAAGGAAGACATAACAGCTATCCAGGAAATATGATGGGTTGGAAAAAACAGTGTAAAACTGTAAAACCTGCAAAAGTCTAGTTTTGTGAGCAGAAAGAGTGACTATTTGGATTGGGATTTCGTTTAAGCGACAAACTAATGAAACAAGTCGCATGCTTCAAAGTCATTAGCGAATGCAATGTGAGAATCCCCATCAAGTCCTGATTCGCCAACATAAGAAAGGCACTCAAGAGCTGACACAGGACAAAAATGACATTGATAAGGACTGCTGGAAAACACACAGCCCAGATGACATCAGGGGTGACAACAGACTTAGGGTCATTGAATTGCCTGAGAACGAAATGGCAATATATTTGGGACATGATTTCCTCACCTTGATATTCATAAGGTGACATGGCGGTCTATAGATCAACAAACGGTAAACAAAACTAAATATATTGCGATCAAGAGGCACCTATCCAGTATTTTGGATGTACGAATATTTTGATCGAATTACATCCACTCGGACTACATTTTTGCAGCAATGGAAGGAATCGGAATATCTGCAACCCCATAAATAGTGTACAAAATAAAAAAACTTACCACCGGGATCTAATGTCGAAGACCACCGGCGACGGTGTTAACAAGAAATAGGTTCAGCTACAACTGATGTGGTAGGTTTCTTCACCCCACCAGAGAGAAAGACCTTTTTTTAACAAAGAATGGCGATAGATGCTAGCAGCCAAATACAGGGCTTACAAGGCATAGCAGCAGGTGAAGCCGTCAGTGAGCTTTATTGGCGAAAAAGGAAACAAGATTCCGTTTTTTTCAGAGACAAGATATAAAATCCGTTTTTTCCCATGCTATTGATAGGTTTTTTCTATAGGTGGGTAGTTAACCCAAAGTCGACGTTTTACCTTATGAAAGTGTAAAACGTAGACTTTGGGTTAACTACCCACCCATAGAAAAAACCTATCAATAGCATGGGAAAAAACGGATTTTATTGTTGATGACCGTGCTTATCGAAAAAACGACAACTACGTTTGCATCTGCACCTGCAATGTGAGAAAAAGGAGAGATGCAAGCAAACAATAGCGGAAGCCCTAAAGTGCTACAAAGCACTGGCATACAGGAAATACGATGGAGTGGGCCGGGCAAAAAGAGAATGAAAATCTGCGACATCTACTACTACGGATCGTGTTATAAAGAGCAGAAACAGTGACTTTTCGAATGCGGATTTGTTATAAGTGCCTGAATTAGGCAAGAAGTCTTATGTTTCCAAGACATTAGCGAACGCATTGCAACAATCCGCATCAAGGCCGAATTCGCCAACATTAGCCTTATATGCGGTCACGTCTCGACGAAGGAAAAAGATGATATAGCTAAGGATTGCTTCCACGAGCTTATACAAAAAACCTACGAGTGACTCCCGAAGTACTTAGTACTTAATCGTGATGGGAGATTTTGACGCAAAGGTAGGAAGAGAAGATGTCTTTAGCAGATTTTGCACAGCCTACACGGCAAACCTTCTGTAAACGGACTGAGGCTAATTAACGAACGAAATAAACGAAATGGCACTATAGCTGCAACATGTTTTCCTCACCTCTTATATCCAAAAGGGGACATGGCGGTCTCCAGATCAACGAAAATTGGCATGCATCCAGTATTTCGAATGTCCGAGCATTCCGAAGGGGCAACATCGACTCCGAACACAACCATATGTAAGAATACGGATGCCCACAACGCCAAGCCAGCACACGATTTCCTCACCTCGATATCCATAAGGGTAAATAGTGGTCACCCAAACGGTCAACCAAACGGTCAACCAAATTGTTCACATAGCGATATGCAAGATTTTTTTTTTTAATTTACACGTACTCAAGGGGTTATGAACACCCTTTTATATGTTACCATAGTACGAGCGTTAGAGAAGGGGAAGAAATAGAGGATAGGAAAGATTTTGGATGTAGTGGAGACTTAAACTCCATGGGTGGTGTCCGAACTAACTTCGGGGAGTCACTTTTTCTTGTGTTCGTTAAATATGAAGAAATTCAAGATGGTGTGCATACTTTTAGGTATTACACCGACCTTTTTATTTCTTTTAAATAAAAGTGAAATGGATTTTTGGCTGGGATTGAACGCGCAACCTTCCACTCAACAGACGGACACATTACCACTACACCGCGGCCACCCACTATCCACACATATCCAGTATTTTGAATGTCTGAATATTTCGGGGTCTAACATCAGTTACCTTGTTTCAACCAAAGTGAGAATGCGGATATCCACCACGCCACATCAATCCCGAAATAATGTGAAAAAAATTGAATGTTGAGAGACTGTAAGGCCAAGAGACCGCCAGGGCCTACGCGGAACGCACATCCCTTAACCTCACTATTAACACCATACCACCAGCATCGAATGTCGATGAACAATTGCAACGATGCCACAAAGTCATTTGATCAACCGCAACTGATGTGCTAGGTTTCTCGCGCCCACCAGCAAGAAACCCCTGGAGTGATTTGGAATACCGACAGATGCTCGTGAAAACCAGAGCTGCCATTCAGGTCTATATGCAAAGAAGAGAGGAAGAACACCGGCTTTTCAGACAGAAAAAAAAAAGATCGAGGTTATAGAGAGTTACCACTCCAGGAACGATGTTCGCACCTTTTACCAAAGTATAAAACGTCAAAGACAAGGATACAAGGCTCGAGAAGATTTCTGTCGAGATTAACAAGGAAATATCGTAGTTGAGACATGGTCGATGCTGAAGCTATTTTCGAACGACTTCCGCAGACTTTTAAACGGCGATGACGAACAATCTCCAGCTGCTAGGCAGAACGAACCATTCAATATTGGCAACGACAGCGACCACTAACCACCCAACCTAAGTGAATGAGGATAGCAATATCTAAGCTCGAGCCTAACAAGGCTGCCGGAAATGACGGCCTTCCCGCTGAGCTTTGTATAGCCGGCGGAGATGACTTGGTATGTAACTTCCACCAACTCATAAGCCAATTCTGGTTGGATGAAAGTATGCCTGAAGAATGGAACCTCAGCATCGTTTGCCCGATCCACAAAAAAGAAAAAGGGGACTCACTCAACTGCGCCTACTACACAGCATAGGTCTCCTCAACATCGCCTACAAGATCCTATCTGCCGTAATATGAGAACGCCTGAAACCGTCTACAAACAACCTGATCGGCCCATTTCAGTGTGGTTTCAGGCCAGGAAATTCCACAACAGATAAAATTTTCACACTTTGGCAGATCCTGGAAAAACCCAAGAAGTCCAAGTCGATACCCACCACTTGTTCATCGATTTCAAAGGCGCATACGACAGCATTTACGGAGACGAACTCTACAGAGCCATGTCTAGTTTAAGTATACCCCCCAAAATCGTCTGTTTGCGTAGGATGACGATGGAGAATTCTCGCTACTCCATCAGGGTTGGAAACAATCTCAACGAGACCTTTGATTCCATAAAAGGCTTTAAGCAAGGCGATGTACTGTCGTGTCAGTTTTTTAATTTGATTCTTGAAAGGATTGTGCAAAACTCCCTAGCCAACACCAGAGGCACAATTTTTAAAAAATCGGCGCAACTACTAGCATACGCCGACGATATTGGCAGAATTGGACGGCCTCAATGTGATGTCATAGCTTTGTTTCTTAGTATAGAGAAGGAAGCGGCAATAATGGGTTTAGCAGTGAATGAGGGTAAGACTTAGTAAAACACACAACATCGACGGATTGGTCAGAACGTCACCATTGACAGATATAACTTTGAGGTGGTACAGGACTTTGTCTATATCGGCTCCGCTATTAACTCTGACAACAAAATCTCGTCGAAAATCAAACGAAGTATTACAGTGGCCAACACCTTTTTTTTGGACTGAGAAAGTAATTTTGTAGAAAAGCCTCAAGACCGTAATAATCCCAGTCCTGCTCTATGGTGAAACGTGGAACCTACCAAAATCGGATGAAGAAATCCTTGGTCGCTTTGAGCGAAAAATTCGTCGATCCCGTTTGCGTTGACGGCAGATGGAGATTCAACCAAGAACTATCCGATTTGTACAGCTTTAAAAAAAAACTGCGTATTGGACTTTTCAGGTGGTTGAAGATGTAGAGCAAATGGACACTAAAACTCCGGCTTGCAGAGTTTCGATTTCCAGCCAAACGTGCGTCGGACGCAGTCATATGGCATTAAGTAGCAAATAGCTTGAGGGAGTAACCAAAGGTACGGGAGAGGAGTGTTGTTGAGGTCCAGATTTTTACCGGATATGGCAGAAAATCACAACTAGACAGACGCCACTGTTAGCTTCATTTTGGTAATTCTTCCGATACTTTTGGAGAAAATAATTGGGCACCCCAGGGTAATATGACATTTGCTCCAAGCCGAAGACCATACAAGCATGTCATAGGTGCTTCATTAGAAGGACTAAGATTCCAACGCTTGAAAATTCAATGGAAAACATATTCGAATACATACATGCAAAGGGTTTTATAACTGAATCCTGAATCGCTTGCATTTTTTTAGCCGTCAACGTTTGTCCATGGATTTTGTATACCTATGATGCTTTTCAACACATAATCCTTGTGATTGCTTTGAAAGAGCACAATCTTCCTTAATCGCCACGTACATGTCGTTTCGATAAGGTTTATTAGAAAGGATGAGGACAAGGATGCAACCGAAAACTGGTATAACGAGTGCTACAGAGGATTTGTCTAAGATTGCACTACTCTGGTCAGTGAAGCCTTAGGGAAATTTGAGAATCTCATGATAAAGCAACACCAAACAAAGCATGCGACAGGCGTCCACTGGAAAACGCCGTCGTCGAAGCTCAAGGGTCGTGGAAGAGTCGCGATGGTCAACATCAGATAGGAGCGGTCTGAACAGTTTGATGGGTAAGGGAGTTCGATCCCTCGTCGACCCCAATACGAAGATGACGCTTACACCCCAACGTAAGCTTTCCATACAACGTGAAAGCAACGGAGAAGCAGCATAAGCGTGGGGCGGACAGCCTAAAAGACACCCCTTCCACAAAGCCATAACATTTAAAGTCAGGATCGATGGCCAAAAGAGGACGATCTATTTCCCCCACCCATGGAGCAACGGCGAAAACGGCTGTTTAGGCAGACGGCCAGAAAAAGGCATACTCGCCACAACACAAAGACAACATGGAGCAACGGCGAAAACGGCTGTTTAGGCAGACGGCCAGAAATAGGCATACTCGCCACAACACAAAGACAACATGAAATACCTAACGGACATCACAAAATATGTCTACCAAACGGATGACGAAAGGTGATGTCCAAAAAGAAACACGAGGCATGTCCACAACAATCTGACACATCGATATTCGATAACCACAAGCAAAGACTGTGGAATGCACAAGCCCAACCTAAAACAAAAATCGATTTAAAAGATGGCAACCGAATGGCACATTGCCATTGGGAGTACCTCCGCCATTTTGTAAAATGTTTAAACTTTGGCCTTTTTTGGCATCGGTCGCGGTGTTCACATTGTTTCATACATTTTATCCCTTTTATTTCGGGTGCTCAGCAGGTCTCATAAAGGGTTTCGTAATTTAACCAGTCAAGAAAGACTTTGTGGCTTCCAACCATCTCTTTGAGTCTCGTGTAAGCACGATCCCACCCTACACATTGAGTGAACCACGCTCTCGTAGCCACAAAACGCGTAAAATACGGTAGCAATCTTGACATGAGACAACTTTTGGATAGTCTTCTAGATTTATAGAGCTCTTAAACAAATGCTACAACTGCCCGACATTCACACATACGAAACCAATAACAATGATATCCCAGCTCCCCCAAAAATCCTGCGATTTTCCTAACCTAACCTATGAAAACAAAAATCCCAACATTTTCATCACGAAATGCATGACCCCCAATATTTATGTAGGACCAAAATATCCACGCACACCACATGCCCATATCTACGATTAACTCTTTATTATGATTGTAACCAACCTCTCAAGACCTCCTCCACTTACTAATTCACTCGTTCATCTCCCAACATCGAGCGTCGTCCACTTCATCACGTAACTCCTCTCGTCGACACTTATAGACCACTTCTAGTGCGTTATTGTGCGTGAAGGCGTCCAAAGGAAAACATTTACTTAACCAACATGTAAGAATACCCTATCCGTCTACTCTATAGGCCGCACTGGATGGTGTCAATGGCCATAACTCATCACACACGACTACAATGAAGTGGATACGCACACAATTGTAGTGTAACAATGCATCGACTAGCATTAGCATAACCACCCTCTCCGAAGAGATGCACCTTGCTACAGCACATCCGCAAGCACTAGCACTCGTAATGAATATGAAATGTTTGCTCTATCCCCTGCTCCTGGTGTGTCCTATACTCCTCCGTCATCGCTATTGATGGTGCTAATACGGTTCCAAGTGTAAATTCGGCTGATTGTGTCGTGCGTTGTCGTTTAGCCCATCTGTTCATCTTTGGCCTGGACTCGCAGACTCCATTCAGCTCTTCGCACTAATGCCAAACAGATGATTGCTTAAATGTTTCTCCTCTCCTGCTGTGGATGTTGGCATTTTGTGGTGCACAAGTAGAGCGTGGTAGTGGAAGTGTAACTTACCCCTTGGATTCTGTCGGCAATTAAGGGTGCAAATTATATTATTTGTCATCGCTGTACGACTCACCCTACCCCCAAACACCAGAGGGATTGGATTTATTGTTGATCCTTTTAGGAAAACCTTTTGAGAGGTGGCAATGGTTAGGGCTGACTAGCAACGACAACGACAATGATGATGGTGATGGTGATTTGTATTCATTGTTGCACGGTTACGGGTTGTTTATCTAAAACATTGTACTCATACTGGATGACGATGACGACGATTAACCAACAACGACTGAAGGGAGAGGTGCCAGCAAGGACACACTACAGTCACAATGACAAAAGATGATCTCTGTGTCAACACAGATGATCAAATTTTCGTGAATTATATTTTCAGTGTTATAGTTGTATGCGCGTCCTTTGCATATTGTACGCACATGACCTGAATGAGGACGGGTCTTTGTTGGCATTTATTGCTTAATTTTAAAAGGATAATGCGAGGGGTGAGCTCCGCAGAGCACGTTTCAGATGGCTTACAACGGATTTAACAGTGTTTTCGGAGGCAGGCGACAAAACTGTGCGTTCAATAAAATTTTAATTTAATGAATTGTAAGTGATTGCAAATGAGGTGGTTTTCAATTGGTGAGGCAATTACAGATCCGTTTAGGGAGGCTGTTTTGCAATTGATTGGAATTTGGTCAAAGGATTCGATTTAGTTTTTTTTTTTTTTTTTTTTTCTTAGCAAGAGATTGTCAGTGTAGGTTTTATAAAGTTTGACAGTTGAAGGTGCAGGTAGAACTATCTATTGTCTTGCTATTAAAAAAATACATCAACGGCTCATACAAGGCTTCAAACCTAGCTTCTCCATTTATTTGAATATATGCGGAGTTATATATTTGCGCAAAGAAAGGAAAACCAAATCCAAACGATAAACGGTGTTTGTCAGACATTTGCAAATTTTGATTTTGTCACTTACGGGATTTGAGCCAGATTCCTCGCGCTTAGTAGTCCAACCGTAACCACTAGGTCACTTTACTCACATCCAAAGGTGTGTCTACTACATTTTGTGACTTAAGATATGAAAGGAAATTATGATAATCATGGAACTGGTGGGTTTTGGAACATGTAAACATTTTTAAAATCCTCTCACTTCTACGCCTATTTTTCATATAATCGAACATAATCGACCGTTTGGCTAAAACCAACGATTTACTGAAAAGTAAGCGTTTCGACGGACAAAGGTCTATTTGCCAAATTTCATGACTCTAGCTTACAATTATTGTTATTAAATTTATTAACTTGCTTGCTTACTTAAGTGGCGCTACATTGCGGAATGAACCTGGGCATCAACCAACATGCCTCTACAATTAGCTCGGTCCTTAGCTAACTCCCTCCAGTTGTGCACTCCAAGTTGGTTGAGGTCGAATTCTAATTGTGAGCGCCACTTAAGGGGAGGCCTCTACTGCGTCCGACGTCTGGCTGGGAATCGAAGACTCTGCGAGCCGGAGTATTGTATATCTTCATGTCCTAGCCACCTTAAACGTCCAATGCGGTTTTTTTTTTTGACCAGGGGCATGTCGCTGTACAGCTCGTATAGTTTTTGATTGAATCTTCATCTCCATAGCCCATCAACGCAAACGGGACCGAAGATTTTTTGAAGAATTTTCCTCTCAAATCGACGAAGGATTTCTTCATCCGCTTTTGAGACGGTCCATGCTTCAGCGCCGTAGAGCAGGCCTGGGATGATAATGATCTTATATAGGATCTCCTTTGTAGTTCGAGAGAGGGCTTTACTACTGAATTGCCTTCTTAGCCCGAAGAAACAGCGGTTGGCAAGCGTAATTCTTCGTTTAATTTCTGACGAGATGTTGTTGTCAGAGTTAATAGCGGAGCCTAGATAGGCAAAGTCCCGTACTACCTCAAAGTTATATCTGTCATTGGTGACGTGCTGTCCAATTCGTCGATGTTGTGTGTCCTTTCGTGTTGACATTATATACTTCGTCTTGCCCTCATTTACTGCTAAACTCATTTTTGCCGCTTCCTTCTCTATACTAGCAAACGTGGCTATGACATCACGTTGAGTCCTACCAATGATGTCAATATCGTCGGCGTACGTTAGTAGTTGTTCAGATTTTTGGAAAATTGTGCCTCTGGTGTTGGCTCTTGAGTTTTGCACAATCCTCTCAAGAATCAGATTGAAGAAGTCACATGACAGCGCATCGCCTTGCCTAAATCCTTTTTTTTGGAATCGAATGTGTGGATGAGGTCGTTTCCGACCCTGGACGAGTTTGGGCGGTATACCAAAACTAGACATGGCACTGTATAGTTCGTCTCAATAAATGCTGTCGTATGCGGCTTTGAAAACGATGAATAGGTGGTGAGTATCGATTTGGACTTCTTGGGTTTTTTTTACAGGATCTGCCGAAGTGTGAAAATTTGATCGATTTTGGAACTTCTGGCCTAAAACCAAACTGATAAGGGCCGATCATGTTGCTGGTAAACGGTTTCAGGCGTTCACATATTACGACAGATAGGATCTTGTAGTCGATGTTGTGGAGATTTAGGCCTCTTTAGTTGGCGCAGTTTAGAGGGTTTCCTTTTTCTTTTCCGTTGATCGGGCAAACGATGCTGAGGTTCCATTCTTCAAGCATGCTTTCTTCCGAACAGATTTGGCTTATGAGTTGGTGGATGTTTCCTACCGGCTTCATAAATCTCAGCGGAAAGCCCATCATTCCTGGGCGCCTTATTAAGCTTGAGTTTAGATATTGCTATCCTCACTTCACTCAGATCGTGTAGTTGGCTATTTTCGCTGTCGGTGCCAACATTGAATGGTTCGTTCTGCCTGACAGCGGAATGTTTTTCGTCATCGCCGTTTAACAGTCTGCAGAATTGGTTCTTCCATATTTTCAGCATCGACTCTGTACCAACTACGATTATTTCCTTGTTCATCTCGAAAGGATTCCTTGGCTTTGACGTTTTACACTTTGGTAAAAGTTGCGAACATGGTTCCTGGAGTGGCACCTCTCTATATCCTCGATCTCGCGCTTTTCTTGCTCTTTTTTCTTCTTTCTGAATAGCCGGTGTTCTTCCCTTCTGCTCTGCCTATAGAGCTCAACAATTGCTCTCGTCTTCAACTGCAGCTTAGCCTTGTAGGCGTCGTTATTGGCTGCGAGCATCTGTCGGCATTCCTCATCAAACACGGGGGTTTCTTGCTGGTGGCCGCGACAAACCTAGCACATCAGTTGCGGCTGATCTTATGGCTAGTTGGCATCGTTGCCATTGTTCTTCGATATTCGATTCTGGTGTTATGGTGTTAATCGAGAGGTTAAGGGATACGCGTTGCACGAAGGTCTTGGCGGTCTCTTGCGATTGCAGTCTTTCGACATTAAATTTTTTTACAGTATTTCTGGATTGTTGTGGGGTAGTGGATATTCGCATTCTAACCTTGGCTGCAACAAGGTAGTGGTCCGAGTTGATGTTAGCTCCTCCGAATGTTCGGACATCCAAAATACTGGATGCGTGGCGCTTGTCTATCGCTATGTGATCAATTTGATTGACCGTTCGTTGATCTGGAGACCGCCATGTCCCCTTATGGATATCGAGGTGAGGAAACCTTGTCCTGGCTATAGTGGCATTTCGTTCCGTAGCGGATTCAATTAGCCTAATTCCGTTACGAGACGTGTTGTGGTGTATGTTTTCCGACAATACTGCTAAATATGTCTTCTCTGCCTACCTTTGCGTTAAAATCTACCAACACGATTGATTTTAACATCGTACTTCGGTAGTCGCTCATAGGCTCTGTGAAGGAGCTCATAGAAGCAAGCCTTTGCTGTATTTGTGCCTACATGTCCTCACCATGATGCGGATTGTTACATTGCGTTTGCTAATCTCTTGGAAACTTAAGACTTCTTGCCTAAGTCTGGCACTTATAACAAATCCGCATCAGTTGCGATGCAGTTATGAACTTCGTTGTCTTTTTTTTCGATTAGCAGGTTCGTCAACAATAAAAGTTATTCCCGAGGCTATTGGTTGGTTGCTATTGGTTGGGTGGTTAACCCAAAATACATCCCTTAACCCAGCCAGGTCCAATTTATTAGATACCTCTAGGACACGGGGCCATCGGTATCCACTACGAGATTGAGAGCTGCCGTTGGTCTTTCGGTTCATCCGCCACCAGCTATGTTCAAGGGGCCTGACTAACCCTTGAAATTCCTAGACAACCTGTTGTCCGAATATTTCGAAGCAGCTTTTATAGGTTCGCCTGAAAAGCAGGCCGGGTATTCATTCGGTGGCATTCTGACCTGGCTGTTTATAGCGCTGCTGTTTTTCGTCGTTTTATCAACACTCGCGCTTATCGTTAAGCCAGTCAAATCCGGTTGGATGAGGCCAGTACCCGATTGTTACCCACTTGGAAAAATAAGCACTTGATGTGTAGTCAGAGTTACAACCACTGGTCCACCCTCGTTCTACAACAGCCAACCATCATTTGTATGTGAGAAATAATTGAGCGGGATTTATAAATTTAGGAATTTTGCAATAACGTCGGTTATCTCTTGAAAAAAGACCAAACATTGAATAAATTTGCATATTCTGGAAATTTCTTTATTTATTTGTTGTTTGTTGGGTTTCCTTAATTAAATATTTACAAATTAATTTATTCACTTAATTTATTACTCACGTATCACACATAGCGGGTACTTTTGTTTATTATTTAATTTTTTTTTCTTCCCTTTTTTTTATATCAAATATTTACAATTATTTTTATTTTTCATTTAAATTCTCTAAAACAGAACAAATAAGGATTTTTTTTTTATGTTTTAATAAAATTAAAAAAATTAAAAACTAAACAAATAAAATTTTAAATCCACATTAACTCAACACTTAATTCATTTGTTCTTGCGGTCACTTTAACATACAACGTGACTTGAAAGTCTGACTAGATTCAGGGTTTGTCAAGCAAGGTCTCAACTTTATGATGAGCGGTGCAATTTTTTATCAAACTAACTGGAATTACTATTGGCAGAGGATTTTGAACGTTCCTTGGCCTCTTGTTGGGCTTTTTTCGATCGTTTCCACTTCATTCGACGATTTTGAAACCAAATTTTCACCTGTGTCTCGGACAGCATCAGACCGCTGGCGACTTCAAAGCGTTTCGGTCGCGATAGATATTTATTCTGTTTGAATTGTTTCTCCAGCTCCAAGAGCTGTTGTGATGTGAAGGCGGTTCGTGGCCGTCTTGTTTTGCCAAGAATTGCATGGTGGGGATAGGCAGCCAATTCAGGAATTCGATGATGCAGCATACCGGCACGGGCGAGAAATTCAAATGGCAGGTGCGATTGTACAAAACTATGACCCATGGGGAGCTGCAAGTTGAGAAGAGAGGATTGCCAATCTTCAGTCAAATGAAATTGCTTCACTCTATCTTCGTTGCAACTCACCGGAATGGGTTTACCAGAGGGATCCAGCGGTCGATGAAATGCAGAGCCACCCTGCGCTAATAGCTGGTATGGATGTCCGCCGGCATATAGGGGGAAATCCTGCAGCCGAATGGGCTATGCGGGGAATTGGCTTTTTGAATTCATCGTGGAACTCCATTCGCATGCTGATGTGATGTTGATCTTCACAACCCGGACTGATCGGTGGACTCGATCGATGTGATGATGTTGGAGATTCTGATCTGGAAATGGAAGGAAATGTCAAAAAAAATTGTTAATTTTGGTCGTAAGGGCTTTAGGGAAAATTTTTTACGAATTTTGTTGTAGAATAGGTTATCAATGACGTGAAAATGCAGCATGTGAAGGTTCATCATGAAAGGTAAAATTTCATTTAGGTCTGACAAAAATGTCAGTCAGTGTGACAGCTAAGTATTTGGAAAACTAAGCTAGTTGACAAATGTGTATACAATCGGGTTTGCTTGAATAAATTAATTAAAATTTGTAAACGTGGACATCTTGAAATGAGGTCCAAATGATGACCAAAGTGTGGTTAAGTACACACCAGATGGGCTACCTGCAAGGACTTTTCACATCGAAAATCATTAACTTATAACACATAAGTAGACAAGATGTTTGTTAACATTTTGAGTTATGTTATATGTACTTCAGATGGATTCATTAGCTTTGCCTAACGAAGATGATTTTAGAACAGAACAGCAAAACTAAGTGACAGCTATCAGAAGAGAAGTGTACAGACCCTAGTCATAGTAAAATGTTTCCACATTGAATTATGTAAATCCTGAAAGACATATGACATTTTAAGAACCTATTTTTCTATTAGTGTATTAAATGAGCCTTGCAACCTTTTTTTCCTGTGATAGTCTTCATGCCTATGTGCAAATATTGCAAATCCCAAAGTCATTAAATGCTTGCAATGTAATACTAACAAAATACAATCGAAATAACAAAAGTGACATTTATAAGTTTCACTAATCAAAAAAAAGGTTCAGAAAATACCTAAATGACTTCACTGTTATGCGGCTCAAAAACTCCTTAACGCCCTGCTTGAGTAGGCAAGACGTTGACATTAAAAAAACGAAATGACATATGGTGCTATAATTTTCACCCATAAGGTTTTGTTTTATTCTGACAACACACTTCCGTCAATGAAAATGAAATATCTGTCATTAAAGTGCCAACACAGGGCCTCTGAAATAGCTTCTCTGTGTGCATTTTCGTGTGCGAAGTTTTATTTTTTGCTACAATGAATGTTTAACGTCGACTTTGAGCGGCAGTTTGAGAAGCTTCTCATGACAGTTTTATACTCTGTAACGTTTGTTAGGTTTTCACAAGATTTGGGGCAGTGTTGTGTTGTCACTTTCGGAATTTGAATCAGGGACCCAACGCTTTGTAGTCCAAGCCAATGTACTTCCGTCAACAGAAAACCCAATTTGTTGTAATTTTTTCTGACGTTAGACGTATCTTTTCTAAGTTGTTATTAGTTTACATAAAATGTCTTGAAAATACATTTCTGCGTTGACTTCTAGGAAAAATATAGAAGTCCTGCTAATCTAGCTAGATAAGGCGACATTTTTTTAACACACTTGACATGGCGCAGTCAAATAAAACGGTTTTATCTTACCCATTCAAATTTTCTGTCATATATATTGACAGCAAATACAACATAAAAAAATATACATCTACACAAAGAGCTAAACGTATGGTGGATAGAGGAAAAGAGATAGAGACATTCAATTACATATATTGCTTGTGCAGATTGTGAAAAAGACTGATTTTGACACTTTTGACACATTTCGGCACGACTTTATCGACGCGTTTCAGCGAATGAAAGCTAACCAGACGATGCGAAACTGGCGAATGGCTCCTAATTTCAACTTAATTTACTAAGTTACCAGACTAGAAATGTTGGTCAACTTTGGGCAATGTCATCGGCAAATGTGGTTGGTTTTTATGGTTTCTTGATTAATTTAAAACACCGTAACCTTCAAATTTGAATTGAAATCTCATTTCATGTCTTTACAATTACATCTCCATTGGACGCTGTATAGGTGGTCTAATGGAATTAGGAAAATCTGGTCCCTAATCTCGCATAAGATGAAAACGATCTTTGAATGACATTTTGCGTCACTGGGTATCCCAAAAACTGCAAAAATGTTCCAATTTTTTATTTGACGTTTGGAAATGTCATTCAGTTTCCATGTTTGCATATCCAGTTAATAAATTCAAAATATTTTAAAAATGGGCGAGGTCCGTTTTTACTCGTGTCTAGTAGCGACTCCTCCTGTAGGCGGTAGTAAATGAAAATCATTGGCCGTGTTCCGGATTTTAGTTTTACGAAGTTTACTCTGCCGAGACACTATTCTCATTGGTCAATCGAGCATTTCTAGTTACGTGACAAGGTTGATTGACCAATGAGAATTGTGTAGCGGCAAAGTTTACTTGGGAAATCTAAAGTCCGGAACACGGGCATTGCTTAGATTGCATTCCGATTTTTTTACTAGAATCAGTGTCTTTCATTAAACGTTGAGAAGAAAGTGTTCAGCAAGAAGCAAAGGAACGCGACAAATCATAAAAAATTATTTAAACATGTTTGTTTACTCCAATGTATCGCTGACATCTGTCAAGTCAATATAAGTTTTCGGATCGCTGGTCAATATAAACGAAAGTCTACAAAATTTTACATTTGATTTGTTCAATGGTAACACGGTTTAAGGTTCTTAAAAGCTCTAAATGACACCAAAACTCTTTTGCATTACAATGTGTCACTTGCTGAACTCGAAAAACACACGGCCAAATCATTGGAGATCGGGGTAAATGTCATCTAACCGCGTGTAAGGACTTATTTTGAAGGTCTTAGCTAAGACGATTAAAATAAGATTCCCTTGAGAAAATAACAGGATAACCTGCAAATGTGAATATGATTTTGCATTACAATGTGTCACTTGCTGAACTCGAAAAACACACGGCCAAATCATTGGAGATCGGGGTAAATGTCATTTAACCGCGTGTAAAGACTTATTTTGAAGGTCTTAGCTAATACGATTAAAATAAGATTCCCTTGAGAAAATAACAGGCCAACCTGCAAATGTGAATATGATTTTGCATTACAATGTGTCACTTGCTGAACTCAAAAACACACGGCCAAATCATTGGAGATCGGTGTAAATGTCATCTAACCGCGTGTAAAGACTTATTTTGAAGGTCTTAGCTAATACGATTAAAATAAGATTCCCTTGAGAAAATAACAGGCTAACCTGCAAATGTAAATATTAAAATTAGATGAGTTCGTGTATGTTTTTCGCCAAACAAAAATAAAATCTGTCACAATTCTGAAGTCGAGGAATTCGAATTCGTTATATATATTGAACAAGTTTCCATAGAGCCACGTTTGCATGCAAATTAATGTCATGTTTATGTTAAGAGCAGGGTTTTTTGGTCATGCCTCACTTTCTAACTCATTTTCCAGAATTTGATATCTACAACCTTTTTCATACGACGACAGACACAGACAAACATGTTATCCTCTTGTAGTGTGCATTTTGTCTTTGCAAGTACAATTAGTGACAGAAAGTTAAAAAAAAAAAGTTTCCATACCGAATGTCAAAAAATTATTTCCGACTGCAAGCATTTTAATGATTCAGAAAAAGTATTACAGTAAGATTATGGTGTGTTGCATTAAGATCGATAAACACTTATTGAACACAGCCATTTACTCATATTCTAAAATCCGCTGTCAATGTCATGATCATGACGTCTTATCGACTATTAACCTATCTAATGTATTTCCATTTCCTTTTATGGATTTGCTGGTATTGTGCAATTATCGAAATCAATTTGCAATTTGTTGTTATTGCAAATGTTTGAACATTAATAAAACATCATGACATGAGCAAATATTTATTTATAGTTTTAGCTGGACATGTTTTATTTATCTCGTAAAGATAAAATTATTTGTCAACGTTGCAAGTTGGGACAGTGCTTTACATTGTGATTGTTGCTTTACTTCAAGTGATTTACAGTTAACGTGAATTTGAGAATGTGACAAATTTAGTTATCAAAATTTGATATGATTTGTGTTCTTTGTCAATGGGAATATAAAGCCATAGGTACAAGGCAACTTATTTATTCAAATATCCGGGTATTTTCTGGTAGATTTCATACAGTTGGTAGCTGTTTAGTTGGGTAAATTCATTAAAGGAAGTGGTCCAAGGTGCCTTCAAATCTTCGGTCAATAAGCCTTCTGCCGAATGTAAGCAAGGTATTTGAGAAAATAGTCAATAGAGCTCTGCTTAAGTGGGTCGAGGAAAATAAAATTATTCCGGAAAATCAGTTTGGTTTTCGAGCGAGGCATGACACTATTCATGCCGCGTCGAAACTAGTCTCCGACATCCAATGGAATAAATCCAAAGGACAATGCACAGGGGCCTGTCTTGTTGACTTTGAGAAGGCCTTCGACACCGTATGGTTAGAGGGGCTTTTCTACAAGCTAACCAGACTGGGCATGCGTAAACCCATGCTATATATGATTTATGAAATGCTTATGGGAAAGAAGTTCGTTGTCAAATGTGGCAACGTAACTTCGAGTAAAGTCTTTGAAATTAAAAACGGTTTACAACAGGGGGCGGTGAACTCCCCGATATTGTTTAACATTTATACAAGTGATCTTGTAGGTTCCCTCAGTCACGCTATAGCGTACGCAGATGATCTGGTGGCGTACAGATCAGGTCCGAAAATCGGAGTCATCAACATACTTTTGCAGCGTGACTTCGATCACATTAAGGGATATTGCGAGGATTGGAAATTGAGGATCAATTTCCAAAAAACCGAAACAATTCTGTTCAGGACCCCAGTGCAGAAAGCTTCTTGCGATACCAGAAAAAACTGGAAAAAATTTTGTATCATTGGACAGCATGGACGGCCGTTGGCGGTGAGAAGTGAAGTCAAATACCTTGGCATCTGGCTTGACAAGTTTCTGTATTTTAATAAAAATGTGGATGCTTGTCTGGCCAGGGCTAGGGGGGCTTATGCTCTGACAAGAAGATTGTTTCATAGCAGTCAACTTGATTCAAGGGTGAAAGTCATTTGCTACATGGCCCTCATAAGGCCGATCATCGCTTACGGTTGTCCCGTGTGGTTCAATGTATCACCATCCTACATGGAAAGGATACGGCTGTTTGAGAGGCGTTGTCTCCGATCCTGCTTAGGATTGTACCGAACGCCGGATTCCGAGTACATAAAATATTATCGCAACGAGGTTCTATACAATGGGGCTCAATTGAATAGAATTGATAATTTCCTAATTAAGGTGACTCGAAGGCACGCTTCAAGGGCGATGAGTAGCGACAACAGCCTGATATTCGGGGCTTATTACCCCAATGAAATGTACATGGAGAGTGCGCTCATGTCCGGCTTTATTCCACCAGAGGCATTCATTTATATCGATTCGTTAGGGTTAATACAAGACAGGAACGGTATCCCGGTTTTATACCATCGCTACCGTGACGCGCGGGACAAGCGGCTAGTCCGCGATGGGTACGTCGACAATGCTCCGGAGCTCCTCCGCTTTAGCACGGCGGTATCGGATCGCGATAGGACCGACGCTGAAAAGCAGCGCACCGAGTTTTGGTGGCTAAACGAGGAAAGTATTTCTGCACTTCCTCAGGTCTTTGCGGACTCTTAGTCCACTCCTTAGTATTTAGGTAAATTTAATTTAGGTACAAGGTCTGGGGCTGGGCTTATGCACCATATTTTATTTATTATGGTTGCATAAATGCTTGCTGGACCCAATGACGCAATCGGGATGACAAACCCTCGGGGCATATGCAACGAGTGCTTGCCACCCCGATTATAATTAAGTTAGGTTTAAGTAGTTAAGTAGTCTTAAGTAGTGTTAGTTAGGTTTAACTAGTCTTAAGTAGTTTAAGTTAGTTTTAGTCTAGATTAAGTTTTTATATAAAACAAAAAAAAAATTGTTACTGTTTAAAGTTTTAATTTTTTCTTTGAGAAAGCAATTAAATGTCTTAATACTAATAATAAGAAACAAATGACAAACTTAAGCTGAAAAGCAAAAGAAAAATGTTAGTTATAAGCTTATAAGCTGTGTTGGAAGGTTTATTTTAATATTCAAGTGAGCGTATTTCAATTTTCCCTTACAAGTTGTAGGTATACGGTGGGTAAATGAGAGATTTTAAGAGCCGAAAGCCTTTGCTGCTAGTTTGCTCTTATCAAATATATTTTGCAACAATTTTAAATTGTATATTAATATTTAATAAAAAAAAATATAATAAAAAAATAAAAATGAGATATTTTGTAGAATAACTGCCTTAAATTAAAAAGAGCAGTAACATGGGTGTGCCTGTGAAGAATGAAAAGAAAGCTCGAATTCAATACTGCGAGTGCAATGACTCGCATAGCTAAACTACTTATATTGCCACAATAAAGGAAATGAAGTTGGTCTACGTATAGCTCGTTTGCCACTACGGCTTCATTGCGTTCATGTTGTGAGCCTACTTATTTACGAAGACAAGAATTGTACACAGAAACATGCATTTTTTAAAGAAAATTTTACAACATACCACACTTTAGTTTGAGGTGAATTTTTTTAATGCCGATACAACTTTCGTATAAGAATCCAGCTATATTCACCTCAATAGTGTCAACATTTAAGTTGAAAACCTTGACTAATCAAACTGCAGTTTTGTTACAAATATGAATTTTTGCTACGCCCTGATTAATATACAAATACGATTTATTTTTGTTCACCTAGATAGTGTCAAATATTGGATTAAATAAAAGAGTAACAAACAACTTATCGCATATATATAAAATGAATGCAGGTACGAGATAATTATTCAATTTTATCAAATCAAATTAGTGAAAACAGATTTATAGAAAATTATGTAATATCACCAAAAATTGTTAGAATGTAACCCCCGTATTAATAAACGCGGATTAACTAATTAGTGATTAACTTTTGACATTTTCTCGGGTATTTCTTATGATTAAAACTGTCATGCTAGTCATTAACTAGGTAATCAGCGTTTATTAATACGGGGGTACGACTTATACGATACGACTTCATCACGATGCGATATTGACAACATTTATATTCTCAAAGTGAAGTTTTTTTTTACTACAAAAATCATAAACAACAGGTATTCGCCAAGTGTCAGGTAAAGATTATACGACTTCTCGTTGATTGACTACAATATTTTGCCAGAAATGGACTTCGCAATGACATTAACCAGTCTAAATAAAAACGCCTTTATACAAATAGTTTTATATGCAGTCTTATTTGTTGTAAAATCGATATATACAAAAATTTTGCTTAAAAGTTATAAACCCGTTTTAGTCAGTTTTATGGGACAAATACGGAAAGATGCATGATTTTGGATAGCTGAGATTAACAAAATGACGCTTATTTCTGACTGTGGGTAGTTTTGTTGTAAAAACGCATTTCTTACGTTAACTAGACCTGTTTAGCTTTATAATAAGTGGTCGAACATCAAAATCGGTCCAAGCATTAGCTGGGAATTCGATTCGCAAGTCATGGTAGACGTCCGAACCAATATAAAAAATTCTAAAATTTAACCCGAGCAATTTTTTTTTAAAACCGCTTTTGTAAAAAAAGTTTTATATGCAGTCTTATTTGTTGTATTCTTACCATTCAAATGTGAATATAATTTTTAATTCACCACGATGCTTAGTACCATCGCATAAGTAGATTAAAAAAAAAAGTTTTTGATTTAGATGTACCTATTCACCACACTATCCCCCTATTAATAAACGCTAATCAGCTAATCAATGACTAACATAACAGTTTTTCCCTTAAGAATTACTCGCAAAAATGTCAAAATATGGCCACTGATTAGCTAATTAGCGTTTATTAATACGGGCGTAATGCTTAAACGCTAATTAACTTTTGTCATAAATTTATGCGAGTTTTCCTTTCACGAAATACAGAAACATTAGTCAGCGAATAACTAATCTGTGTTTAGAAGCTAGATGCACCTACTCAAATTAGAAAGAAACAATTTTTAATCATTGGTCAGGTGATTGCTAGAAAATGTTCAGTTTTTATTCTTAATTCACCACAATAGTGTCAAAAGGTTGTGTTTAGAATGTAAGTAATCAAAAGATTTGTTAAATTCCAATTGATTGAATGTAGTCAATCGAATTTAATAGAAATAAATTGGTTTAAAATGTCAATTTTGGGAGGTGCTTGTCTGTCGGGTTTCTGTCATGCAATAATGCGTTTTGCATCAAAAGTTGATGGATGTAAATAAATATTTTTTTTGCAAATTGGTTCAAACAAGCGGAAATTTAAAGATTAATTGTCTAATGAGTTGTATCGGCGATAAAGTTCGAAAGCTGATTAACAGAATTGAATTTTCATTTGAAACAGATTTTGACAGTTGACGTTTCGCAAATATTTTATATCCTGCAAATGATGTAAATAAATATTTTTTTTTTGCAAATTGGTTCAAACAGGCGGAAATTTAAAGATTAATTGTCTAATGAGTTGTTTCGGCGATAAAGTTCGAAAGCTGATTAACAGAATTGAATTTTCATTTGAAACAGATTTTGGCAGTTGACGTTTCGCAAATATTTTATATCCTGCAAATGATCGAATGAAAAATCCAATGGCCACTACTATATAATTGCAAATTTTACCAAGGGTCATTTAGCCTGAACAAAAAAATGTATGTTTGACATTTCATTGAAGTTATACAAATTATTCAACGGCATCAAAACATCTATTCTTCATTTTTCGTACAAAGAAATCACTCGTAAGTCATATCGTTTTTGTTCATATCTATCAATTCTCTGTGGATTAACAAAGGTGTGTTCGTCTTACATTAGATTCAAACTTAATTCGAACTTAAAATATGATTTTTTGTAAAATTATGAAAAATAGAAGGTTTTTCGAAAATTCAATCGTTAAATACTCGTTTGATCATCGAAACTTTTTAAACATTTTGTTTTAATCATTTCTATCGATGCTCTGTGGATTAACAAAGGTGTGTTCGTCATTCATTACATTCGAGCTTAATTCGAACTTAAAATATGATTTCTTGTATAACCTGCGAAAAATAGCAGGTTTTTCGAAAATTAAATCGTTAAATACTCGTTTGATCATCGAAACTTTTTAAACATTTTGTTTTAATCATTTCTATCGATGCTCTGTGGATTAACAAAGGTGTGTTCGTCATTCATTACATTCGAGCTTAATTCGAACTTAAAATATGATTTCTTGTATAACCTGCGAAAAATAGCAGGTTTTTCGAAAATTAAATCGTTAAATACGTCAAATACTCGTTAGATCATTCCAACTTAAATTTGTTCGTATAATTAACAGATTTTCGTATTCGCTTAAGTTTCAATTTGAATCGTGTGTCAGAATACTTGCAACTGCTTTCGTCTAATACTAAACGACGAATATTTCGTTGAATATCTTTTGACAGGGATCAGACTTGCACAATTACGCACTTTCGTTAACAAAATTCACTTAACAAATTGCACTTTCTAATGGAATTTCAGTAGCAAATAAATATTTTGCACTCATATGACATTTGACAATATTTCCCCATCATGTTATAAAACAAAAACTCGCAACACTCTCCTCACCTTGACATTCCGTCGGGACTTGGAGTCCCATACTGGTCCCGGCTCTCGTGTATCCTTCGTAGGGCCTCCTGTTCACTTATTGTCGCTGCCGTCGGTAGGTCACCATGTCCTCGCATTGGTAACAACATTCTCTGATCCTTGGTTTCCTCGGCGTCACTTTGACTTTTCGCCAACAATGCATCGATGCAAAATGACTTTTTGGCAGGTGCAACTGGCGGTGGCGGTGATGTTTGCGTAAATGGTCCCGGCAAGCGGCCAATGTATCCATGATGGTGTTGCTGGTGATGATGGTAGCTGTCATATCCATTGTCGCCTCGGATTTCCGTCGGCAAGTGGGCGACAACAACACCCGGTGGGGGCAAACAGCCTCCGCCTATCATCGTCGGATTAGGCGGTTGTGGTGGCTGCGGTGGTATGGCCCGTATTTGTGGCTGCTGCTGCACTAAAGGCAATGGTTGATTATTATCAATCGGCAGGGGGCTCAGCGTGTAATTACTCTGTGGTGAGTTGGCTGATTGTGGTGAGTTAATTGGACGCGGTGGCGATAACGATGCTCTTGTATTACTGTCACTTTGGTAGTCCTGCCCGAGGGGGCTGGGATGGGTATTGCTGGTGGTTAAAAAGCGCGATATGTGTTGCTGTTGCACTTGAACACTTGACATTCTGATTCACTGCGTTTGGTTAACACTGTCACTGTTTATATTTTTTTTTTTTTTTTTTACTGAATGTCTGATTTGTTTTTATTGTCACTTGGTCACTTGGCGAAGTGTAAATGGGCGAATAGCGTCATCAACGTCCGTTCTCGTCAACAGCGCGTTCCGAACTGTGATGAACCTCACGTTCTAATGTCGCATATATCCGTGGTAGTTATTCACACCTCACGCATGGGTATTGGGTAGGTATCGTTGAAAACGCATACACTCATATCTTCAGGTCTTTGTCACCACCCTTCGACGGAGATAAGATGGAGTTGTGTCTGGGTATTGTGCATGTAGAGAGAGAGGCAACTACATTCAACACCGAAGGCGTGGCTTTATAGAAACTCAAAATGAAACTTGGATAGCTACAGTGGGAGTGGCATCACGCTAGTGTGGATGGAGTTGCAGTTGGGAAATCTCGTCAGACGAGAAGTGTAAGTGTTTCATTCCATACTTCTCCCAGCAGTGGTGGTAGGGATAATTGGCGATTATCGGGTGAATACGACGACGAACTCGAACTCGACCTACCACCCTCGTTGTCATTGTCATCGTTGTTGTTGTCAACCCCGCCAACGTACTGTGTCTTGTGAGGAGATCCTTTTTTTTCAATTTGGAAGGTTGGGTGGAAATTTGACTTTAAATGGCGTAAACTTTCATTTCTCTCTCTCTCTCACCGTTGACGTTTTTTTTTTTTTTTAACGGATCCATTGGTAGGTAAGGATTTGTGTACTTGTGTGAGAAATACACAAAGTCCATCTCATTATTGTCCATTTGTTTGATTGTTTGAACTTCCTTTGTGTCCGAGTATGGGTTGGGTATTCGAGATATCCTTCGATCTCGTGAATATGTATAGATACAGCGGTTGTCTGAGTGGAAAAATGTAAATTGCGCTGGTAATACCCGTTTACAGGAGGGTAAGTGGCAATCAATTTGTCGTATGTGAACGATTTGAAGATTTTATTTTTATTTTCATTTTATTCGAGTTCGACAAGCTGCCATTCGAACATGGTCGCTATTGACTTTTATTGTTCGTTAAATTGTAATGAGATACATCGGGGAGCGATAAACATCCGGTTGAGAGGTGGCTAATCGATAATTGTATGTCTATATGGGTTCGAGGTTCATTTTTGTAATGCTAGATAAGGACGGCTTAAAGTGAGTTTTATGGAGTTTTGAATTTTCATGAATTAATGGTTAAAATGAAAGGTGAAGTGAATGATTGGAAACTGAGTAGATTGGTAGAGAAGTGAAGAGAAATGGCAAATCTCCGGTTTAAACATCAAGCGATTGCGGATGCTGGGACGGTTAGATTGTATGACTGGAATTAACATGACCTGGATAGAAGAGAATGGAAAGCTGCTTTGCCTAAAGCAGGGACTCTAAACTGTTCGGTAATTTTTTTTCTTATATACAAATTGGGACCATCAGTTTAAATCCGATTACAAATGTCAAGTTTTAGAGTAATTTTTTCACAGATTTATTGTCTTGCATGTTTGGTAGACATTCGCAGGCCATAGGGCAATACAAAATCTTTTAGGAGTTGACTCTTAGGCAGGAAAATATCATATTTTGGCAGATCCTGCAAAAACCAAGAAATCAAATCGATACCCACTACATATACCGCATAAGCTCGTCCAGCTAAAATTTATAGGCCGGAATATCTCTTCATCTCTGTAGCCGCTACCTTTTCTTGAGCAACTTTGGGCCTAAGTGTAGTTATTGTAGTTCTTTGACATTTCTCGCGGATTTTCGTCGTTGATGTGGCGTGTTAGATATTCATTCCATCATCCATAAATGCTTCGTATCTATCGGAATCCGGAGACTTCCATGTTCAAATATTGATTTCAAGTGAAAAAATCGTGTGCTGTATGTAATGGCGATACGTTCCCGAGCGATGGTAATAAGCTTTAGTCTGTTGCAGGTGTGGCGCAATGCTGCCAGGGAAGGTCATTGGCGTTGGAATAATCCTGCGCTATTATAAAGGTACACCTCGGCTGTCGGTCATAAATTGTTAGACAAGACCAGTTCCCGAGGACACATTTAATGTATAGTCACTGTTATAACACGAGGCATTAACCCGGCCCTTTAATCCTTATTTGAAAATTAATTCTCTTTGCTTTGTAGGTACAAGGTGGCGCAAAAATAACCTTCCGATGTTTTTTGGCTGTAATTTAAAAAAAAAAGAAAAACTTTGATTCTTCTTGTGGATTATTTTTATTTGGCCTTTTAATTTTTTTTACATCAAGTCGAGAATGTGATGTCATGTAAATGGCCGCCGCCACAGTTGATTGTCATTTGAGCCCTTTTTTATGGCATTTTCCATCACTTTGGCCAAAACTTCCGGCGATAGGTCCTCACATTCTTGAAGGATATTGTCTTTAAGAGCTGCAAGAGTCTTAGGCTTGTTGACATAAACCCGCGACTTCAAAAAGCCCCACAAAAAGAAGTCTGGAGTGGTCAAATCAGGCGACGGGAGATTATAGGCGCCCGGGAAATGCATCCTTCAGCATATCGGTTGTGGCACGTGCAGTGTGTGCCGTTGCACCGTCCTGTTGGAACCACATGTTTTCCAATCCCAATTCATCAAGTTGCGGCAAAAAGAACTCGTTGATCATTGCTCTGCAGCGCTCACAGTTCACAGTAACCGTTTGGCCCGCAACGTCTTCGAAGAAAAAAGGTCCGATGACTCCTCCAGCGAAAACAGCACACCATACAGTGACTTTGAGCGGGTGTAACAGCTCTTCGTGGGTTACACGCGGATTTTCAGTGCTCCAGAAGCGTAAATTTTGGTTATTTACGTACCCGCTAAGATGGAAATGGGCCTCATCACTCATGATTATTTTTGATGAAAAATCATCTTCCTCTTGGTGGTGATTAAGGATGGCTTGAGCGTATGTTAGACGCGATTGGCAGCCAGCAGCTAACAGCTGATGCACCGTCTGGACTTTGTACGGAAACATCTTCAAAACTTGTACCAAAATTCGCTGTAAAGACCGTCGACTGATACCCATTTGCGTGGCACGTCGTCTGGTCGATGTCGACGGCGCTTCCATGACATCTTCGGCTGCAGCAGCAATATTCTCTGCAGAACGGCTACTCCGGGGTCTGCCACGCCTGGCAGCATCTCGTGTTGTGCCAGTCTCTTCGAGGCGAGCGGCTAAACGTCGCAGTGTTTCACCAGTAGGCGTCGGACGGCTAGGAAATCTGCGACGAAATTCACGTTGTGCCAAAGTCACCGACCGATTATAGTCACCAATATTCCGAGTCCTGGAGCAGTGTAGCGTAACATTGTTTATGAACGTGTATTTCGCATGTGTTTACTACACAAATGTCAAAACAGAACTGACATTAGGGGCCAATCGAAAAATTTATAGCATTTTCTGACAGGAGGATTACTTTTGCGCCAACTTATAGCCTTTGGTCATTTGGAGCAGTTGGAAAATGTTGACGATGTGGCTTTGAATTGTCAAAATGGCTAACACAATAAAAATGACCGTTTTTACACATTGAACTGTGGTGTTTGGGTGTGTATTTTTTTTATGTGTTTCGGATTTAAACAATCGGCAGAAGCATACTGTCACCACGGACTCTTTAAAACACGGATGGCCGTGGGCGAATTTCAAATAACAGAAAAACAGACTCAATTGGATATCTGTAAGGCTTTCAATTATATATGCCACGAACAGTAATTTAGCTGAATACCAAATATACGACCACGCACTTAGCCCTAGCTATAATGTTATGATTTGAAGCAAGCATCGGAAAGGACTGATTCTATTGTTGAAGACCTTGCGAAACGGAAATATGAATACGACGTTCGTATCTTGGAATGTTAAACAGGTGAGGTGCAAGCGAACAACTAGTGGAACCCCAAACTGCTACAAAGCAGACATTACTGCCATTCAGGAAATACGATGGGATGGGCCGGATGAAAAACTGTAAAATATACTGCGGACAGTGTTAATGTGAGCAGGAACAGCGACTATTCGGATGCGGATTTGGTGTAAGTGTCAGGCTTAAGCAAAAAATTTTATGTTTCCAAGAAATTAGCGAACGCATTGTAACAATTCGCATCAAGGCCAAATTCGCCATCATAAACCTTATATGCGCCCCAACGGGGGGAAAAGATGATATAGCTAAGGATTGCTTCTATGAGTTCCTTGACAAAACCTATGAGCGACTACCGAAGTGCGATGTAAAAATCGTGCTGGGAGATTTTAATGCAAAGGTAGGAAGAGAAGGCATCTTTAGCAGTATTTTCGAAAAACATAGCCTACACGACAACACGTCTGGTAACGGACTAAGGCTAATTGACTTCGCTACGGAACGGAAAGCCACTATAGCCAGCACACGGTTTCCTCACCTCGATATCCATAAGGGGACATGGCGTCCAGATCAACGAACGGTCAACCAAATTAGATCACATTGCGATAGACAAGAGGCCCGAATCCATCATTTTGGATGCCGAACTACACTGTTGTTCCACTACATTGTTGCAGCCAAGGTAAGAATGCGTATATACACCACACCGCAACAATCCAAAAATACTTTGAAATTTAATGTCGAAAGACTGCTATTGCAAGAGACCGCCAAGACCTTCTCGCAATGCCTATCCTTTAACCTCTCGATTAACACCATACCACCAGCATCGAATGTCGAAGAACAATCGCAACGATGCCAACTAGCCATTAGTTCAGCCGCAACTGATGAGCTGGGTTTCTCGCACCCACCAGCAAGAAATCCGTGGTTTTATAAGAAATGCCGACAGATGCTCGCAGCCAAGAACTATAGGCAAAGAAGAAGGGAAGATCACCCCGGCTTTTCAGAAAGAAGAAAAAATACAAAAAACACCCGATCGAGGATATAGAGAGGTGCCACTCCAGGAACGATGTTCGCAAGTTATACCAAAGTGTAAAATGTCAGAGCCAATGATCGGATCGATAAGAATCATGTCGAGATCAACAACGAAGTATCGTAGTTGAGACATAGCCGATGCTGACGAACTACTTCTGCAAACTGTTAAACCGGGATGACTAACAACATCCCGCTGTCAGGCAGAACGAACGGTTACATATTGGCGATGACAGTGAAAACTACCAAACTAGTAATATCTAAACTCATGCTTAATATGGCTGCCGGAAATGACGGCCCAACTAGAAATGATTCTTCTATAAGGCAATAAAATTTAATTTCCTACAAGCAATTTTTTTCTTTAAGCCTTATATAGTACTTGTGCATGGTAGTTGAGTATTATTGCAGTCGATTGTTTAGGTAGAAGCCTGTTTAAGAGATTATGCATGAAAATTTACAAGCATAACCGAAGTTATGATGATATAACCTCTGTAAGGTTGTTTTTAAGATTCCAGAGATGTGTATATATATATACTATACGTTAAGATGTTTCGGTAGAACTTCGCGTGAAGGTAATCCTAAGCATAGCATGTATTGAGCTTACAAATGAAGGCTTAAAAAGAAGGGATAAGGTTAAACGATCGGGAAAAAGGTGAAACGATTCTGTGAACGCCTGAAACCGTTTAGCAACAACCTGATCGGCCCTTATCAGTGCGGTTTAAGGTCAGGAAAGTTCACAAGTGATCATCAAATCTTCACATTTCCGCAGATCTTGCGAAAAACCCAACAAGTCCAAATCGATTCCTACCACATATTCATCGATTTTAAAGTCGCATACGACAGCGTTTATAGAGACGAACTATACAGAGCCGTTTTGGTAGACCGCCTCGTCCGTCTGTGCAGAATGGCGATGAAGAATTTCCGCTGCGCTATCAAGTTCGGAAACGACCTTACCGACACATTCGATACTAAAAAAGGATTTAGGCAAGGCGATGCGCTGTTATGTGACTTCTTCAATCGGATTCTTGAGAGGATTGTACAACACTCCAGAACAACGATTTTTGGAAGTAAATCCTACAACCATACGCCGACGATGTTGGCATCATTGGTCGGACTCAAAGTGATGTCATAGCCACGCTTGTTGGTATACAGAATGAAGCGACAAAAATGGGTTTAGCAGTATATGCGGGTTAGACCAAATATATGCTTTCGACACACACTACATTGATTGGAGAGAACGTCACCAATGTCGAATATAACTTTGGGGTAGTACGGGACTTTGTCTATCTCGGCTCCGCTATTAACTTTGACAACAACATTTCGTCAGAACTTAAACAAAGAATTCCTCTTGCCAAACGTGTTTCTTCGGTTTAAGAAGGTAATTCAGCCGCAAGGCCCTCACTCGAACTACTAAGGAGATCCTATATAAGATCATGACCATGACCATACTAAAAGTGGACGAAGAAATCCTTGGTCGATTCAAGACGAACATTTTTCGGTCCTGTTTGCGTTGACGGGCTAAGACATTCTCCTGGTAATAAAAAAAACTCCGCATAGGACTGTTAAGATGGCTAGGACATGTAGAGCGAATGGACAGCAATACTCCGGTTCGATTCCCAGCCAGACATCGGACGCAGTAGAGAAGATTTCGCCTTAAACGGAGCGCACAAGTAGAAACCCAACCTCAACAAACCTGCTGTGCGCAACTGGAGGCAGTTAGCTACGAATCGGGCTAATTGGGTAGGCATATTGGTTGAGGCCCAGTTTCATTCCGGACTTAAGTAAGTAACTGGAGACAGTTCTCGTCTTGTCTCTATAAATGCTGCTGTTTGTGGCCTTTAAATCGATGAATTCATGGTGGATTTATACTTTTTTTGTTTTGTTTTTTTTACAGGATCTACCGAAGTGTATAAATTTGATCAGTTGTGGACTTTTCTGGCCTAAAATCACACTGATAATAGCCAATCAGGTCGTTGGTTAACGATGTCAGGTATACATACCACGGACGATAGAACATTTTGCATATATTACGACAGAACTTCTTTCCTGGAGTGACACGTCTGTATATCTTCGATCTAGCTCCCTTTTTTTTGCTTTTTTTTAAAGCCGAAGTTCTTCCCACTTTTATTGCATGTATACCTCTTAGCGACAGGTCCCCTTAAAGTTTAAACTAATTGATATTAAAAGGACATGTTTCCTACAAACATAAATCAAACAATTACCCATTTCCATGTTCAACACCAGTTTAATAAAATTTTAGGGCAATAAATCCATATACCCAACCAAATGGTTTATTTTTTTGTTTTTATTGCCATAACACCGACCCCCTCGAGCATTGGCAATCTGTTCCTAATTGTAGCATTTAGCCAAATCACTTAGAAAATTTCCACAAATTTGCAACTGCAACAATAAACAGCGAAAAAAACATCACATATGTTGCGACAATTACACCCCATGACACCACCATCATCGCCAATTGTCAAATCACCAGCAACCGAGTCCAATCCTCATTCAGCCACAACGAGTGCAAACACAGCACAGCAGGTTCACCCGAAGCCGAACAATAAAATAACCTAACCCCACACAGCGTTTGCAGAACGACAAACAACCCTTATCCCTTATCCTGATTGTATCGTGTTAATTCATCTGATAAGTGAGCAATAATATACGAGTCCTAGAGTCCTAGAACTGCCAAAAATGTTGGGATTATTAATTGAATAAATATTTAAGTCGTTTAGATGAATTGGGGTTGGCTGTCAAACGGCCGTCTCTGCGTTATCCACCCCCTTCCCGAAAGATGTGAGCTAATACCAATTGTAAATATGGTTTGTAGTTGCGCACGTCATATGTATCTAACTAATCAACCGATGTCAGCACTTGTCAAAATGGTATCCCTAGACGAAACTCAACACCAACTGTCCACCCGGTAATTGCCATTAAGGTTCCATTTCACAAAAATCAAAACAAAATCACGGGCTAAGTGGGAAATTTTTTAATTTTTATTAGCGTCTTGAGGAAGGAGTGCGTGTGTGTCCAACTTTTTTTTTTTTTTTTTTGGAAACAACATACTTAAGCACGTTTCCATGCTTCAGCTAGGATGGGTATATGTGGAATGTAAGCAGAGCATTACAATTGTTTGGTCGGGTATTGTTTGTTGAATTAGGGCAGCGTAATGAGGTAGCAGTCTCCATCAGAGTGGATAAAAATTAGAGATGGGGCTACCGCTGGGCATACGAACCGCCGGACCAAGTCCGTAGACAAAACATCAGACATCTCATTAGTGAAGTTTAAAGAGTTGAAAAATGTTTATATACACATGCACCCAGGGAATGGGTATCTGTACTCGCATACCTACATATATATCCACAAGTGGATGGAAGAGGTGAATCTATTTGCTTTGGAGTTGGATTTTTAATTCAGGACTTTCATTTGTCTGTGTACAGATAAAAAAAAAAACACTTTTTTGGGAAAGGATTATCTTTAGAAATGCACGGTGTTTGTTCACGTAGCCTTTGGGTAAGCTGCGCAATTAGAAGCAATGAGGGAGTTTTTTGTTTTCAAAATAATTACAGCGGGTGGTGGGTTTGCTTACAGGATCTTATTTTTGTTTCAAAGATGGAATTTTATAAAAAATAAGTTAGAGGGAACTCGCATGGAAACCGATGCATCTTTGAATGTATCTCATAACTTTCATCCAACATGTCCTACTTAAGGGCCGCCACGAGTGCATGTACAACTTTTCAAATCGAATGAAGAATTTCGAACGAAAAATTCGTTTATTGGACTTGTAAGCGAGGAAGGATCAATAGATGTGAATGCAGGACAAAAAGTAGCCACACGTCGACTACATCGACTTAGCCATATTATTTCCACAAAATGCCAATCAAGAGAATCTTTAAAGCCTTCACGCTGAAGACGACAAGGAATACCGAACCTCGCTCCGGTTAAAGGATGAAACGATAGCGTATCCCAGGGCACTTGAACTGAATGACTAGAAGCAAACCTGTCCAAAATCAATTGATTGAGCAATAATGTTCCAATGAAGGGAATCTTTGAAGCCTTCACGCTGAAGACGACAAGGAATACCAAACCTCGCTCCGGTTAAAGGATGAAACGATAGCGTATCCCAGGGCACTTGAACTGAATAACTAGAAGCAAACCTGTCCAAAATCAATTGATTGAACAATAATGTTCCAATGAAGGGAATCTTTGAAGCCTTCACGCTGAAGACGACAAGGAATACCGAACCTCCGGTTAAAGGATGAAACGATAGCGTATCCCAGGGCACTTGAGCTGAATGACTAGAAGCAAACCTGTCCAAAATCAATTGATTGAACAATAATGTTCCAATGAAGGGAATCTTTGAAGCCTTCACGCTGAAGACGACAAGGAATACCGAACCTCCGGTTAAAGGATGAAACGATAGCGTATCCCAGGGCACTTGAGCTGAATGACTAGAAGCAAACCTGTCCAAAATCAATTGATTGAACAATAATGTTCCAATGAAGGGAATCTTTGAAGCCTTCACGCTGAAGACGACAAGGAATACCGAACCTCCGGTTAAAGGATGAAACGATAGCGTATCCCAGGGCACTTGAGCTGAATGACTAGAAGCAAACCTGTCCAAAATCAATTGATTGAACAATAATGTTCCAATCAAGGGAATCTTTGAAGCCTCCACGCTGAAGACGACAAGGAATACCGAACCTCCGGTTAAAGGATGAAACGATAGCGTATCCCAGCGCACTTGAACTGAATGACTAGAAGCAAACCTGTCCAAAATCAATTGATTGAACAATAATGTTCCAATGAAGGGAATCTTTGAAGCCTTCACGCTGAAGACGACAAGGAATACCGAACCTCCGGTTAAAGGATGAAACGATAGCGTATCCCAGGGCACTTGAGCTGAATGACTAGAAGCAAACCTGTCCAAAATCAATTGATTGAACAATAATGTTCCAATCAAGGGAATCTTTGAAGCCTCCACGCTGAAGACGACAAGGAATACCGAACCTCCGGTTAAAGGATGAAACGATAGCGTATCCCAGCGCACTTGAACTGAATGACTAGAAGCAAACCTGTCCAAAATCAATTGATTGAACAATAATGTTCCAATGAAGGGAATCTTTGAAGCCTTCACGCTGAAGACGACAAGGAATACCAAACCTCGCTCCGGTTAAAGGATGAAACGATAGCGTATCCCAGCGCACTTGGCTTGAATGATTAGAAGCGATGAAAGGGTGTCTGGTCTATGGCAGAGATCACCAACTGGTGGGGTGTTCTTAAAGTAAAAAAAATAAGTAAATCTTGTTGACAGCATATAATTACTTCGTCCTGCCCTTTTTTACTACCAGTTTAAATGTTTCCTTATCTATGCCACGTTGAGTCCGACCGTCGTCAGAGAATGTTAGTAGTTGCACCGATATAAGGAAAATTGTTCCTTTTGATGTTGGTTCGGTATTTTTACAGAATCCTCTCAGGAATGATGTAAGCGAAGACACATGGCAAAGCAACGACTTCCCTAAATCCTTTTTTGGTATCGAACGAATGTTTCGATAAGGTGGTTGCTGAACTTGATGGAACAGCCTTCATCCTTTACAGAATGACGAAGATGCAGTGCTACAGCCCCCGTGGGTTATTTATTAAGACCCATGTGGTTAAAGTCCCGAAAATATCTGCATTTTTTTTTTAAATAAAAATAGTCCCCGCCAACATAAAGCAATAACCATCGCGGCTGTTATTGTCGTAAGTGTATCGGTGTACAAGTTTGAATATGAGTGCAACCCATCTGCTCGGGCTAACAGTTGGATTTGGGTTGCCTGCGAGTTTTGCGATGCATGCCTCACAAGCTAAAGACATTGAAAGCCACGGGAGTTATTTCCATATCCAAAAAGAAATAAACTTTGCGTGGTCTATTTCCTTTTTTGGGTAATTTAACCCCGCGAGGCTTAAATCCATATCCCGTCAATACAAACGGGACCGAAAATTTTTTGAAGAATTTTCCTCTCAAATCGACCAAGGATTTCTTCACCCGCTTGTGAGACGGTCCATGCTTCAGCGCCGTAGAGCAGGACTGGGATGGTCAGGGTCTTATATAAGATCTCCTTAGTAGTTTGAGTGAGGGCTTTACTACTGAATTGCCTTCTTAGCCCGAAGAAACAGCGGTTGGCAAGAGTAATTCTTCGTTTAATTTCTGACGAGATGTTGTAAAGTCGCGTACTACCTCAAAGTTATATCTGTCAATGGTGACGTTCTGTCCAATTCGTCGATGTTGTGTGTCCTTTCGTGTTGACAGCATATCCTTCATCTTGCCCTCATTTATTGCTAAACCAATTTTTGCCGCTTCCTTCTCTATACTAGCAAACGTGGTTATGGCATCACGTTGGGTCCTACCAATGATGTCAATATCGCCGGCGTATGCTAGTAGTTGTTCAGATTTTTGGAAAATTGTGCCTCTGGTGTTGGCTCTTGAGTTTTGCACAATCCTCTCAAGAATCAGATTGAAGAAGTCACATGACAGCGCATCGCCTTGTCTAAATCATTTTTTGGTATCGAATGTGTCGGTGAGGTCGTTTCCGACCCTGGTGGAGCAGCGAGAATTCGTCATCGTCATTACACAAACGGACAAGTTTTGGGCGGTATACCAAAACTAGACATGGCTCTGTATAGTTCGTCTCAATAAATGCTGTCGTATGCGGCTTTGAAAACGATGAATAGGTGGTGAGTTTCGATTTGGACATCTTGGGTTTTTTTCCAGGATCTGCCGAAGTGTGAAGATTTGATCGGTTTTGGAACTTCTGGCCTTAAACCAAACTGATGAGGGCCGATCATATTACTGGTAAACGGTTTCAGGCGTTCACATATTACGGCAGATAGGATCTTGTAGTCGCTATTGTGGAGACTTAGGCCTCTTTAGTTGGCGCAGTTTAGAGGGTTTCCTTTTTCTTTTTCGTTGATCGGGCAAACGATGCTGAGGTTCCATTCTTCAGGCCTGCTTTCTTCCGAACAGATTTGGCTTATGAGTTGATGGATGATTCATACTGGCTTCATAAAGCTCAGCGGGAAGCCCATCATTTCCGGGCGCCTTATTAGGCTTGAGTTTAGATATTGCAATCCTCACTTCACTCAGGTCGTGTAGTTCGCTGTTTTCGCTGTCGGTGCCAACATTGAATGGTTCGTTCTGCCTGACAGCGGAATCTTTTTCGTCATCACCGCTTAACAGTCTGCAGAAGTGGTTCTTCCATATCCCTAGCATTGACTGTGTCTCAACTACGATATTTCCTTGTTCATCACAACAGGATTCTGTTCGAGCCTTGTATCCTTGCGAATATCGTTTTTGGAGTGGCACCTCTCTATAGCATCGATTACGTGCTTTTCTTGCTTTATTTTCTTCTCTCTGAAAAGCCGTTGCTCTTCCCTTATTCTCTGCCCATATATGTAGCTCAATGGCAACTCTCGTCTTTACCTGCAGCCTAGCCTTGTAGGCCTCGTTCTTGGCTGCAAGCATCTGTCGGCAATCCTAATTAAACCAGGGGTGTCTGGTTGGTTGGTGCGAGAAAACTAGCACAGCAGTTGCGGCTGATCTAATGGCTTGTTGGCATCGTTGCCATAGTTCTTCGACATTCGATGCTGGTGGTACGGTGTTAATCGAGAGGTTTAGGGATACGCGTTGCGCGAAGGTTGGCGGTCTCTTGCGATTGCAGTATTTCGACATTAAAGTTTTTCACAGTATTTCTGGATTGTTGTAGCATGTAAGATGTCCACATTCTTACCTTGGCTGCAACAAGGTAGTGGTCCGAGTCGATTTTAGCTCCTCGGAATGTTCGGACATCCAAAATACTGGATGCGTGCCTCTTGTCTATCGCAATGTGATCTATTTGGTGGACCGTTCGTTGATCTGGAGACCGCCATGTCTCGTTATGGTCATCGAGGTGAGGAAACTGTGTGCTGGCTATAGTGGCACTTCGTTCCGTAGCGAATTCAATTAGCCTTAGTCCGTTACCAGACGTGATGTCATGTAGTCTATGTTTTCCGATAATACTGCTAAAGTTGTCTTCTCTTCCTACCTTTGCGTTAAAATCTCCCAGCACGATTTTGACATCGTACTTCGGTAGTCGCTCATAGGTTTTGTCAAGGAGCTCGTAGAAGCAATCCTTAGCTATATCATCCTTTTCCTCTGTCGGGCCGTGAGCGCATATAAGGCTTATGTTGGCGAATTTGGCCTTGATGCGGATTGTTACAATGCGTTTGCTAATGTCTTGGAAACATAAGACTTCTTGCTTAAGTCTGGCACTTACAGCAAATCCGCATCCGAATAGTCGCTGTTTCTGCTGTCTATGATAAGATCCGTAGTCGATTGCGTAGTAGAAGATACAGTTTTTCATCCTCTTTTTGCCCGGCCCATCTTATTTCGTGGATAGCAGTATGTCTGCTTTGTTGCAGCTTAGGGCTTCCGCTAGTTCTTCGCTTGCGAAATTGGTGTGAAATGTGGTGAAAACAGCACGAATTGTTGATTCACCAAACAAACGGTGCACATTTTTCACAGAGCACTAATTTTGATAATAAATTTCAATAATTTGGAATCGTTAATCGTTTGTTAGTCTTTCCATAATTAAATGGCAGAGTATACTGAAAACTTTTCATTTTGACAGCTGACGTTTGGACGCCATTACTAACCAGTGATACCAACCTGAAAAACTTAACTCTTGAAAAAATCATCCGTTACATAGACTGGCGTCCAATCTTGTAAGGCATACTCAAAGTGGGGGCGAGCTAGGGCGAGAGTGACATAAGGGTCATTAAAATATGTCGACCACTTTTTATAAATCCCAACATAGAGTTGGATTTGTTGACGATAATGTTAATTTGTTTATTAAACTGCATTTTAGGATCAGAATTAACACCTAGATCTTTGAAACTGTTCACATGACAGAGGGTGAGTCCGGACAGAGTATAATTTAAATTGGATGGAACACGTTTTCGTGAAAATGTCATATGTTGGTTCTTAGTAGGGTTCGAATTTAAACCGTTTTAAGACACCAAATGTTAAAACTATTTAAATGAGTTTGTAGTGAAACCGACTCGTTTGTCATCAGCATATGTCAATCGGCATATATCTCGAATACAAGCTCTTATATCGTTACTTGCAAGTATATAAATAAAATTGGTCCCAAATGGCTTCCTTGAGGTACTCCATATTGAGCATATTGAGCAAAGTTTGGATTTGGAACCTCTTAATTTCAAAGAACCAAGCCCTTGCAATTGGCTCGATAATAACAAACCGCGCTATAAATTACGGAAAAACCAGGAACTATTAAAGGTAAGTAGCCTGCCAAACATTAATTACTCGTGATAAAAAAAAAGCTAGATAAGTCGTAAACTTAGTTGTAATACAAACACAAAAAGGGTCGTGGTTGTATTGAATAAAAATCTCACATTACGTTGTTCTCGTGCTCATCGTGTCTGTGAAGATTTCCACCAGCCCACGGTAAGAAAAAACAGAAACAATAATGTTGACATTAAAATTGTTAATATTTAAGTAAACAAATATGGTGGTTACAGCAATATTTAACCAATCGATTTTCGTTTTCTTTTTCGTTATTTTTTTAGTTTTGGTAAGGCTTCGGTAAGGAAACATTATATGTAGAGTAACGTAGAGAGCGCCAAACGTGTTTCCTTATGACTTTATGCAGTTGATACTGCTGGAGGGGAAATAGCTTGAATAGTGTTCTATCGAAGCAAAATTGTTAGTTGGGTTACTATATGCCACACAAAAGTATTAGCTATTGTGCCCTTAATTCACGTTTAAGTCTCCACTAAAAATGGTTCTTAATAAGATTTACTCAGTCATACGTATGAACAACGAAATGACAAATTCCTACAACCGGCAAGTTAAATTCTATTTGATGACATTAGTCTGAATGCAAAAGTCCTCGATTCCATTAGGATCCATTAAGAAATGAAAACAAAAGGAATTACCATAAAAGCGCTTAAGGACCCATCATAGGAAGACATAGCCGAGGACAAATTACTGTTTGCATACACTTTCTTGGCATAGAGACGATTTTACTTCTCTAGATGGAAAACAAAAAAGAAAAAGGAAACGAAAATGCCAGGAATAACAAATGAGGTTAAAATGTGACCTAGGAAATTATTTGTGCATACTTTTGGGGTGATAGTTGGGTGTTGTAGAACGAGGGTAGACTCTGATTGGCCTTAACTTGGCAATGCCCAGTGTTGTAACTCTGACTACACATCAAGTGCTTATTTTTACCTCCAAGTGGTAACCATCGGGTACTGGTCTCATCCAACCGGATTTGACTTGCTAAACGACAAGCGCGAGTGTTGATAACACGACGAAAAACAACAGCACTATAAACAGCCAGGTCAGAATGGCACCCGGCCTGCTGTCCCAGGCGACCCTAGACAAGCTGCTTCGACATGTTCGGACAACAGGTTGTTTAGGAATTTCAAGGGTTAGTCAGGCCCCTTGAACAGAGCTGGTGGCGGATGAACCGAAAGGCCAACGGCAGCGCTCAATCCCGTAGTGGATACTGATCCTACGGGTATCTAATAAATTGGAACTGGCCCTCCAGGTTGGGGGTTGTGCTTTGGGTTAACTACCCAATCATGGAAAAATCTAACGGTTACGAAGCAACCGAAAGCCTCAGAAAGGACTGATTTTATTGTTGATGACACTGTTAAACGAAAAAAGGACGACCCGTTCGTATCTGCACCTGGAATGTGAGAACACTAAACAGGAGAGGTGCAAGCGAACAACTAGCGGAAGCCCTAAACTGCTATAAAGCAGACATTACTGTCATCCAGGAAATACGATGGGATGGGCCGGTCATAAGAGGATGAAAAACTCTAACATCTACTACGGACCGTGTTATAGTGAGCAGAAACAGCGACTATTTGGATGCTAATTTGTTATAAGTGCCAGAATTAGGCAAGAAGTCATATGTTTCCAAGACATTATCGAGCGTATTGTAACGATCCGCATCAAGGTCAAATTCGCCAACATTAGCCTTATATACGCTCACGCCCCAACGGAGGAAAAGGATGATATAGCTAAGGATTGCTTCTATGAGCTCCTTGACAAAACCTATGAGCAACTACCGAAGTAGGATGTTAAAATCGTGCTGGGAGATTTTAACGCAAAGGTAGGAAGAGAAGACATCTTTAGCAGTATTGTCGGAAAACATAGCCTACACGACAACGCGTCTGGTAACGGAATTAGGCTAATTGAATTCGCTGCCGAACTAAATGCCACTATAGGCAGCTCACGGTTTCTTCACTTCGATATCCATAAGGGGACATGGCGGTCTCCAGATCAACAAACGGTCAATCAAATTAATCACATGGCGATAGACAAGAGGCACGCATCCAGTATTTTGGATGTTCGAACATTCCGATGAGCTAACATCGACTCCGACCACTACCTTGTTGCAGCCAAGGTTAGATGGCGGATATCCACTACGCCTCAACAATCCAGAAATACTGTAAAAAAATGTAATGTCGAAAGACTGCAATCGCAAGAGACCGCTAAGACCTTCGGACTACGCGTATCCCTAAACCTCTCGATTAACACCATACCACCAGCATCGAATGCCGAAGAACTACGGCAACGATGCCAACAAGCCATTAGATCACCCGCAACTGATGTGCTAGATTTTTCGCGGCCACCAGCAAGAAACCCCTGGTTTGATGAGGAATGCCGACAGATGTTCACAGCCAAGAACGACGCCTACAAGGCTAAGCTGCAGGTGAAGACGAGAGCTGCCGTTGATCTCTATAGGCAGAGAAGAAGGGAAGAACACCGGCTTTTCAGAAAGAAAAAAGAGCAAGAAAAGCGCGAGATCGAGGATATAGAGAGGTGCCACTCCAGGAACGATGTTCGAAAGTTTTACCACAGTGTAAAAAGTCAAAGCCAAGGATACAAGGCTCGAACAGAATCCTGTCGAGATGAACAGGGAAATATCGTAGTTGAGACACAGTCGATACTGAGGATTTGGAAGAACAACTTCTGCAGACTGTTAAACGGCGATGACGAGCAAGATTCCGCTGTCAGGCTGAACGAACCATTCAATGTTGGCACCGACAGCGAAAACTGCCAACCACCCGACCTGAGGGAAGTGAGGATAGCAATATCTAAACTGAAGCTTAATTAGGCTGCCGGGAATGATGGGCTTCCCGCTGAGCTTTATGAAGCCGGTAGGAAACATCCACCAACTCATAAGCCAAATCTGTTCGGAAGAAAGCAGCCCTGAAAAATGGAACCTCAGCATCGTTTGCCCGATCCACAAGAAATGAGACCCTCTAAACTGCGCCAAATACACAGCATAGGTCTCCTCAACATCGCCTAAAAGATCCTATCTGCCGTAATATGTGAACGCCTGAAACTGTTTACCAACAACCTGATCGGCCCTTATCAGTGTGGTTTTAGGCCAGGAAAGTCCACAACCGATCAAATTTTCACACTTCGGCAGATCCTGGAAAAAAACCCAAGAAGTCCAAATCGATACTCACCACCTATTCATCGTTTTCAAAGCCGCATACGACAGCATTTATTGAGACGAACTATACAGAGCCATGTCTAGTTTTGGTATACCGCCCAAACTCGTCCAGGGTCGGAAACGACCTCATCCACACATTCGATTCCAAAAAAAGGATTTCGACAAGGCGATGCGCTGTCTTGAGACTTTTTCAATTCAATTCTAGATAGGATTGAGCAAAACTAGCGAGCCAACATTAGGGCACAATTTTCCAAAAATCTGTACAACTACTAGCATACGCCGGCGATATTGACATCATTGGTAGGACCCAACGTGATGCCATAACCACGTTTGCTAGTATAGAGAAGGAAGCGGCAAAAATGGGTTTAGCAGTAAATGAGGGCAAGACAAAGTATATACTGTCGACACGAAAGGACACACAACATCGACGAATTGGACAGAACGTCACCATTGACAGATATAACTTTGAGGTAGTGTGGGACTTTATCTATCTCGGTTCCGCTATTAACTCTGACAACAACATCTCGTCAGAAATTAAACGAAGGATTACTCTTGCCAACCGCTGTTTCTTCGGGCTAAGAAGGCAATTCAGTAGTAAAGCCCTCACTCAAACTACTAAGGAGATCCTATACAAGACCCTGACCATCCCAGTCCTGCTCTACGGCGCTGAAGCATGGACCGTCTCAAAACGGATGAAGAAATCCTTGGTCCATTTGAGAGGAAATTTCTTCGAAAAATCTTCGGTCCCATTTGCATTGACGGGCTATAGAGACGAAGATTCAACCAAGAACTATACGAGCCGTACAGCGACATGCCCCTGGTCAAAAAACTCCGCATTGGACATTTAAGATGGCTAGGACATGTAGAACGAATGGACACCAATACTCCGGACCACAGAATCTTCGATTCCCAGCCGACGTCGGACGCAGTAGAGGAAGACCTCGCCTTAAGTGGCGCGCACAAGTAGAAACCGACCTCAACTAACTTGGAGTGCGCAACTGGAGGCAGTTAGCCTAGGACCGGGCTAATTGGAGAGGCATGTTGGTTGAGGCTCAAGTTCATTCCGGACTGTAGCGACACTTAAGTACGTAAGTAAGTAACTCTTGATTAAATGTGTCGTGCATCGGATGATTGGGAGCTTGCATGCCTAAGTCAGATCATTAATATCAAAGCCCCGTTGTGAATTTACTCGCTTATTTGTAAATTTGGATGTAATGTTGTAATACGCATCTGATGCAAAATATCATCAGACTTGGCATCATTTGATTTGCTCCTCAAATCAGTCGGTTTGTATGGAAAGCAAGTTGTGATTTTTTGTTTTATAAATTGATTTTTATTTTACTTTATCTTAAAACTAACTTACATGCTAGACAAAAATTCATGAAAAAACTAGCCTACTCAGAGGAGCGATGGTTAGTGCGATGAACTGCCGCGCAGAAGATGTGCGTTCGATTCCCAGCCGTAGCAACACCTAAATGATTTTTCACTGGCCCTCCTCTCGTGATGATCTGACAAATCATCCGAGTAGTATCAATTGTCAAGAAAAGCTTATCTCAAATTCACCGTTCGGAGTCGGCATAAAACAGGAGGTCCCGCCATCGTGCTAAGAAGTACACACGCACACATGAATGGTTGTGAGAAAAAAAAAAGCTAGGCCCTGGGTATTGTATTTTTAGATATATGACGTTAAATATTTATAAATGCCACGCCCCCTTATCGAATATATCGAAAAAAAGGACAGTCTATTGCTCCTTCGAGCAATAGCTGCATAGGTTATGTGAGAATTTTGAGAAAATCGGTCTAATGGCTTAGCCAACTAAACTTCAAACAAAATTACAAGCACACAGTCCATTTTTATATATACACTGCGCGTCATCAGGTTAGCACAGCTTCATCAGCCTAATACGATTGCTTCTGAATTTGTTGTTGATAACTTGCAGTTACTTTTTTGTTTTTTATTTTTCTCATCTTTGTATGTAACGGGTGATCCAAGTAGAGATACTTTTTTCAATAGCCTTTTTTGACAGATCACGTGTGAGTCGTGTCATGCTGTCATGTTATTTTTGTTTAGTATTGTTTGGCATTTCATAATGGAAAGACTTACGCGTGAACAACGTTTACAAATTGTTCAACTTTATTATGAAAATTCACGTTCTGTGAGGAATGTGTTTCGTGCACTTCGCTCAACTTATGGTCAACATAATCGGCCTACTGAGCGTACTATTCGTTTTTACGTTTTGGGCCGATCGATTGGCCACCAAGATCGTGTGATATCACACCGTTAGACTTTTTCCTGTGGGGATATGTAAAGTCAAAAGCTTATGCCGACAAACCCGCTTCGATTCAGGCCTTAGAGGAAAACATGACGCGTGTCATTTGCCAGTTACCAGTCGAAATGCTCGAACGAGTGATCGAAAATTGGACTCAACGGATGGACCACCTGTGACGTAGCAACGGCCAACATTTGATAGACATAATCTTCAAAAAATAAATGCCAAAGAATATTCTTTCAAATGATAATAAACATTCTCCAGTAAATTTGAATGTTCTGTGTTTTTTTCTTAAAAAAACTAGGGAACCTCGAAATGGATCACCCTTTATATACACTGCGCGTCATCAGGTTAGCACAGCTTCATCAGCCTAATACGATTGCTTCTGATTTTGTTGTTGATAACTTGCAGTTACTTTTTTGTTTTCTATTTTTCTCATCTTTGTATGTACAAAGAGAACATGCAATAACAATGTACCGTTATATGGTTCTTTTAGTATTAATGGAAATATGAGCTTAATTTTGGCGTCATCAGGTTAGCACATGCACCTTGTCTTTCATTTATCTTCGGAATTTGAACACGTATTGGCACCAAATTTTATTTACTGCTCAAGTGATCTATTTTTTTTAATATGGGTAAAGGAAAAATGCTATCGGTTGAAGAGAATGCAAAAATCGAAGCTTATAAACCCCTCAGGTTTTCAATAAGTGAAATATCAAAAAAAGTTGGCAGAAGTCGAAAAGTGATGTACAATTTTTTACGTAATAAGTCGGGATATGCTCGAAATAATAAAGGCGGTAATAATTAAGTGATTTCCGATGCTGATAAGAGAGCAATTTTGAGAAACGCATCCAACTCTCATGAATCTACCGTAAAGATTAGGGAAAATGTTGGTG
Organism: Rhingia rostrata; assembly: GCA_949824845.1. Lineage (NCBI taxonomy): Eukaryota > Metazoa > Arthropoda > Insecta > Diptera > Syrphidae > Rhingia > Rhingia rostrata. The sequence continues at coordinate 40,610,445 of OX463757.1, forward strand.
TTAAAGCGAGCTTATCTACTGTTCAAAGGGTGATAAGGAATGCTCCACAATTGAAAAGATTAAAACGAAAGAAAAAAACCACCACTTAACGATGCTCGAAAAAAAATGCGATTAAATTTCGCACGAGAGCACATGGCCTGGAAATCTGATTGGCACTATGTTGTCTTTTCGGATGAAAAGAAATTTAATTTGGAAGGACCCGATGGATACAACTATTGTTTCCATGATCTTCGGAAGGAGGAACATCAGTTGGATCGACTTCATAGTTGTGTTTGGCGGTGTGATGGTGTGGGGAGCTATCTCCTACTATGGTACGTGTGAGCTGCAATTTTTGAACACAAATATGAATGCAAACACTGATAAAAACGTACTAGAAACAGCTTTTCCCCATTTTAAAAATTTATTTGGAAATGTGCCATGACGTTTCCACACGACAATGCTCCGATTCACACTGCCCCGGTGATTGGGTCTTGGATTGAAGCACAAAACGTCCATTTATTGAAGTGGAAGCCTTAATACCGGATATCAATATAATAGAAAACGTATGGGGATGGCTGGCTCGCAAAGTTTACGAATCTGGCAGGCAATATTCTACCAAAGAGGAATTAATTGAAGGCATTAAAAGCGCTTGGTCAGCCATTTCCTTGAATTATATTGGAAAGTTGTACGAATCGCTTCCCAATCGGATCTATGAGATGATTCTCAGCAAGGGAGGATCGACTCATTATTAAAATTGTAAAAAATGTTTAAATTTGTTAATTTTTAAGTTTAAAAATAAGTTCTTACCTGAAAAAGTTAAAAAAAATTAAAAAAAAAGTGATGTGTGCTAACCTGATGACCTAATTTAAAAGTTTTAATTTTTCAGTTGATTTCGAAAATAAATTATAAAAAAATATTGACAAATAGAGAAACACTAATTTTTGTTTTATTTAGTTGAAAATTGATTTGTTAATAATCGCTAGAATTTTTAGAATTTTAGCTTTCTTACTTTTATTAGAAATGAGCGAAAACTATTAAAAGCAGGGGTGTGCTAACCTGATGACGAGCAGTGTAAGAAATGACAACTAAAATTCGAAATGAATACCAAAGAAAAGACTAACGGGTGATTTTTTAAGAGGTTTAGAACTTTTTTTAAAAAAAAACACAAAAAATTCGAAAAAATGAATGAAATATTTATTTGAATCGATAGTTTGAACCTTGCAATTTAATGTTTAAAGATAATTTCATGCAAATGTTGACCGCGGCTGCGTCTCAGGTAGCCCATCCGCTGAGTCCAATTTTGGCATACTCTTTCACACATATCGGCCGGTATCTCACGAATGAATGCATGGATGTTGGCTTCCAGTGCGTCAATCGAAGCGGGCTTGTCAATATAGACATTAGCCTTGACATACCCCCACAAAAAATAATCTAATGGTGTCAAATCGCACGATCTAGGCGACCAATTGACCGGCCCGAAACGTGAAATTAACTGTTCACCAAACTCGCCTCGCAATTGCGCCATTGTTTCGCGTGCTGTGTGGCATGTGGCACCGTCTTGTTGAAACCACATATCATGCAAGTCAAGAACTTCCATTTCGGGCAAAAAAAAGTTTGTTATCATCGCTCGGTAGCGTTCACCATTGACAGTAACGCTGCGATTCGCATCATCTTTGAAGAAATATGGCCCAATAATGCCGCCGGCCCATAAACCGCACCAAACAGTGGCTTTTTCGGGATGCATTGGTAGCTGTTGCAATGCTTCTGGCTGACCTTCACTCCAAATGCGGCAATTTTGCTTATTTACGTACCCATTCAACCAAAAATGAGCCTCATCGCTGAACACAATTTTTCGATAAAAAAGCGGATCCTCGGCCAGCTTTCCAAGAGCCCATTCACCAAAAATTCGGCGTTGCGGTAGGTCGGCTGGCTTTAGTTCTTGCACCAGCTGTATCTTAAAAGGCTTTACGCCCAAATCCTTCCGCAAAATTTTCCACGTAGTGCTGTAACAAAGGCCTAACTGCTGGGAACGGCGCCGAATCGACATTTCGCGGTCTTCTGTCACACTAGCTGATACGGCCGCAATATTTTCTTCACTACGCACAGTACGTAAACGTGTTGGTGGTTTAATGTCCAACAAAGTAAATTTGGTGCGAAATTTGGTCACAATCTTCCGAATAGACTGCTCAGAAGGTCGAGAATGCCGATCATAAAATGGAAGCAGCGCGCGATGAACATTTCGTACCGAGCACGAATTTTGATAGTAAAATTCAATAATTTGCAAGCGTTGTTCATTTGTAAGACGATCCATGGTTAAATTGCAAACCAAACTGAAGCTGTTTGACAGTGACACAAGGTATCAAACACACGTCAGCTGTCAAAACCAGTGTTGCCAAAACCAAACCAGCTAAAAAATCACCCGTTAGTTAGTAATGTACTTGTTCATAGGCATTCAATGAAATAAATAAAAAAAACCCCACAAACGCAAAAAACGAACTGACACGATACCAATAAGAAGGGATCATGTAAAATGTGTTTACCTACTTAATTTACTGTTATCAATAACAACTCACTATAATTGTCACAACTATTTGACATTTGATTAAGCTGCCATACATCAATTATTGTAAACGATGTCGTGCCGCCTAGGAATATACAAAATAAAAAATTCAACTCACATTATAAAAAAGAAAAAAACATACACTATGCAAACACAGACATTTAACTAATTAATTTTTCAACTGCAAATGCAAAAATAATTCCACATCGGTCGCGTAAATGGCCATCCCCCTGTCGGTGAAAGTAAAAACAAATAAAATAAAATATGGTAAAAAACTTATCGAAACATTATTATATGTACTACATCAACAAATAACTTTTTTTTTTTTAAATAAGTAGGTACAACAAAATAATTTAATTAATAACAACATGTAGATGTCATTTAACACACAACTGACACATTCAAGGGAGAGCTACCGAGTAAAACTGCAATTGATTGGCAAATATTTGTCAATCATATAATTTGCCTTTAATTGCAGTGAGCAGTGATATGGTGACATGACGGCAACCCATCTGTCAGTTTTTGTTGGTATAGTAGTTATGTGCACCTTTCTTGATCGCGTACTATTTGCATTCGAAAGTTCCGTCATGTGAAATGCAATTTGTCGTCGTTTTCTGCTGCAGAATACTTAGAACAATTAGTGCGCTCTTTTATCAATTTTCAGTCTCTTAGAAGATATTTTGCAACAAATTTCATATTAACTGTACATGATTGCACACACGGAATGTATATTCGGCGACTTGAAGAGGCGCATAGATAAAACTCTTGTTGATGTTGGTAAACACTATTGTTTGACAGATGACATATAAGTGCGGCGCGGTGACATTGATCTTCAAAGGTATGTACGTTGAGTGACAACTTGAAAAATGATAAACGGTAGCAAATGTATGTATGTCTAGAAAGGTTAGCCAACAGTGGATGGCAAAAATGAAAATCAGAATGATGCAGTTCTGAAGACTGTAGGAAGGATTTCATTTACGTACGTAAAGGTTTTATGAATGTCATTAGAATTATTAAGCACAGTACAGGCATTAGGCAAATTGAAGATGAGAAAAGTGGAGATTTCTCCAGGGAATTTTCACAGTGCAGCGTAAACGTCACGTCATTCACTTACTTCAGTGGTGCTACAGTCCAGAATGAACCTTGGCCTCAACCAACATGCCTCAAATATTAGTCTGGTACTTAGCCAACTGCCCCAGTTGCTCACTCCAAGTTGGTTGAGGTTGGTTTCTACTCGTGCATGCCACGTAAGTCGAGGTCTTCCTCTACTGTGTCCGACGTTTGGCTGGGGATCGAAGACTCTGCGAGCCGGAGTATTGTCCATTCGTTCTCAATGTCCTAGCCATCTTAAACGTCCAATGCTGGTTTTTTGACCAGGGGCATGTAGCTGTACAGCTCGTATAGTTTTTGATTGAATCTTCATCTCCATAGCCCGTCAACGCAAGCGGGACCGAAGATTTTTCGACGAATTTTCCTCTCGAATCGACCAAGGATTTCTTCATTCGCTTTTGAGACGGTCCATGCTTCAGCGCCGTAGAGCAGGACTGGGATGATCAGGGTATCCTTAGTAGTTTGAGTGAGGGCTTTACGACTGACTTGCCTTCTTAGCCCGAAGAAACAGCGGTTGGCAAGAGTTATTCTTCGTTTAATTTCTGACGAGATGATGTTGTCAGAGTTAGTAGCGAAACCGAGATAGACAAAGTCCTATACTACCTCAAAGTTATATCTGTCAATGGTGACGTTCTTTCGTGTTGACAGCATATACTTCGTCTTGCCCTCATTTACTGCCAAAACCAATTTTTCCGCTTCCTTCTCTATGCTAGCAAACGTGGCTATGACATCGCGTTGAGTCCTACCAATGATATCAATGTCGTCGGATTGTGCTAGTAGTTGATTTTTGGGGAACTGTTTCTCTGGTGTTGGCTCGGGAGTTTTACAAAATCCTCTAAAGAATTGAATTGAAGAAGTCACAGCCTTGCCTAAACCCTTTTTTGGTATTGAATGTGTGAGTCAGGTCGTTTCCGACCTGTTGATGCAGCAGCGAGAATTCTCCAACATCATCTTGCATAAACGGACGACTCTGGGCGGTATACCAATAACAGACATGGCTCTGTATAGTTCGTCTCTATAAATGCTGTCGTATGCGGCTTTGAAATCGATGAATAGGTGGTGGGTATCGATTTGGACTTCTTGGGTTTTTTCCAGGATCTGCCGAAGTTTGAAAATTTGATCGGTTGTGGACTTTCCTGGCCTAAAACCACACTGATAAGGGCCGCTCAGGTTGTTGGTATTCGGTTTCAGGCGTTCACATATTACGGCAGATATGATCTTGTATGCGATGTTGAGGAGACTAATGCCTCTGTAGTTGTCGCACTTCAGGGGGTCACCTTTTTTTATCTGAACAGATTTGGCTTATGAGTATAGGCGGATGTTACTTATCAAGTCATCTCCGCCGGCTTTATAAATCTCAGCGGGAATGCCATAATATCCGACAGCCTTGGTAAGTCTGTGCTTCGATATTGCTATCTTCACATCACTTAGGTTGGGTACAAGGTAGTTTCCACTATCGTCGCCAGAGTTGAATGGTTTGTTCAGCTTGACGTCGGGAGATTGTGGCAGAAGTGATTCTTACATATATCCTCAGCATCGACTGTGTCGCAACTGCGATATTTCCTTGTTCATCTCGACAGGAATCTGTTCGAGCCTTGTAAAACTTTTTATTTATTTATTTATTTATTGATTTCATCTATAAGTACATTTTACTTTCTTAGACTAGAATGATATAGTAATATTATATATAAAATTAAGTAAAACATAATCTTTATTATTTAATTGCTTCGAAAATCTTAATCTTAAAAGCATTTCTGCTCAAATTAAGGTCGATTGCATTCGCATATTGGTTAAAATAAAGACATGCGTTTATGACAGGTTCATTACGACCATAATTTGTTTCATGCCTTGGTATGGCAAAATAACACTGCAGCCTAGGTCTAAGTGGACGTGCTGGAACATAAACATTAAACAAAGATAGTAAGGGGATGCAATCAATATGACCCGTAACAACATCCCTTGCAAGTGAAATAAAGAAGAATTTCCTTCTTGTATAAAGAGGTTGTAATTTTATAAGAGCGCATCTATTTACATAAGGTGGCAAAGGCAGAGACCAATTTAACTTACGAAGAACAAACCGAGTAAATCTTTTTTGAATTTTTTCAATACGAATCATGCTATTATTATAGCATGGACACCAAACTACGCAGCAATATTCGAGTATAGGTCTAACAAAACTAATAAAAAGCGATTTCAATGTGTATGGGCAGCGAAAATCATTTGAATTTCGAAAAAGGAACCCAAGCATAGAATTTCCTTTGGAAATAATGTAATCAAAATGCATTTTAAAATCTAATTTTGAATCTAAAATTACTCCTAAATCTGTTTGATTAAAAACTCTTTTAAGAGCAGTGTTTGAGATCGTGTAATCAAAGATAATAGGACAATGACACCTTGTGAACGTAAGGACAGAACACTTAGATATATTAAATGGCAATTTGTTTATATCACACCAATTTGATAAGTTACTAATATCTTTTTGTAGGGCGATACAATCCGGCAAGGAATTTACCATTTTATATATTTTAACATCGTCGGCAAACATTAGACACTTTGAAGAAGTTATTTGTGAGGGCAAGTCATTTATAAAAAGAAGAAATAAGAGAGGTCCCAGGTGGCTACCTTGAGGTACACCGGAAAAATTAAATATTTTTTCTAGATTTGCTTGAACCAATTTTAACAAACTGAACTCTATTTGTTAAGTAACATTCAATCCACTTTAATAAATTAGAATGAAAACCTAGCATTTTAAGTTTTTGAACTAAAATTGAGTGGTTTACTCTGTCAAAAGCTTTTGAAAAATCCGTAAATATAACATCTACTTGTTTCCTATTTTCCATGCTATTAGTGCAAAAATTTGTCAACAGGGATAGATTTGTGGAAGTGGATCTTCCACTCATAAACCCATGCTGAAATATTGAAATGTGATTTCGAACCATAATATATAATCTTTGTTTGACAAGTGATTCAAAGACCTTTGGGATCAATTGTAGTTTGGCAATGGGTCTGTAGTTTTCTATACATTGCTTGGATCCTGATTTATGTATGGGCGTTATGAATGAAAACTTCCAACAATCTAAAAATATCCCAGAATCTAGAGACGCATTAAAAATTTGTTCAAGAGGTTTTAATAGATTAAACCTACACATCTTTACGAACATTGCTGGAATGTTATCCGGTGCAATGCTAAGATTGGTGTCTAAGTTACCTAGTTCATTGAGAATTTCATCTTTTGTTAATCTTATTGAACCAATGTCAACAATTTTAGAGACATTCAATGCATTTATCGACTTTAAAGAATCCAAAGTAAAGTTTGATTGAAAGAACGATGCAAACATGTTACATATATTAGAAAGATCGCTACTAACTTTAGTTTTATACGACATATTAGCAGGAATCCCAAATGATTTCCTTTTAACATTTATATGCTGCCAAAAGGCCTTTGCATCATTTTTAATTTAAACTTGCGAATATCTTTCCTATATCTTTCTCTATATCCACGATCACGCGCTTTTCTTGTTCTGAAAAGCCGGTGTTCTTCGTTTCATCTTTGCCTATGAGCTCAATGGCAGATCTCGTCTTCACCTGCAGCTTAGCCTTGTAGACCTCGTTCTCGGCTGTGAGCATCTGTCGGCACTCCTCTTCAAACCAAGGGTTTCTTTCTAGTGAAAAGGACAAACCAAGCACATCAGCTGCGGCTAATCTAAGGGCATCGTTGCCATTGTTCTTCGAAATTCAATACTGTTGGTATGGTGATACTCTAGAAATTAAGGGCTACGCGTTGCGCGAAGGTCTTGGCGGTCGACACTAAATTGTTTCACAATATTTCTGGATTGTTGTGACGTGGTGGATATCCGCATTCTAAACTTGGCAGCAACAAGGTAGTGGTCCGAGTCGATGTTAGCTCCTCTTAATGTTCAGACATCCAAAATACTGGATGCATGCTTCTTCTCTATCGCAATGAAATTAATTTGGTTGACCGTTCGTTTGAAGGGCTCAGTGGCGCGATGGTTAATGCGATGAACTGCCGTGCAGAAGGTCTGGGTTCGATTCCCAGCCGTAGCAACACCTAAATGATTTTTCACTGCCCCTCCTCTCGTGATGATCTGACAAATCATCCGAGTAGTATCAATTGTCATGAAAAGCTTATCTCAACTTCGGCATAAAACAGGAGGTCCCGCAAACGTGCTAAGAAGTACACACGCACACATGAATGGTTGTGAGAAAAAAGCTAGGCCCTGGGTACTAACGAGCCTGTTGCGCCATAAATTTGTTTATTTATTTGACCGTTCGTTGATCTGGAGGCTGCCAAATCCCCTTATGGATATCGAGGTGAGGTGACCATGAGCTGGCTATAGTGGCATTTCGTTCCGTAACGAAATCAATTAGCCTAAGTCCGTTACCAGACTTGTTGTCGTGTAGGCTATGTTTTCCGACAATGCTGCCAAAAATATCTTCTTTTCCCACGTTTGCATTAAAATCTTCCAACGCGATTGTAACATCGCACTTCGGTAGTCGTTCATAGGTTCTGTCAAGGAGCTGTAGAAGCAATCTTTAGCTATATCATCTTTTTCCTGCGTCGAAGCGTGAGCGCATATAAGGCTTTTATGCCTTATTTGGCCTTGATGCGGATTTATGCAATGCGTTCGCTAATGTCTTGGAAACATACGACTTCTTGCCTAAGTCTGGCACTGTCTCTTCGGGCTAAAAATGCGGTTCAGTATTAAAGTCGTCACTCGAACTACTAAGGAGATCTTATATAAGACCCTGGTCATTCCAATCTTGCACTATGGTGCCAAAGCGTGGACAGTCTAAAAAATGGTTGAAAACCTTGGGGTGGAAAACTCTTCGAAAAATCTTCAGTCTCGATTCATCCAAGAACTATACGAGCTATACAGCGACATGCCCCTAATCAAAAAACTCCGCATTAGACGTTTAAGATGGCTAGGACATGTAGAACGAATGGAAACCAATACTCCGGCTCGCAGAGTCTTCGTTTCCCTGGAAGACGTCGCACAGTGGGGCAGCTCATATGATGGAGTCGGAATAAACTCAAAAAATGAATTGAGTGAGATGAGTACACAAAGTTGTTTTTCCGTTATAATACATTCCAGTGCATTTTTTGCAAAAACAATTATATTTTTTTCTTGCTTTGTCACTTAAAACGAGCTAATTGAAAGTAACACTTTAATTCTTCTTGCACCGTGTGTCTTAACAAGTAGTTCAATTGGCGCGTGTTTGCGTAGCTGTAATTTTTCTTTTAATCTCGTGAAAGTTAAAAAATAATATGGAATCGATAGCTTCAAGTATGTACTTACTATGTGGATTTAGTTGTATGCAAAAACTATAAAAACAATTTTTGTTTTTTTGTTTTTGTATATGCATTCAAATTTCAAAAATATGAAAGATAATTTCGTAAATAGCTAAAGCAAAAGTAGATTTCCACACGTTTCCACACGGAGATATTTATTTGTCAATATAGCTTGACTTCTTGTGTATACAATACAAAATAAAACGGGTGCTCATATGTACACCATTTTTTTTAATTCAGTTTTTCCTAATCCACCACTTCAACAAATGTGGTGTATTAATTTACACATATTCTTAAAAAGTTCTTATTTTCGTGTAGGTTCGCATTCAAATGTTGTGTTTTATACAAGGATGGAGTTGTTTAACCTTATGAAGGAATCGGGGCTTCAAACCCTAGAACAAACATTTAATTTTTTGGAGATACACCTTGAAGCCCACCACAATATAAATGTTAAAGAACTCCAGAACTCCGATAGAAGCAAACGATTCAAAACAGAAGCGATGCGAAAGGAGCTGTCAACTTCGCAATTAGGATTTGCGACAAAGGTAAATCTACGAGCAGCAGGTCATCCAGTTGCATCAAAATTAGTAGAGGACCTAGTGCGTTCACCTCAGCGTGCAATCAATTATAAAAATGTGTCAAAAAAAACGTGCTATCCGAAAAGAGAAGAGGATTCAGCTGATGTATCTGTTACAGTCATATACATCAGCTGAAGTGACAGTTCAAGCTTTGATGAATCATACTGTGGAACGTTTGATATTAGCTCAAAAAGATGTAATATTTTCTTTGAAAGATGAGCAATTAAGCAATTTGTGTTTGATTTCTAAGTGGGGCTTTGATGGTAGTTATGGGCACAGTTCATACAAGCAGAAATATGTTGGAAAGGATGCTGATGATTCTAGTGTATTTATAAGTTCTGTGGTACCCCTCCAATTGGTTTGTGAGAGCTCAGAAGAAAAAGCTGTAATATGGCAAAATCCTAGACCTTCTTCAACCAGGTACTGCCGTCCAATAAAATTTGTATATACGAAAGAATCAGCTCAAGTTTAGGTATCTGAAAAGCTCAGAATAGATGCTCAAATTCAGAGTCTTTGCCATTCAAAAGTTAACGTTGAAGAAAAGGTTGTTGAAGTGGCACATAAACACCATTGTGGACGGAAAAGTTTGTAACGCTTTGACAGATACCGTCTCATCTCAGCGTTGTTATATCTGCGGTGCATGTTCCAAGGACAGGTTAAATCATTTCCTAAAGAGGTTTTCGATTTAATCATTGCTCCTAATGTTTTTTGTTCTGAGAACAGCGATGAAAGTGAGAGTGATTGTCTATCAGATGAATCTGAATTTTAGTTATTTCTTGGTGTGTGTATTTATTTGTTGTAATATTTATTATAATTTGTAATTTAAAAATATGAATAACAAAAAAAAAACCGGAACTATTTTTTTTTTCAATTTAAAAAAAATCATAAGTTAAACAATAAAAATAACTTTAAAAAATCAAATATGGTCTTTCTATGCACTAATAAAAGATTCTTACATAAAAAAATATTTTTCAGTATAGCTAGCCCATCACATGAATTGTTTCCGGTTTTTGGGGAATCTTGCCCCACTGTGCGTCGCGGTCGGACGCAGTAGATGAAGACCTCGCCTTAAGTGGCGAGCACAAGTAGAAAACGACCTTAACTCGAGGTTGGCTAACTCGAGTTAGCTAAAGACCGGGCTAATATGAGAGGCATGTTGGTTCAAGTTCCGGACTGCAGACCCACCTAAGTAAATACGTAATTTAAAGAGGGTAACGTTCCTTCGAATGGTTTCCTTTGGAATTGTACCAAGTTTGACGTCTCCACTCTAGATTAAATGCATCGTGCATCTTTTATATATAAAGACAGCTGCAAAGGCCGTGTGCTTAATGCGTTGAACTACTAAGTCGCAACTGGTTCGTTCGAAGCCGAAAAATTGCTTTTCGGTTCAAATTTCGATACCAACAAGTCCTATATCTGAGAAACATCCAAGAGCATAAGATTATAATGAAAAGCTTCTCAACTTATCTGGTCGGAATCAGAGTTAAGCTCTAGGTCGAGGTCAACTTTATATAAAAAAAAAATCGTTTGGTGGTATAAAGACCTTGAACTGCTCCAAGAAATCGTGTAGAGATCATAACCTACTTCTTCAAACGTCTTAAGTAGTTTTACTAGCGTTATGCTTTCGTCGTTTGGTCGGATTGATGTACCATACTACCATATCTGGAAAGAGTTACAGGCATCACATTTGAAATTCCCTCTGTGGAGATCACTCAACATGCGAGAAGAATATTCTTACGATATGAAAACTATTCTGGACTACAGTTCAGGTTAGGTTAACCAATCAGACTAACTGTCAAAAATCGAGATTTTGGTCTGAAGAATATACAAAAAAAAGTACTAAATTGCGAAACACTATCCAATTCCATTTACGTCGTGATATTTCATAATTAAACACGTAAATCCTCAATTAGTAAGTCTCACTCTCTTTACCGTTGACAATTTGACATTCAATCACCTCTCTTGTTAGGTAACCGACATTATTCAAAAAAAATTCCATGACAATTAACGGCCAAGAACTCGTTTGTTTACCTATAATTACCCACTTGAGGCATCTTTAAAATCACAGAAAAAAAAGTTCAATTTCCTTCGCAGACACCCTCAAGTATGCCCAAGCCTTAGTTGGCGCCAATGAGCTAATCGCTAATTAAATTCTATGACAGAAGAACGTCAACGAATTAGTTGGTATAAATGCCTACTCAACATCAAATTACAATTACCCCATCAGCTTATAGAGTCAACAACTTGGCCAAGTGCTGTACGGCCATTGCAGAGCTTACAAGTACGTCTTTTGCACGAAATTATATTTTCATTAGCGTCAGCGTCAGCGTTATTTTATTTTAAGTTGTGCCTCACCCTCGACGCCCCAGCGAATTGTAGGTTCCGCATAACATATTAATCCCCAACGCAAATAGGCTTATGAATCAGAGCCCGATACACAATTAACCTCTTCAAGAAGAACTGCAGCGCAATGCCTAACAATGGGAGTTCTCCTCTCTCAAGTACTCGCGTACACAAAATGCGTTGTGTCGGTGTGAGTTGTGTTTTGTATCTTGTATCTCCCCGCCAGTGTCGAATATCCGCCAGCAGGCACACATCATTATCAACAAATTTACAAGATAAACAGGAGCTGCAGGAGCCAGGAGCAGCAGCGATCAAACACAAATCAAAATACGATTTTCGCGGAGCATTATAACGCGTGTGACAAGCCTTATCGTAGCACACAACTGGGAATGCGAGAAGAAATCGGATCCAGGCATGCCAGTACAATGATTTTTCCAAATCTCTGTTTGTCGAGGCCTAATGAACCTCGTCAAAAACCGCCGATTCGATGGCATATACCTTCACGTCGCCGTTACTCTTATATTCCTGGGCCAGATACTGACAGACGCAGACGAACAGCGTATGTAACTGTTTAGTTTGATGTTTATCTGTCTGACAGCAAGGAAGTAAGAGGAGTTCAATTTGTAGGTTCCCAACAGGTAAATCCAAACTCCGGATAAGAAGGGTAGTGTACACACATTGCTAGACGTGGGCAAAAAAGCGTACAAATGTTGACACAAGACATTTTCGGTACAAGATAGCATCTATGGACTTGGTCTGGCAGTAGATTGTCGTTTAGTTACATTGACAAGGATATGATAAACCGATTGTAAGGATCAAATGTGCCTTATGACTGAATAATCAATTGTTTGTCAATGACAGGCGGTAAAGGACATTTAGCCGTTGGCATTAAACATGTTGTCGATCATTCAAAACTCTCTAAAAATAAAGGCTTTCGAAAACCGTATGCACTCTCGCTATTACTTTATAACTTTTGGCTCCAGAACTTGTCAAACTGCTCACCAGAATGCTGTCTTCCAATGATTGGTGAGAAGTCATTTTGACAGATGGTGAAAGCTACAGCTCTCCTCAAATGGTGGAAGGATGAGAAGTGTTGTGGCGTATTGGATTTGCTTCTTAGAGGTATTGGCCTATGCTATTGCAATCCTGTTTTTTGCCGAAGGGCTTCAATGGTCCCATCCACAAAAAAGGAACTGCGCTAACTACAGTGGCATGAGTCTTCCCAACATCGACTACAAGATCTTATCTGCCGTGATATGTGAACGACGGAAACCGTTTACCAACATCTTGATCAGACCTTATCAGTGTGGTTTTAGGAAAAGAAAGTCCAAAACCGATCCAATTTTCAGACTTCGAAAGATCCTGAAAAAAAAACCCATGAAGTCAAAATCGATACTCACCACGTATTTATCGATTTCAAAGCTGCATACGACAGCATTTATAGAGACGAACAATACAGAGCCATGTCCAGTTTTAATACACCGCCCAAACTCCCCTGTTTGTGTAGGATGACGATGGGGAATTCTCGCTGCTCCATCAGGATCTGAAACGACCTAGCAGACACATTCGATACTAAAATGCGATTGAGGCAAGGCGATGCGCTGTCATGTGAATTCTTCAACTTGATTCTTGAGAGGATTGTGCAAAACTCCCGAGCCAACACCAGAGGCACAATTTTCCAAAAATCGGTGCAACTACTAGCATACACAGACGATATTGACATCATTGGTTGGACTCAAAGTGATGTCATAGCCACGTTAGCAGGGTAAGACTAAATATATGCTGTCAACACGAAAGGACACACAACAACGACGAATTGGACAGAACGTCAGTATTGACAAATACAATACTCCGGCTCGCAGAATCTTCGATTCCCACACAGACATCGGACGCAGTAGAGGAAGACCTCGCCTTAAGTGGCGCGCACAAGTAGAAACCGACCTCAACCAACTCGGAATGTGCAACTGGAGGCAGTTAGCTAAGGACCGGGCTAATTGGAGAGGCATGTTGGTTGAGGCCCAACAACATGTAGCGCCTCTTAAGTTGAGTAAGTGAGTACGGGAATTCGTCTACCTCGGCTCCACTCTCAACACTGACAACAACAACTTTTCATAAATCAAACGAAGAATCACTCTTGCCAACCGCTGTGTTTTCAGGCTAAGAAGGCAATTCTGTAGTAAAGCCCTCACTCGAACTACTAGGGAGACTCTGATCATCCCAGTCCTGCTCTACGGCGCTGAAGGATGGAGCGGAGGAAACACTTGGTCGATTCCAGAGAAAAGTTCTTCGCAAAAATCTTCGGTTCCGTTTGAGTTGACGGGCTATGGAGACGAAGATTCAACCAAGAACTATACGAGCTGTACAGCAACATGCCGCTATGGATAGGACATGTAGAACGAAAGGACAGCAATATTACGGCGCACAGAGTCTTCGATTCCCAGCCAGACGTCGGACGCAGTATAGGCGCGCACAGGTAGAAACCGACCTCAACCAACTTGGAGTGTGCAACTGGAGACAGTAAGATAAGGACCGGGGTAATTAGAGAGGCATGTTGGTTGTGAGGCCCAGGTTCATTACGGACTGTAGCGTAAGTATCTACGGCTAGCAGACCGCAGCTTGTGCAGCTGTGAGACTGAGAGATTGATAGCCTCGTCACAACGGACACCTAATCATAGTGAACACACACAGATTCTGAATCAGCTTACCAAACCAACTTAGTTTTAAGCAAAGTTCAGGACAACCATTCCCAGTCGCCCTGAATGGGATTCGGATTCGATCGGAAACAATAGCTCGATTCACATCAATACGGATGGATCTAAAACAGAATCTGGAGTGGGTGGAGGTGTCTACTCCAAGATGTTTTTACCGAAGCATAAATTTCAGGCAAAAATCATGGCAATCAAAGAAGCCTTGTCCTGGCTGAAAAGGAATGTAATATCCACGAAGTAAATCAACATCCTCATCGGCAGCCAAGCGGCAATCAAATACCTAGAAACTATCTCGTTCAACCAGAATTAAGCCCACGAATGACGACTATCTCTTGTAACGAGATGGCATAGGATTTTCTCCTTTTTTGGAGGCCAGGCAACCAGGGAATTACAAGGCAGATGAGATTGCCAGACAGGGGACTACAGCCAGTATAGAGATATGTTAGGCATGCCCCTCGCAACATGTAAATAACGGATCAAAATAGATGCGATCAAGAAAGTACACCGCAGATGGATATACGGCACAACGAGTCAAATATCCAGGTAATTCCGGCCAAACCTTTACCAGAAGCGCTTCATCTGATTGACAATGCTTAACAGATCAAGCATCAGCACCATAATCGGACCGATGAATTTAATGTTTTGGTGCTTCCACGGCTTGGACTTGAAAACAGACTTTACCACTGACCTCAGCTCTAAGAGCGAACAATCTTAATCTAGAGAATGATTGCAGAAACCAATTTTAGGAAAAAAAAAGATGTCACTACGTTCAATATTGGTCCCACCAAAATGACTCCACAGTATCCCGAAGTAGAATGAAGCATACAAGATCAATGCCCATGCGGTTATAACAATATGTAAACGGCCCCTCTTTACTTTACCGAGCCGAAATCTTACCAACACCTTCTATACTTTCGGCAATGTATACGATTTTTTTTTTTAAAACCCTTCATGTTGTATACCCTCAAAGCCTCACTAAGTCATTTTCCAAAAGCTTGTATTGGTGACCAATGTATTTTTCAATTTTCAGTCTTCTCATTGAGTTAACTGTGCATCTGGGGTTAATTAATGTTTGACTTGACAGATCCGGATGTTTGCATATATTTCGTCGCAAATTCCTCAAGATACACTTACCCATCATTTCATCGATATCCACTACAAAAGTCATCACGCGAAAGCCATCGCACCATCATCATCATCATCATCAGACACCAGTCTACAGTCTCCAGTCTCCAGTCAGCATCTTCAAGCTAAGCAAACACATTACCAGCAACGACAAATGCCGAATGCCGCGGTTGGTAGCCAACTCAATCGCTGTCAAGGCAAACAGTACACACCGCCTTCAACGGAAGCCCGTTGTCGGGCCCGGTTTGTAAGTAGCAGCAACATCAAAGCCACCGATAATCGATTAACCGCGACAAACGACAGCCGCCGCCATGCCAGCACTGGTGCTTCCAATTTCCAGTTTGCAACTCACCTACTCCTACTCCGGTGGGAGCGGCCGGCGGCGGGCCTCCAAGTCGGATTTGAGAGTCAACAGCAAAGAAGTTAAAACCCATCGAGGAGTAAATGAAGTGCGCGCGATTGGTACCCCAGTGTCAACTTGACATCCTGAGAGGGTCTTCACAGGTGTTTCACTGCGACGACATCTTAAGGATGATGCTTATGCGTATACAACCCTGGAACCGCCGTACACACTTTTGTGGTGCTGCAGTATTGACAGAAGCAGCCCGCCAACTGACAGTGGAGCAACATGGCGGTGCATTGGCCCAACCGATTGCGGAGAACTTGAAAGTTTTCGCTTGTAAGGAAGTCACGAGCAAGTGCACGATGGAGCTTGTGTATAGTTGGAGAGTGAAAGGCGTATATTTTACGCATACACCATCACGTAGCAACCGCTAAAGCACGACAGCCAAAGCGTAGCAATAATGTTGTCGCTTTGAAGTGTTGACAGAACAAATATCATTGAGGGCATCCGCGCGCACAAAGTGAGGAAACGAAATGCGGCGAACAAATAAAATCGGTAGTTTGACGGTGTGCAGGGCCGGCAGGAGGTTGGCGGCGGCTCTTTTAATCCCTTTTTAACAAGCGATTATTGTTTAATTTCATTAATGGCTCTGCACGTTGGGGGATCGGAGAAGTTGATGAGATGCCACTTCAAGTGGCGATGACACTTTAGAGACACACTATCAGCAGCTGGATGGCAGTTAGTGATTTGCTGGAACTAGGATGAACAAGTAGCAGTTTGTATCGCTTGAGAAAACCTGCATCAGTGGGAGGTGGGTTTTTGAAGGTTCCAAGAGTTTCACTATAATGTTGGAACATATAGTGAGACAACGGACATTTATTTGAAATAAAACTTATCGAGGAGATCTTTTTAAAAAGTTTGGTTTTTAAAAATTGTTATGGAACACAACATGGTTCGTATGATGATTACTGCTACGATTAAAGGAATATACGGCCAAGCAGCAGGTCAAACTAGCCACCGCAACCAAGGTAGGCAATGTAGTACTAAAGATTATAGACCCACACAGATGACGCATTGAGAACAAAAAACGGAAGCTTTTGCTTAACACGGTGGACGGTTTGCACGTGCACATATGAGAGTCGAGATAAAAATTGTGGCGGGCTGTGCCAGTACGACCCGCCATAGGACAATTTTTCTTGTATGGAGTGCGTCATCAGTATAACTTTATAATCTTTGGTAGTACCGACTGTAGAGAGCAAGGACACAACGTCCAAGCGACAGAGATAGTTGGAGGAAACCCCTTCGGTTTAAAACGGGGCCAAGGTGACCTGAACGGTGGAAGCTGTTAACTCTCAAGATGGCCAGAGTATTCTTTAGCATAATAAGGGAATAACCGGGGCGTCGGCCCTGTTTTCATGATGCCGGCAGGCATTAGGGCCACTTGTGCGGATCGTAGATCGTTTGATCTATCTCGCATAGCCATAGCCTAAATCGGTTAGTGGTGGCCTGGTTAGAAGTTAGATGTAGTTGCGAAGGAGCATATACCAAGTCGTCCACGATCGCTTACCTGGATCTCAGCCGAACCTTCGAACGAAGATGAAATAATCCAAATGATGTCATACTGTAACCCCATTCTTCTGACACACAATTGGAAGGTGGTAAAGCTGGACCAAGTGCTCATTGTGATCAATAAAGAATCCCTTGATCCCCTTAAAGAGAGAAATGGTTGTATAAGCTTCGGTTTTGAGTCCATCAAATTCGGGGTCCACAAAAATCATGAGCTGGATGCCAAAGCGGTTATTGCTCATTCCACATGTACGACTTCATGCGCCTCAAAACATGTTGCTGGTGTGAGTTTTTTTATATCTGGCAGGTGGATCAGTTTCATCAAATCCAAAGATGGAAACTGATAACAATCCTCCATCAGAGATCACTGATTAATGATTCTGTCTCTCTCAACGTGGTGTTTAACCTGTGGAGAGAGACAAAATCAAATGTGTCGGTGAGGTAATTTCCGACCCTGATGGAGCAGCGAGAATTCTCCATCGTCATTCTACACAAACGGACGTGTTTGGGCGGTCTACCAAAATGGCTTTGGTATAGTTCGTCTCCATAAACGCTGTCGTATGCGGCTTTAAAATCAATTAATAGATGGTGGGTATCGACTTGGACTTCTTGGGTTCTTAACAGGATCAGCCGAAGTGTAAAAATGTATTCGGTTGTGGACTTTCCTGGAGTAAAACCTGATAAGGGCCGATCAGGTTGTTGGTAAAAGGTTTCAGGCGTCCACATATTACGGTAGATAGGATCTTGTAGGCGATGCTGATACTCCTGCCTCTGTAGTTGGCGCAGCTTAAAGGGTCTCCTTTTTTTATGGATCAGGCATACTTCCGACCAGATTTGGCTTATGCGTTGATGGATGTTACTGACCAAGTCATCTCCGCCGGCTTCATAAAGCTCGGTGGAAGGCAGTCAGTTTTCGCTGTCGGTGCCAACATTGAATGGTTCGTTCTGCCTGACAGCGGAATCTTGCTCATCATCGCCGTTTAACAGTCTGCAGAAGTGGTTCTTCCATATCGACTTTGTCTCAACTACGATATTTTCTTGTTTATCTCGACAGGATTCTGTTCGAGCCTTATATCCTTGGCTTTGACGTTTTACACTTTGGTAAAACTTGCGAACATCTTTCCTGGAGTGGCACCTCTCTATATCCTCGATCGCGCGCTTTTCTTGCTCTTTTTTCTTTCTGAAAAGCCGGTGTTCTTCCCTTCTTCTCTGCCTATAGAGATCAACGGCTGCTCTCGGCGTCGTTCTTGGCTGTGAACATCTGTCGGCATTCCTCATCAAACCAGGGGTTTCTTCCTGGTGGCCGCGAGAAACCTAGCACATCAGTTGCGGCTGATCTAATGGCTTGTTGGCATCGTTGCCGTAGTTCTTCGGCATTCGATGCTGGTGGTATGGTGTTAATCGAGAGGTTTAGGGATACGCGTTGCGCGAAGGTCTTGGCGGTCTCTTGCGATTGCAGTCTTTCGACATTAAATTTTTTTTTAGTCTTTCTGGATTGTTGTGGTATGGTGGATATCCGCATTCTGACCTTGGCTGCAACAAGGTAGTGGTGCGAGTCGATGTTAGGTCCTCGGAATGTTCGGACATCCAAAATACTGAATGCGTGCCTCTTGTCTATCGCAATGAAATCAATTTGGTTGACCGTTCGTTGATCTGGAGACCGCCATTTCCCCCTATAGTTATCGTGGTGAGGAAACCGTGTGCTGGCTATAGTGGCATTTCTTTCCTTAGCGAAGTCATTTAGCCTAAGTCCGTTACCAGACGTGTTGTCGTGTAGGCTATGTTGTTCGATAATACTGCTGAAGATGTCTTCTCTTCCCACCTTTGCGTTAAAATTTCCCAGCACGATTTTAACATCGTACTTCGGTAGTCGCTAATAGGTTTTGTCAAGGAGCTCGTAGAAGCAATCCATCTCTTTTCTCCGTAAGCGTATAAAAGGCTTATGTTGGCGGATTTGGCCTTGATGCGGAATGTTAAAATGCGTTCGCTTATGTCTTGGAAACATAAGACTTCTCGGCTAAGTCTGGAACTTATAACAAATCGATGTTTCTGCTCACTATAACACGGTCCGTAGTAGATGTCACAGTTTTTCAGCCTCTTTTTGCCCGATCCATACCATCGTATTTCCTGGATGACAGTAATGTCTGCTATGTAACATTTTAGGGTTCCGCTTATCGATCGCCTGCACTTTTCCTGTTTAATAATCTCAAAGTCCAGGTGCAGATACGAACGTCGTTGTTCTCTTTTCGTTAAGCAGGGTCATCAACAACAAAATCTGTCCTTTCCGAGCTTCGTAATGGTTTGTTCCATTGGTGGGTACTTAACCCAAAGCACAAACCCCCAACCTGGAGGGCCAGTTCCAATTTATTAGATACCCCTAGGAAACGGTGCCATTAGTATATTCTACGGGATTGAGCGCTGCCGTTGGCCTTTCGTTTCAACCGCCACTATCTCTGTCCAAGGGACCTGACTTGCACTTTAAATTCTTAGATAAACTGTTGTCTGACTATGTCGACACAGCTTGTCTAGGTTCGCCTTTAACAGCAGCCCGGGTTCTCAGCTTCGTTCTCCCGATCTACAGAGAAATAGATCCTCTAAATAGCATAAGGCATAAGTCTCCTCAAGATCGCCTACAAGATCCTCTCTGCCGTAAACTGTGAACGCCTTAAAACGTTTATCAAGAACCTGATCGGCCCTTATCCGTGTGGTTTTAGTCCACGAAAGGCCACCACAGATCAACTCTTCACACGTCGGCAGATACTGGAAAAATTCAAAGAAGTCCAAGGCAATACCCACCAACGACAGCATTTATAGAGACGAACATGTCTAGTTGGTATACCTCCCAAACTCTTCCGTCTGTACAGGACGATGATGGAGTATATTCGCAGCTCCATCTGGGTGAGAGACAATCTCACCGAAACATTGGAAACAAAAAACTGGGCTAGGGGCGGCACTGTCATGTGAATTTTTAAATCTCATTCTTGAGGGTGCTGTGCAAAACTCCCGAGCCAGAGGCATAATCTTCCATAAATCTGTCCAACTACTAGCATACACCGACTAAATTTCCATATACATCCTCCTATCAGAAAATGCTATAAATTTTGCGATTGGCCCCTAATGTCAGTTCTATTTTGACATTTGTGTAGTAAACACATGCGAAATACACGTTCATAAACAATGTTACGCTACACTGCTCCAGGACTCGGAATATTGGTGACTATAATCGGTCGGTGACTTTGGCACAACGTGAATTTCGTCGCAGATTTCCTAGCCGTCCAACGCCTACTGGTGAAACACTACGACGTTTAGCCGCTCGCCTCGAAGAGACTGGCACAACACGAGATGCTGCCAGGCGTGGCAGACCCCGGAGTAGCCGTTCTGCAGAGAATATTGCTGCTGTAGCCGAAGATGTCATGGAAGCGCGCGCCGTCGACATCGACCAGACGACGTGCCACGCAAATGGGTATCAGTCGACGGTCTTTACAGCGAATTTTGGTACTAGATTTGAAGATGTTTCCATACAAAGTCCAGACGGTGCATCAGCTGTTAGCTGCTGACCGCCAATCGCGTCTAACATACGCTCAAGCCATCCTTAATCACCACCAAGAGGAAGATGATTTTTCATCAAAAATAATCATGAGTGATGAGGCCCATTTCCATCTTAGCGGGTACGTAAATAAGCAAAATTTACGCTTCTGGGGCACTGAAAATCCGCGTGTAACCCACGAAGAGCTGTTACACCCGCTCAAAGTCACTGTATGGTGTGCTGTTTTCGCTGGAGGAGTCATCGGACCTTTTTTCTTCGAAGACGTCGTGGGCCAAACGGTTACTGTGAATGGTGAGCGCTACAGAGCAATGATCAACGAGTTCTTTTTGCCGCAACTTGATGAATTGGGATTGGAAAACATGTGGTTCCAACAGGACGGTGCAACGGCACACACTGCACGTGCCACAACCGATATGCTCAAAGGATGCATTTCCCGGGCGCCTATAATCTCCCGTCGCCTGATTTGACCGCTCCAGACATCTTTTTGTGGGGCTTTTTGAAGTCGCGGGTTTATGTCAACAAGCCTCAGACTCTTGCAGCTCTTAAAGACAATATCCGTCAAGAATGTGAGGACCTATCGCCGGAAGTTTTGGCCAAAGTGATGGAAAATGCCATAAAAAGGGCTCAAATGACAGTCAACTGTGGCGGCGGCCATTTACATGACATCATATTCTCGACTTGATGTAAAAAAAAATTAAAAGACCAAATAAAAATAATCCACAAGAAGAATCAAAGTTTTTCTTTTTTTTTTTCAAATTACAGCCAAAAAACATCGGAAGGTTATTTTTGCGCCACCTGTATACTTTATGAGAATGTTGTGGAGCACGTACCTGTTAGCATTGATGTCAGACTGATCTCGACGCATGAAGAAATAAGGGAATCCCTTGATTTCAAATTCATTTAAGTGACTGACTTATACCAAATATTATAAAGCGATATAGATGACGCACTGCATACAAGAAAAATGGTTCTATGGAGGGTCGTACTGGCACAGCCTGCCATATATTTTTATTTCGATTCTCGTATGTTCACGTGTACACCGCCCGCCCATACTATGAAGATGTTGAGCAAAAGTTTCAGTTAATTTTTTTTTCAATGCGTCATCTGTGTGGCTTTACAATCTTTGCTTATACTTAGCCCTTAAATGCCCACTGTATCTTTAAAGATACAACCATTCAAAAAATTTTTTCTTTGTTAGTTTTGACTTTTTTTGATTATGGCTCACTATTTTTGCCTTATTGACTCAAAATGTATCCACTGTTAAAAAAATAGATCCTTAGTTTTTAAATTAAATTATTTATAAGCTAATATTAATTTTTTTTTAATTTTAAGCAATTTAAAAAAAAAAACTTTTTTTTTATTTTATAAATTTATAGTTGGTAACACAGCTGTGACAGAAAAAAATATTTCCTGGTAAACGTATATATTTTGAAGTAAAATACAGTTATTTTATGCAAATACGATTTACCCAGCTCATATAAAAATGGCGGTAAATGGTTGTATCTTTAAAGATACACTGGGCATTGCGGCCTATATCATGATTTCGGTTGAATTTTTCTTATTTCTTCATTTTCTGTGTATTTAGTTGGCTGTGTTGTTTAATTTTGTTATTTAGTTGTTGTTACTAGTTTGAAGGTATATATTTATAAAAGTTTACGTAACAGTGCACTGTAATTTGGATAAATAAATTACAATTATTGTATTAAAAATTAAAATATCCACAAAAATTTGTGTCGTTCCTGAAAGTAGTAAAATTTGGATTGCAATCTAAACGGAAAATAATTCTATATGGTAGTTGGTGTGATAGTTTGCTTTTTTTTCTTATTTGGATTTTTTTCTAATAGGTATTAAATCAAGGTATACAGAATACAAGGTAATATATTGCGCATGTTGTTATCCTATCTCTTTCTATGTGTGACGTCACGTGAATAACACTTGAATTGGGAGAATAAAGAATGAAAACTGAAACTTCTCACATATAATAAAAAGCATAGCAGAATTTTATGAACAGATTTTATTTAATTTTCTTTTTAGTTGATTGTTTTTTTTAAAAGCATTATATTGAAGATTTTGATTTTGTATTATTCTTATTCTAAAATACATTTTGCAACGGAAAAACGTTTTTACGATTTCAGGATGAAGGGAACACTCAGTTGACAGAGAACACATGTTTTGTATGTAGTTTTTACATGGTTTTAGTGCTATTTTATCCCCATTATCGTTACATTTGTTAAAAACAGAATCTAGTTTCTTCAATTCCGCTATTAATAACTCATTTGGCTTTTGAAGACCTCCTTCATTGATTACATCTGTCCATGTTAAGCCAGTCGAATTTTGTTTATCAGCATAAGTGTCCATCATGTTCGGTATCTTCGATTTGTAACGTTTCAAAAGATATCCGGCAAGATACTCTAAGGAATCGTATTTAATGTCCGATATATCTTCTTCGTTGATCACAATAGTAATGCTGTCGTCATTATCTTCACAATCAGAAAAAGGGGATAGAAGGTCTTCAGTAAGCAGTTTGCTGTCCTCATAAATGTCCATGTCAGCCTGCTGATTAACATCCATTTGTACCTTTCCTTCAACAAAATCCTCCACATTTGAAGCATTGGATATTATTCCTTCATTTCGACCTAGTAAATATGAGCGTAACCGGTATTTAAATTCCAATGAACTCGGGTGGTCATAAAGTCCTCCTTTGGCACGTATGATTCCAAAAAACATGGTTTCGTTTAACTCCACAGTAGTTTTTTCTGGTCTAGAGATTTTGGAAATTTACATAGAAACACATTCTAATTGCAAATAGAAGAAACTTACGTGCTTGGTTCAAAATATACTTCTTCATGTGCCATGGTATCATCTGGTTGCTCTTCGTCAACCAAATAATTTGCCAGCAATGTTGTCACCTCACATCGCCGATGTCTTTTCTGTAAGCGTTCGCCTCGCTGTTGGTCTTTTTTTATTATGGAACCGGGAAGATTTTCTGTTGGAATCGCGTCATCCTTTAATTTTTTGCAGCTCTTTGGTGAGTATTTAAGCAGCTCATGTTGCAAGTTGCGTAAATATTGGTCACGGGTAAAATGCTTTGAGCAAATGTAGGCTGTTTTCACATTTATTTTATCTTTTCTGCCACATTTGCTCAACCAAATCTTTGCCATTTGCATGTCTTTGGGAAAACGAAAAAGTTTGATTTTCACACTGCTCACGTCTGTTCCATTGTTTTTTCTTTTATTATTATTATGGGTATCACAATTAAAAACTGAACAAATTGCCATAGTTTTATTTTTTACTTAATCACAAGCACAACTTTTAATCACACGCGGTACACCTATTCTACGAGCAAATGAAATGGTTGCCTACTCAAATTGCAGTACAGAACTAAAAATTGTTATTCGAGTGACGTCATGCGCAGAACATGCACAAGAAAATGCGCGCGAATATACTACCTTGTATTCTGTATACCTTGGTATTAAATTAAGCATGGATTTCACTAAAATTAACGGTGTGAAGATGACTGACGAAGAGGTCAGTGCATTGCTGGATGATTTTATTTTTGACAGTACTGATAATTTGGATGATGACATTGATGAGCTTTGCCAACCAACATCAGTAGCAGGTGTAAGCAAAATTGCAGTTGTAACTGACGATAGTAATGAGGGTAGTACAGATGAGATTTCTGAAGAGCGTGGTTTGTCGAGAAATGGGGATGCGGATGATTTCGATCTTAGCATGTCAATAAACGATAGTTTCCTAGGTATGATAAACAATGACAATCCAGATGCAGGCCATTTCATACCGGATCAAGTTCCTCTACTATCATCGATTCCATCCGTAAGCAGTTCCTGTAATCCATTTCCCTCACAATTTTCTCAAACAAAAATTAACCCGAAGTCCGTGGAATTTGAAAAAGTCATGTGGAAAAAAGCATACCTTGTTTATAATGCTGAACAAGTGAGATTTGGAGGGGATACTAACATTCCCGAATTTCTACAGGCTTTGGAGACGCCCTATCAAGTTTGGTCATATTTGTTTCCATAGACTTTGGAGCAACAAATTGTAGACGAAACCAGAATCTATGCGGGGGTGAACGAGACATTCCAGTTTGATATGTTTATTATATATATATATATGACATATTTTATATGACATATGACATATTATATGACATATTTTAATCTATCTATCGAACACTAGAGATTTTTGGACCGAAAAAATACACCGTTGCGTACCGGTAGTTCAAAATCAAATGATCCATTTCAAAGACAGAAGTAGAGCTGGAAAAATAGATGACCCCGATCGAGACCGCCTTATAAGGCCTCTAATCGAATATCTGAACAGAACTTTTGGAAGCATAGCATACCACGATTAGACCGGCTTTGTGTAGATGAGCAAATGTGTTCATCAAAAATTGGACATTTTATGAAGCAATATTTACTAAACAAGCCTCACAAGTGGGGATTCAAGCTATTTGTTTTATGCGACACAAGCGGATTCGCGTATAAGTTTGAAATTTACAGCGGATCCACTGAAGGACCTTCTCAAGACGAACCAGATTTGCAACCATCGGCAAATATTGTTGTAAGATTGCTCCAGGATATACTGTGACAACTACTACACAACCCTGCCTTTGGTGACATATCTTCGGACTCAAGGCATACGTACAGTTGGTACTATACGTCGAAACAGAATAAAAACTGTAAGCTACCGGAAGAAAAGACGATGATGAAGTGCGAACGTAAAACAAGCCAGGAATTTGTTGCTTCTATTCACGGCATGGATGTTACGTCCATATCTTGGAAGGACAACCGTGTTGTCAATCTCGTGTCAACATATGTCGGAACAAAACCACCTTCTTCTTCTCCTTCTTCCGATAGTCAAACGGGTCTAAGTGTAAGGAGGTTCGATAGAAAAGAGAAGTCTGTAAAAATGATACCGTGTCCACAAATTATTAAAGACTGTAATCAGCACATGGGAGGAGTGGATTTGATGGACAGTTTCATGGGTCGCCATAAAATAGGCACGAAAAGCCGAAAATGGACCAACCGGTTATTTTTTCATATGCTAGATATCACTTTAGTAAATGAAAACTTTAGTAAATACAAACAAATGAGACTCATCGATTTTAAGTTGGAAGTTGCAGATGTTTTGTTTAGTTACGGCTCTGTGGAACCTAACAAAAGTGGGCGGCCGACATCTTTGGAATCACTCATTCAAACCAAACGTTCCAAACCCAATTCATCCAATGCTCCTCCTAAAGACATACGGCTTGATTGTTTAATAGCGGATTTGTTGTTTTTTTTTCGTCTACATACAATATATTTTTTTCATCAAAATTGGTTTCCTTGGGCATTTAAGGGTTAGGATGAATCTATTCAAAAAGAGTTTAGTTTATCCTACGGATAGGTATTTGCCAATTAAACAAATTCGTGCATCTTTCCAGTTGGTTATCCCAACAGTTATTGCACTGAAAATTTTTTTCAAAAGTGATGAAGAGGTTCTAGTCTAGGAAGCAAATGATCTGTTTATCTGCATAACGCGATGGAAGCCGTTTCATGATATCCAACCTCCAACCGCTTGTTTTGAAAACTACTGCTGGTAAATAATAACACTTTCTGCAAAAACCCCACATTTCCATTTCTTTTGTGATGGAGCAAGACATACTTTCCGTCGAAGCATTCAGTGATTCTCTGCAGATTTGCTCAATTGTGGACTTTCATAGACTAGAACCTCACTCACAGGGGGCGATAAAATTGGTGGTGTACAGATTCAGGCGTTATTGGCTATGACTACAGGGGCTTATTTTATATTGGTCCCTTGGTCGAGGTAAGAGGTTTCATCTTAAACGTTCAACATGGACTGTCCTTGACATAGTGTGAAAACCTGCTACATAAATTCCTGTGTGCGAACTGTCAAACACAGATCACTCACAAGAAGATTTGTAACTTCTCGTGGGTGGACTACGAGAGCCCCGTTCACTCAGCTTGCGGGGTGGGTTCAAACTTGGAGCGCTTTGGCTTCCAAGTGTATTATGAAGTGTTGGACGCCACGTAATTTTCGGAAAATTACGAAACCTGAAAAATAAAATAAACGACGAAAATTGAAACCAAAGCAACTATGAACCAAAAAAAAAAATTAAACGCAGAGGTTTCATCCACGTTATGAAATGGGGGTGGTGCGCCCAATTTAATTTTTATTGATACCAACTGTATCGAAATGGCGGACCGCGAAGATGGCCCCCGAACGAATTTTTCCCCGAAATTTAATTAAAATTATTTTAAAAAGGGGTCGCGTGTCCCGTCTTTTCTCGGGAATTTTCCGGCCGCGGAACAACCAACTACTTTTGCACTTTTTTTTTGCACTGATCGGTCTAACACCATTACACACTCTACTTATCTTTCTTTTTTTTTTCTCCTTTTCCTTCTTTCCTCCGCTCTTCTGTGCTCTTCCTGATTTTCCTGCTTTTTCCTTCCTCCCTTCTCGATATCCCCTTTTTTTTCTTCAAAAGGATTTTCCTCCAATTTTTTTTTTTAAGTCACTCAACTCTTTTTTTTTTTAAATAATCAAAAAAAACTCTTCCACAAAAAAAAACGCACGTCTACTCGTTCCGCTTGATATCCAAGAAGTGGATTCTCTTTGTTTTAACGATCCCGTTGTCCAGAATCGATCCCGTTTATCCAATCACACACATACATTCACACTTAGTACTCTCCACTCGTAAGCCCACTGCGACTTCTCACACATTCTGCCCGTTGGCTGGAAAGTGCGTTCGCGCTTACTAGTTTCGAGATACCCGCGTTCATACGTGACTGGACTTACTGCGCATTTTAACGCATCGACGTCAGGTGTTTCCCCAACGCGTGCTATCGCTGCCAGACACCTCACACTTGCTCTATCCGATTGGATATACCAATTGGATTTTCACAATCACCCCGGTATTCCATAGGAAAACCCCGGTGTCAATCCTGGACAACTATTTTCTGTCAATCAAACATTTGCCCCGGATGCCTATGTTTGATTGACCGCCACCAATCCGAAAACCGACCTACCCGAACTATGGTGGAGAAGATTAAATATCAGAAGAAAGGAAGGAGGGCACCGCACTTTCTCAGAAGCAGTGAGCTTTAAGGAAGGAGGAAAAGATGAACTGTCAAAACCAACATTTCCGCGAACTATGTTGGTGGTTTCGCGTTCAGATTTTGGGGCAGGGATTTCTCTTCGGGTGCCATCTTCACATTCTTATTTTTATGTTGGGCTTTTTGGCCTTAGATTTGGGTGTCGTTGGTGTTTGGACACGTTTCGCTGCGCTTTCGACAGCCGTTTGCCGTTTTGACTGCTGTCGGATCATATGACAGCTGCCCTTGGACACTTTGACAGTTGTCTTTGGGCTGTCGTTAGACATGATGTCCCATGTCTTTGGTGTCACTGGTGTTCATTTTTGAATTATATTGGAGGTGTTTTAACCTGGCCGTCCGCCTAAACACCTCTGTTGCTCCTCCGGTGCTCCAGCGTTGGGGTAAAGAGATCGTCTTCTCTTAGCCATCGAACCAGACTTTTACTGTTGCGGCTTTGTTGGAGGGGTGTCTTTTGGGCCGTCCACCCCACGCCTCTGCTGCTCCTCCGTTGCTCCCTCGTTGGGTGAAATAGGAGAACGTCTACTCCATGCCATCGTACGTTTTTGCGTTTGCGCCAATAATGCTGTGGCGCAAACGATTTGTTGGGGTGTAGGTTCCAGGGATCGTCCTCCCCCACCCGTCATCATCGTGTTGTAGTCGACGAGGGATCGTCCTCCCTCACCCATCGAACTTTTCGGACCGCTCCTGTCCGATGCTGCCCGTCGCGAGTCTCCCACGTCCTTTGGGCTTCGACGACGGCGTTTCCTAGTGGTCTCCTGTTGCACGTTTTGTGTGGCGTTGCTCTGTCGTGAGTTTCCCTAATCTCCCTAGGGCTGCACCGAACAGATTTGGACGATCATCTCCATGAGTGGACTCCTCTGTCGCACTCGTTTTACCTGTTTTAGGTTGCACCCTCAGAGTCTGAAGGTAGTGGACCATTGGCGGATGGGACCATGGCTGCCCACCACTTCCTCCAAACTTCCGATATTGCGACCACAAAGAAAAGAGGGAACGGAAGGATTTTATGGGATAAGAGAGTGAGCCTTGTTGCGGTAAATTTTACCATAACAAACCCTTCGACCTCTTTGTACTTACATAAGGTTCCATCGCTACCCGGTTAAAAGCTCAATCATTTCCTCGACAACAATGTAACACCACATTGAATCATCGATGTAATTACGTTGCACAAGTCCACCGTATTTCCCCCAGCTCTAAATATAGCCTCCTAATCGTTTGCCTTGAGCCTTTCAAAGCCTAATACGAATTATAAAACGTGCATTCAAAATCGATTGATATATTATACACCTCTCCGTTGAAATGCAACCACAAACAGAACCCGGTGACATATTCAATCATAGGAATAGATACCCCCTCGTCACGATCCCGTCCTCACAAATTTCCAAACAGAAGCTTGTTTGCCCACACAATTTAATTGCTTCTGTGCTCGATTTAATCGCCAGTAATCTTGATTCTCACCTTCCCCATCCAATTGCCCTTATAAAAATAAATCAATTTCAAATTTAAGCAGCAAAGCCTGTAATATCCGCGCTATACCCAGAGAACCTACACCACTGCGCAATGTCTACCTGTCTTCGTTGGAGCTGCAGGGCACCTCAGCGCACCACTATCGCGATTAGAAATCAAAAACAAATATCTACTCAAGACATTACAGCCGTTAAGCTCCTTCAAAACGATAAGTCGGGAGCTCCATATAAACATGTCGGTGCTCGCGGGTACCTTATCTCTGGAGTAGGTGTGACCCAATCCCAATCAGTATGCGAGTGTTAATATTTTTATGGTGATGGATTAATTTCCAATTACGGAATTTCGTATCGGCCTGTCCGCATAGCTGGGCTGTGCGATATAAATTTCAATCAATTTTCAATTAGTTTATAGGCTGCACTAGACTCGTACCTGAATATTGGGCTGTACGTGATTCTCGTGTACACCTGGTGGGCGAGGGGTGCATCACACCTCCGCAGAGTCACAAGGGTAGTAATTGTGACAGATAGCTGTGTTTTATTTATAAAAAATCAATTAATTATTTTCCACGGATTAAAAGTCAAACAATAATCTAATCGATTGCGGGCTGCTTAATCTGCGTGTTGTTATAGCGCTCCTCTGCATATACGCACACACCTCTATGCATATACAGGAGCTGCTACTGCTACTGCTACAACCACTGCCACTGCCATTGATTATTGAGATTAATTAGGTGTTAAGGTGGCTAATTGGAATTTAGGAATTACCAGCATTATGGTGATTTACTGTTGCTCCACGCATCTGAGCCGCGTGTCGGGGGTGGGGGGTCGTCCAACAATGAAAACAGAACCATTTCGGATTGTTAGGGCAAATAATCTAAAATGGACGCAGTCACAGGTCATTAAAATTTATTAATTAAAATAATTACCCACGTCGCATTTGTAGATTTGAGCTGATTTCAGCGAATGATTTGTTTCTTTTGATTGACCATTTGAGTGTGATGTGAGATTTTTTGCAGCGATAGGATCGTAATTAATTTGGGGCCATATATACAAAACGGGTAACTAGGGACACAGGCTTATCATGGCCTATTGGGGGAAAAAAACAGTCATAATTTTAATTGACATTATCGCGTATTTAATTTAAAAATAAGAATAATGTGAATTTATTTGCTTTGATTGGTGGACGATTGTGCGATTTGATTGATAGTGATGTTTGCTCAATGGGCTGGGGATTGTGTTGAATGTATGAAGACAGGAGCAATCGGGAGTATGGGTTGAATCACGTATCTCAAACGTCAGAAACGTCAATAAAGGGATTTTACAAATCACTCGATCTATATTCAAGGCGCACTCAGATTTACTTAGAAGGAGCAATGGTGGAAGTAGAGACCGCCTTTTTGACTCCCAAGAGTGAGAGGTTTTATTCTTAATGTTGAGGCTTCAATGGGATTTTTTTTAGCCCGACACTTACTATGTGGTTGAGTGTTTTCGAACGTGGGAAGACTCCGATTGCCTTTAACTGGGCAATTTCCTAGTATTTGTAACTCTGACTACACATCAAGTGCTTATTTCTTACCTCCAAGTGTTAACCATTGGGTACTGATCTCATCCAACCGGATTTGACTTGCTAAACGACAAGCGCGAGTGTTGATAACACGACGAAAAACAACAGCACTATAAACAGCCAGGTCAGAATGGCACCCGGCCTGCTGTCCCAGGCGAACCTAGACAAGCTGCTTCGACATGTCCGGACAACAGGTTGTCTAGGAATTTCAAGGGTTAGTCAGGCCCCTTGAACAGAGCTGGTGGCGGATGAACCGAAAGGCCAACGGCAGCGCTCAATCCCGTAGTGGATACTAATGGCCCGTTTCCTAGGGGTATCTAATAAATTGGAATTGGCCCTCCAGGTTGGGGGTTGTGCTTTGGGTTAACTATCCAGCCATGGAAAAATCTAACGGTTACGAAGCAACCAAAAGCCTCGGAAAGGACTGATTTTATTGTTGACGACACGGCCAAACGAAACAAGGACAACAACGTTCGTATCTGCACCTGGAATGTGAAAACATTAAACAGGAGAGGTGCAAGCGAACAACTAGCGAAAGCCCTTAACTGCTACAAAGCAGACATTACTGCCATCCAGGAAATACGATGGGATGGGCCGGGCAAAAAGAGGATGAAAAACTGTGATATCTACTACGGACCGTGTTATAGTGAGCAGAAACAGCGACTATTCGGATGCGGATTTGTTATAAGTGCAAGACTTAGGCAAGAAGTCCTATGTTTCCAAGACATTAGCGAACGCATTGTAACGATCCGCATCAAGGCCAAATTCGCCAACATTAGCCTTATATGCGCTCACGCCCCAACGGAGGAAAAAGATGATAAAGCTAAGGATTGCTTCTCTGAGCTCCTTGACAAAACCTATGACCGACTACCGAAGTACGATGTTAAAATCGTGCTGGGAGATTTTAACGCAAAGGTAGATCAGCCGCAACTGCTGTGCTAGTTTTCTCGCGGCCACCAGCAAGAAACCCCTGGTTTGTTGAGGAATGCCGACAGATGCTCGCAGCCAAGAACGAGGCCTTCAAGGCAAAGCTGCAGGTGAAGACGAGAGCTGCCGTTGAGCTCTATAGGCAGAGAAGAAGGAAGGAACACCGTCTCTTTAGAAAGAAGAAAAAAGAGGAAAAAAAGCGCGCGATCGAGGATATAGAGAGCTGCCACTCCAGGAAAGATATTCGCAAGTTTTACCAAAGTGTAAAACGTCAAAGCCAAGGATACAAGGCTCGAACATAATCCTGTCGAGATGAACAAGGAAATATCGTAGTTGAGACACAGTCGATGCTGAGGATATGGAAGAACCACTTCTGCAGACTGTTTAACGGCGATGACGAACAACGCTCTGCTGTCAGGCAGAACGAACCATTCAATGTTGGCACCGACAGCGAAAACAGCCAACTACACGACCTGAGTGAAGTGAGGATAGCAATATCTAAACTCAAGCTTAATAAGGCTGCCGGAAATGACGGCCTTCCCGCCGACCTTTATAAAGCCGGCGGAGATGACTTGGTAAGTAACATCCAACAACTCATAAGCCGAATCTGATCGGAAGAAAGTATGCCTGAAGAATGGAACCTCAGCATCGTTTGCCCGATCCACAAAAAGGAGACCCTCTAAGCTGCGCCAACTACAGAAAAGCATAAGTCTCCTCAAGCATAAGTCTCCTCAACATCGCCTTAAAGATCCTATCTGCCGTAATATGTGAACGCCTGAAACCGTTTACCAACAACCTGATCGGCCCTTATCAGTTTGGTTTTAGGCCAGGAAAGTTCACAACCGATCAAATCTTCACACTTCGGCAGATCCTGGAAAAAACCCAAGAAGTCCAAATCGATACCCACCACCTATTCATCGATTTCAAAGCCGCATACGACAGCATTTATAGAGA
The DNA here is from genome assembly GCA_949824845.1 of Rhingia rostrata. NCBI lineage: Eukaryota > Metazoa > Arthropoda > Insecta > Diptera > Syrphidae > Rhingia > Rhingia rostrata. The sequence continues at coordinate 40,643,659 of OX463757.1, forward strand.
CGAACTATACAGAGCCATGTCTAGTTTTGGTATACCGCCCAAACTCGTCCGTTTGTGCAGGATGACGATGGAGAATTCTCGCTGCTCCATCAGGGTCGGAAACGACCTCACTGACACATTCGATACCAAAAAAGGATTAAGGCAAGGCGATGCGCTATCATGTGACTTCTTCAATCTGATTCTTGAGAGGATTGTGCAAAACTCACGAGCCAACACCAGATGCACAATTTTCCAAAAATCTGTACAACTACTAGCATACGCCGACGATATTGACATCATTGGTAGGACCCAACGTGATGTCAAAGCCACGTTTGCTAGTATAGAGATGGAAGCGGCAAAAATGGGTTTAGCAATAAATGAGGGCATGATGAAGGATATGCTGTCAACACGAAAGGACACACAACATCGACGAATTGGACGGAACGTCACCATTGACAGCTATAATGTTGAGGTAGAACGGGACTTTGATGACATCGACTTCGGTTTTAACTCTGACTGTTGTCATCATCTAGTCAGAAGTTAAACGAAGAATTACCTAATCTTGCCGACCGCTGTTTCTTCGGGCTATGAAGGCAATTTAGTAGTACAATCCACAACCGAACTACAAAGGAGATCCTGTATAAGATACTGAACAGCCCAGTCCTGCCAAAGCATGGACCATTTCAAAAGCGGATACAAAAAGCCTTGATCGAATCGAGAAGAAAATATTTCGAAAAATCTTCGTTTGCGTTGACGGGCTATGGAGACGAAGATTTAACCAAGAACTACACTATCTTTGCTCCAACTTGCCTCTGGTCAAAAAAAAACTCCGAATTGGTCGTTTAAAATGGCTAGGACATGTAGAACGAATGGACCTCAATACTTCAGCTCGCAGAGTCTTCGATTCCCAGCCAGACGTCGGACGCAGTAGAGGAATACATAATCTTTAGTGGCGCGCACGAGAACAAACCTAACTCAACCAACTTGAAGTGTGCAACTGGAGGCAGTTACCCAAAAATCGTGCTATTTGGAGAGCCGTATTGGTTGAGGTCCAGGTTCATTCCACCTAAGATAGTTGGTAATGCATATCGATTCCCCTCTGTTTTCATAAACTGGGTTTAATCATATCTCTCATTGAGAGCTTATCAGGTAAAATTTTGAAGTAAAAATACAAAACCCTTTTGTTGCCCAATCCTTAGTACCCCAAGGAAGCCATTTAGGCCCTATCGTTTTTATATTTGCTATTAACGATGCAGGAGCACCTGCATTTTTCATCAATAAATCCAACTCTATGTAAGGATTTATAAAAAGGTGGTCAAAAGAGTCTAATGACCACACTTGGAGTGTGCCTCACAAATTTGGACACCCTTGTATGCAGTTCATTTCAATAGACTTGAATCAGTCCAACGCCAATTCATAAGATTCGATTTGAGAGGACTTCCATGGGGTGATGTATACAATTTGTCCCCGTATAGGTGTTGAATTAAACTGCTGCAACTATTGCCTTAGCCTCAAAGTAAACTTAGCAGTGACATGGTTTTCTTACACCAATTATTATCAGGACAAATTGATGCTCCTGATTTTTTTAAAGTGCTATTGGGTTTAATATTCGGATAAGTTCCTACAACCTGCGTAGATGAAATATATTAAATATATCGGGTTTTTCAACAGGGACGCTACAAAAGTTGAGCGACAGGGACAGCAAACGACGCCATATTTCTTGCCGCTCTTTTGACATTTCTCTCCGATAAGGTTTGCCATTTCATGATGGAAAGATATACGATCCAACAACGAGTCGAAATTATTAATTTATGGTCGTCATAAACGTCCTAGCAGATCAACAATTGAGCGTCTAGTGGAAAAATTTGAATCCACAGGCACAGTACAAAACGTTCCCGTGGCAGTTTGACAAAGAAGTGCCAGTAGTGTCGAGAATATTTTTGCCGCTGAGGCTTCAGTTGAAGAAAGCCCAAATGTGTCTGTCACGCGTCGTTCTCAAGCGTTGGGCATCTCTGTGACATCGTTGTGGCGAGTTGTGCGAAAAGATCTTGGCCTACATCCTTACAAGAGTAAATTGACGCACGAACTGAGGCCGCTTGACCACCAGAAGCGTCGTATGTTCGTGAATTGGGCTGAGCAACAACTTGAAAATGATTCGGATTTTCATCGAAAAATCATCTTCAGCTCATTTCTGGCTGAATGGCTTCGTCAATAAACAAAATATGCGGTATTGGTCAGGTACTCCATGAGTCATCATTGCATCAATGAAAAAATTACGGTTTGGTGTGGTTAATGGGCCGGCGGCGTCATTGGGCCGTGTACTCCTTCGGTGATGATCAAGACCGGCACGTTATTGTGAATGGGAATCGCTACCGTTCAATGATAACCGAATATTTTTGGCCCCAATTAGATGATATGGACTTGGAGGATATGTGGTTCCAACAGGACGGCGTCACAAGCCACACAGCTAATGCCACAATCAATTTATTGGAAACCAAATTTGGAGAACGTGTTATCCCACGAAATGGTCCATTCGCTTGGCCGCCTCGGTCGTGCGATTTGACGCCGTTATACTATTTCCTGTAGGGCTACGTCAAGTCTATGGTCTATGCCAACAAGCCAGCGACGATTGATAAGCTTCGTACGAATATCGAAAGTGAAATTGCAGCAGTATCGGCTGATTTATGCTTCATCGTCTGGACTTCTGCAAGCGTGCCCGTGGTGGCCATGCAAAAGAAATCGAGTTCCATACATAATGGCATCGAACGTACTTTCACAGGAATAAAGAATTTCATTGATATCCAAAACCGTTTTTGTTTTATTTAAAAAAAAAACTTTTGTAGTGCTCTGATGGAAAAACCCTTTACCTAATCATAAGCAGAACTATGGTATGCCCAATATATTTCGATTTTGCTCTAGTGATTGAACACTCCCTCCCATCCATGTTTTCGTGCACACATTACTTTAAAGACCACCTCTTGGTTTTCGTCCCCCGCCTGCCATAGACCTTAGGCTGTCAGTATAAGGTCTATTGATGTAGTTTTCTTTTTTAAGCCAAATGGAATCGCACTTCATCATTTTTTAATAATTTGTTCAACACTTTTATGCGTTTTCTGATTGCATGCTTGACGAACAACCCCCTTTTCCGATGCGAATGACATTTCCTTCAAAAAAAAAACTTCCATAGAACTTCAAAAACAAATCTAAGAATCGTTATAGCAACTAATCATGTCAACACTCTACTTTCCTCCACATCAATAGACGTCAAGTTAAAACAAGACACAAGCAACCATAAAATGTCAAAAAAGAACAATACCCACCACAAGGTGAAACCGCCAATATTCAATCACAAATGGATAAGACAAAAAAAAAAGAAAAACCCACCACATACCGTGGGAATGCCAAACAACCACAAAACCAGTCACGTAATTCAGTTAATAATTTAATCTCCACTTAATCGTAAGTAATACAACCGAAAACTCCGCATTCGTACGGAGGCAGGCGCATCACTTGGACAAACTTTGCATTTCGGTTTCTCCGCACCTACAAAGCACGCGCAGTGCGCGGTATGGTGACGATGACGACGGATCATGTTTGTGTTTACCCTCTCGGCGGTTGACGGTGGCAGTTGGGCCAGAAACCATTAAACTCCTAAATGTACTTAAATAACCACTTAATGATGGTGGATTTGTCTTGGGTCTTGTATAGCACACTGGAGGAGCACGACCTGATTACAGTGTGCGAGGAGAGTTGTATTGACTTTTATTTGAACTGCGTCTAGGTTTGGCATCTAATGGCACAGATTTTCAAGCAGTGGCCAAATCCAAAGATGGTGGCCCAATGTAATTAGTAGTGGCCTGACTGTTTGTTTAACCAACGGATTACGTTCGCCGTAAAACAGAAGCTACTTCGAGAATGCCATTCCAATCATCGAGGGCGTTGGTTAACATAGAAAACGGTCTGTTTGGCGAATCTTGCGGCTTATATCGATTTCGTTTGGTTCTCCGGTTGATGACATATTTAGCATTCAAGTGGTTGGTAGAGCGGTAGTAGATGAGTACCTTTTATTGAGATTCAAGTGAAATGGTTGAATCAATAGTGTTGTGATGGTTATGTACACTGTGTGGGATTATGAACATTCTTGATGGACCTTTGTCGGTGGTCGGTATTTATTAGTATTTTGGCGGTTTGATGACAAATTTCGTGGCGCCAGCATGGTTGAGTGCAATGGAATGCGAAATTTTTGGATTTTATATCATTATTTGCGTTTTTTTTTCGAAACCGTATAGTATGGGCCTTAACTTCACTAAAACGACCTAGGAATCAGGACCAATATATCCAAAATCGACGAAAGATTTTATTTTTTTTTTATTTTTAAGTCGCGTTCTGGGAAGTCTACAGTCATAATATTTTCCCATATCAGCTTTTGAGGCTGAATCTACAAAGGTTGTTGCTCTGCATCTCGAAGTTTTCATGATTTTGTGTGATCTTTGCCAATCTCTTCAGGAACCATAATATTTTTGTAGGTTATATGAATTACAATTTTTTTTTGAACATAAAACAAAACTTTTATCAAAACTCGAAACACCACTCGACTACGATGGATAATCATTTAATCAGTTTTTCCACTGCTCAGATCGTGGGTACTGTGGGTAGTTTTGTTGTAAAAACGCATTTCTAACGTTAACTAGACCTGTTCAGCTTTATAATAACGGGTGATTTTTTAAGAGGTTTAGAACTTTTTTAAAAAAAAAAAACACAAAAAATTCGAAAAAATGAATGAAATATTTATTTGAATCGATAGTTTGAACCTTGCAATTTAATGTTTAAAGATAATTTCATGCAAATGTTGACCGCGGCTGCGTCTCAGGTAGCCCATCCGCTGAGTCCAATTTTGGCATACTCTTTCACACATATCGGCCGGTATCTCACGAATGAATGCATGGATGTTGGCTTCCAGTGCGTCAATCGAAGCGGGCTTGTCCCTATAGACATTAGCCTTGACATACCCCCACAAAAAATAATCTAATGGTGTCAAATCGCACGATCTAGGCGACCAATTGACCGGCCCGAAACGTGAAATTAACTGTTCACCAAACTCGCCTCGCAATTGCGCCATTGTTTCGCGTGCTGTGTGGCATGTGGCACCGTCTTGTTGAAACCACATATCATGCAAGTCAAGAACTTCCATTTCGGGCAAAAAAAAGTTTGTTATCATCGCTCGGTAGCGTTCACCATTGACAGTAACGCTGCGATTCGCATCATCTTTGAAGAAATATGGCCCAATAATGCCGCCGGCCCATAAACCGCACCAAACAGTGGCTTTTTCGGGATGCATTGGTAGCTGTTGCAATGCTTCTGGCTGACCTTCACTCCAAATGCTGCAATTTTGCTTATTTACGTACCCATTCAACCAAAAACGAGCCTCATCGCTGAACACAATTTTTCGATAAAAAAGCGGATCCTCGGCCAGCTTTCCAAGAGCCCATTCACCAAAAATTCGGCGTTGTGGTAGGTCGGCTGGCTTTAGTTCTTGCACCAGCTGTATCTTAAAAGGCTTTACGCCCAAATCCTTCCGCAAAATTTTCCACGTAGTGCTGTAACAAAGGCCTAACTGCTGGGAACGGCGCCGAATCGACATTTCGCGGTCTTCTGTCACACTAGCTGATACGGCCGCAATATTTTCTTCACTACGCACAGTACGTAAACGTGTTGGTGGTTTAATGTTCAACAAAGTAAATTTGGTGCGAAATTTGGTCACAATCTTCCGAATAGACTGCTCAGAAGGTCGAGAATGCCGATCATAAAATGGAAGCAGCGCGCGATGAACATTTCGTACCGAGCACGAATTTTGATAGTAAAATTCAATAATTTGCAAGCGTTGTTCATTTGTAAGACGATCCATGGTTAAATTGCAAACCAAACTGAAGCTGTTTGACAGTGACACAAGGTACTAAACACACGTCAGCTGTCAAAACCAGTGTTGCCAAAACCAAACCAGCTAAAAAATCACCCGTTACAAGGTCGAACATCAAAATCGGTCCAAGCATTAGCTGACTGTATTTGTCTGTGTTTTTGTCCTTTTTTGTGATATGATTGGAAATGAATAGGTGGCGGGTATCGATTTGGACTTCTTGGTTTTTTTTCCAGGATCTGCCGAAGTGTGAAGATTTGATCGGTTGTGGACTTTCCTGGCCTTAGACTTATGGTTTGAAGTCCTGGGAGTAAGTTGACTGGAACTTTGTTTCCCAACACCTTGGCATTTCTATACAACTAGGGTGTGCTGTAGGAATAAAATATGGACAAAGTTTAGATTGAACACCTATAAGAGTATCTATTTTGTATTTACTTCTCCTTCGACAGGTGTAACTGGGACAAATACGGAAAGATGTATGATTTTGGATAGCTCAGATTAACAAAATGACGCTTATTTCTGACGGTGGGTAGTTTTGTTGTAAAAACGCATTTCTAACGTTAACTAGACCTGTTCAGCTTTATAATAAGTGGTCGAACATCAAAATCGATCCAAGCATTAGCTGGTAAAGGCCCACAGGACATAAATCAATTCATGCCAGCGAATCAAATGATTACCATGTTTTCAAGGAGAGCAAGCAGCAGGCAGCGGGTGTTAAGAAAGTATGAGAAAAGATAAACTTTTTCATGCACCGACCACCACCATTGTGACCATCAAAATCATTCGAAGCATTGGCTGGGAATTCGATTCGCAAGTCACGCTACACGTCCGAAACATTAAAAAAAAAACTCTAAAATTGAACCCGAAAAAACATGTTTTTAAAAAATGCTTAAATCTATAAGATATCCTCGGGGGAGTTGGCACAGAATAAATGGCGCCGCTGAGAAACGGGGATAGATTCTGTTGTCGTTTGACCAGCGGTGCTCTAAAAAAAAATGGCCGGATGACTCCTCCAGCGTGAACAGTTTTGTTGTAAAAACGCATTTCTTACGTTAACTAGACCTGTTCAGCTTTATAATAAGTGGGCGAACATAAAAATCGGTCCAAGCATAATTGAAATTTTTGACGACCCCGGGGTCATGAAAAATTCCAATTTTTGATGCCAACCGATTAACTAAAACAAACTGAAAGCCAAAGGAAATCAGAGGCAACTTTAGACCTCACCAATCGACCAAGCAACCAACCTAGTCCCGATTTTCCCTCTTCAGCCAACCACTTCAACTTTTACGGCTAACAACAATTTTGACTCATTTGTTCAGCCGCAGCAATTTCCTACCTCCATGCTTCCATAAATACACCCCTCGCTGATAAAGAGTATTTTCCAAAAAATTTCATCTCGCTGAACAGTTTTAGACTATAGCCTTGCTCCGCACCGGGTAAGCTTCTCACATTCCGCACTCAATTTCAAAATCCAACTTTACATTCAATTCAACACCGAAAAACGAAATGAATGCCGAACGACCAGAAACGTACTAAAAAACCAGGAGGACTCAAAAGGGATAAAAAATAAAACGAAAGCGAAACCAGATCTGAGAATGCTTTGCAGCTGGAGGAGTCCTTGTACAACAACTATCTACTCCCACTTGTATCCTCAAACAGTTGCAAAGTTATTTTATGCGGAAAAGCCAAAGTTTCACCAGCGAATGGAAATCGAAAGTTTCCCTAGCAAAACAGGATGGAAAATCGGAAAATTGCAAAACTCAATCATAATTTTCATAAATCCTGCAATGATTACCAAAATGCCATGGCAACGGGCGGAAGGAAGTAGGTCCAATTACACATGCGGATTACCATTCATTATGCTTTTTTTGCTCCCGTTTGTTCGAGTCGTCCTTCTTTCCGACTCTCAACAACTGCTTTGTTTTCGAACCATTGAGTTATTGCGTGCGGATTACTGGCAATGAACACACACACAAACATTTAAGGAGAGAATCCTTCAGCGATCTGTTGATGTTCCCGTTGGCCTGGTT